>OY294022.1:6879534-7419652 GCA_958510785.1 Exephanes ischioxanthus | reverse complement strand
CTAATCCATCGCCATTACGGAACCGTGTGCGTACAGTGCGCTTTTGCCGCCCCAATATCGAATTTTACTGCGATATAAATTTACCCGCTCGCCCCCCCGGGAAGCCAAATCCGCGCGTCATCTAGTTGTTTGCAAAATATCATTATCAATCACCCGATAGCATGAAATTGTGCGTAACTCGATGTGCATAACTGCTGCCTGACAAACACAAACACACCACCGTACGATATTCTCGGCAGAAATGATCAATTAATAATAAATCAACTCTCCGGACTATCATTTATTTTCCTGACCTCTCGTTAATTACAAAAAAAAAAAGAAAAAAATCGGGTGGCCTAGAAATAACACCGGACAAATTTCCCCAAAGAAGAAATTTGAAAACCGAAAAACCACAGTTGATTCGACCGCAGGTTGAATTCCGCAAATTCGCTCCGAAAATCGTAAGTCCAATGCCCGAAAAAAATCTGTATGGAATGCCTTTTGTTGATCCTTTCAACGGAGCTCCTTAACGAGAATCGCTATCTCCTCCTCGCCCGCTCTCAAGCTCCGAAGACGCAGGCGCGAAACGTTTCTCTTTTCTTCCTCGAGTGGTATGGAAATTTTATATGGTCGCGGGCCGCGAACGTCTTTTACACTCCCCGAGAGAGGTATTTATCGATCCCGTTGAGAAGTTACGAAGAATGATTAAGGCGCGCGAGCCAGGGTTGAGCAGTTTTATCCGGAGCGGCTGGCGAGGGGGATGATTCCCCGGGGGTTCATGCAGATGAATTGAGATGGGTGGAGAGATCCACTCTATCCCCGGTGGCAGGCGGGCTCTTAATCCTCGGCATCTGCCCGTCCGGAATCCTATTACGGCATCGTGGCCATACCGGTTGTCTGGAGTCCAGAGACTCGGGAGTTCCGCGTTGAAAAACAACGGGCGAAATTCGTGGGAGGTTTCCGAGGGGGCTAACGGTGTCGGAGGTCGTAGTTACGTGCATTGGATGTTGCATTCGGTTGGGCGAGGACTACGGTTCCGAGACACCACGACGACTACGACCAGCACGACGACGAGGAAGGGGCTTGCGGGAACGGACGGAGAGCAGCACGCCGTCCAGGCGTTTTCACTGGAAGTAAGCTTGGCTCCGTGCTCGCGTTAGCCTCCCCGAGTAAGATATACTAGGACAGCCGACAGCACCACTGATTGCCGCAATTTATTGGTGGTTGTGTTCTTCGTCTGGCAACCCCTTTCGGCCCCGGTCTTCCCCCAATCCTTGGCCGTCGTACGTTCCGACCCACCACTTCCGCCCACGAGCCGCTACGCGTTGCATCCACTGCGCGGATGCGGTATCCGGCACCACTCGAAATTTCGACTTGCCCAACCCGACGCGATAACCCCCCCCCCCCCCCCCCCCTTCCATAATCGACTGGAGCTTGTGATATCCGCGGGAGAGTCGAACATACACCGACTGTAATTATCGTCCCCCGATAAGCTTGCCAATCGTTACGAAACTCGGTCTGGATTATTTCGGGTGTCAAGCTCGAAAATCTTGGCGTGGTTATGTTAATTTGTTAATGTTGCATTGAGGGTAATTATCGGAGACCTTTAAAATTTTTAAATATATTTTTCATCAGTCGTTTATGGAAGGAAAAAAGAATTTACAAAGAGGAGGGATTAAAAAGCTGTATTCGCTGTTTCATCAATTATCCAACGATACCCAGAGGCTCATTGGGATGTTCGTGCCAATTTTTTAATTATTTTTTTCCATTTTTATTATTTTTTTTATTTTATTTTTTTTTCTGTTGAGGCATCGTTTGTTCGTGTGGGAGAATTTGTGTATAGGAGCCTGGCGATTTTGCCGGGTCCACTGAACTCGTTGATTACCCGGCAGCATCTGCATAATTCAAGCTACTGCTCTCGATAGCGACCGGGTATCAGCGCCGTCGGGTTCAGCAGATTTTTGCTTTGGGGTTGCTAGCCACACTGGCGATCGTGTATACACTGGTTGGAATGAAAAAAAAAAAACAGAAATGAATGAAAGAAATAAAAGCCGTAGTGTACGCGGGCTGGCCTAGCTCTGTGGCGGTTGGAACGGGAGGAAACGGGGAAGGTGAGTGCACGAGCAGCAGGGTATAAGAGGATGTCCGATAAGCTCGCGGCTCGAACGCCTAGTGGCTGTACCTGCCCCGGTACTGATAACGTGAAAGGCTCTTTTGTCCGTATTACCCTCGCATCTGGTTTCCGCGCGGACTTTCTTTTTCTGCTACTGCATGTTTGAAAAATCGCGTGGAAAAACGCTGAAAGCGCGGGGCAGATCGTGATGCACTTTAGCCGAACGTACAAGGGGTACACGCGAAACGAAAGTTCTCGTGATACGTATAATCGCAGCGAATCGATTCCGCAGCTGCTACCCCAACGGCAAAATGCGCAACGTGCACGGCCGATGAGAGTCTTCTCGCGCTAATTTCGGACGAATTAAATCAGCAATTATGAGAAATTAATATGGAACTAACTAGCGTGAAATTAATTTGGGACACATATTGGAAATTATTTTGGGAGACATATTGGAAACATATTTTTTATATGTTTCATTCGCTTTTCGGCAACAAGTATATTGTTAATATTTTTTTTCAAGATTTAATATTCTTCTTTTCATTCATCTTTGTAGGGTTGGTTTAAATATTAGGAATAGGGTAAAACTGGTAAATAAGGTAAGGATGGATCAGTGCGTGTTGACGCAAATGTGAATTAAAAAAAACTTAACTTCGTTTACTTGCGTTGACAACGGTGAGGTATTTTAAGTGTAAAGTCTTGCTCCCGATGAGATTAAAAAATATCACACGAGCTTCCTTGATGTTCATAGAACACCCGTAATTCGGTAATATGGACGACCCTTTTATCTCGCTCCGACAGTGAAGTTAACTTCCTATTCCATAAAATTTGCAGTTCTGAAAAATCTTTAATTCACTTTACAGTGTCCGAAGCCTTGTCGAGACATTCGTAGGTAAAGTTCATCATTAGCTATCCCTTGTGGTCCATTTCACGAAGCATGCGATAAAAAGCGAGTAAGATGGATCATCTGATGACGTCTGTGAAAAAGATCTTAAAAATATTTTAAGGGTGTTTTCGGGGATCTATTCCTTCCACCAAAATAGGATTTGAATATACAGGCATAAACTTATTGCCAATACTCACTACTTTTACCCCCAATAATTACGATCCACTGTCGCTCATTATAAAAACTTCTTGCGCTTTTTTATTTTGCCCGTAGTGAACGGTTTGCTAAAATTTATTTTAGAGTTTTACGTAGCTCAAACTGTGGCAAACTGATCAACTTTACCGTCCGAGGACCCGATATACCGTGTACGTCCCCGTATATATCGTATCCAGAAGGGCTCGAAGTTTAGAGCTCCGGGCATTGATTCGCCTGTTCGAGGGGCGAAGGGGCGTCGGCGGTCCGGGGACCCTCGCGATCGCGGTTCGCGGTCACATGGCCCCCAAACCGATATAACCACAGCTCGTAGCGTAATTCCCATGCGGCATTGGGGTACCGATCGATACTAATCTGCACGAGGGTCCTGGGTCCCTGCACGGGCAAAAGGAGCTGCGGGAACTGCCAAGTTTCACGAATTTCGGGATAAGCAGGATGATTACACACAATCACCGGCTTGTTCAAGTTCTTCCTCTTCATCCTCAATATACGTACGGAGTGGAAATACAGCTATTGCATTGTCGCACGAGCCCTTTCTATAAACTTACTATTCACAAGGGGCGAGGATTTGAGGATTCGAGGATTCGAGGATTCGAGGATTCGAGGAATCGAGGATTCGAGTATTCGAGGATTCGAGGATTCGAGGATTCGAGGATTCGAAGATTCGAGAATTCGAGAAGGGTAAAATTTCTTGGAAAACGTTCGTACCAGTTGCTATCGACTTCGGCACACCTGAAACTCGGAATTCGCATCCCAGAAGTGTCTCATCCTCCGAACTTCGTAACTCACGCTTCGAAAACGTTAAGTACGGAAAAGAAAATAAAACTTTCTACGACCGGAAACTTACAAATCTGCGGGATTTTAAAGTTTTCCCGGATACAAAATTTAGTCCAATTTCGTACCACTTTAGTTCGTGCAACGGAGATGCAAATTAGTAACCAGCAAATTAATTTTATATAATTTGTTCCCAATGAATTGATTTTTGGGCCAATTAATAAATAAGATAATAAATCGCCGCAATCCTATCGAAGCAGGCAATTGGTTGGAGTAGCTAATTATTTTTCTCCGCGCACCGTTACTTTTCTTATACCCGTTCGTGACACTATTTTCATTCCTTAAATTATCAGCGCGATTTGAATAATGGTTAATTAAGATACATAAAAAAATGGACATGTCTATGAATCCTACAAAGTTTCGGCAGCGCATAGTGAAAGACAACCGACACGTTACTATCATCGCAACCACGGTATGTCCAGCTTTCGGACATCCCTGCCGGTCGAAAGACCCACAAATGGAAACAAGCTTAGGTTAAGGCGGTACGTGAATGTTAGTCATAGGCATTGCCGTTGTCGGGTCGGTCAGCGAAAGAAAATTACCCGGAGGGTGTGAGTGGTTTGCCTCGCCGTTGGTAGACTTCCCTCGGAGCCCAGCCATCCGCAAGCTCTGTGGAAAAGTTTATGCAACTTTGAGGCCCAGGCCACCGTCGGTTGTTGTCCGGGACAAACCCGCACGGATTTTATAAAACGCGAGCGTACCCCGTGACCGTGTGTACAAACTATGAATTCACGTCGTGCCCGTATACGTTCTGTAAAAACGGGGCTGCTATTCGCTATGTGCACGACCTACACAAGCTCACCGGACGAGTGTGTATTGCGTATACATGCAAAGAGCTGGGTGTGCAAGTTGGGTCGGAGCTGGCCGGTAGACGGCGCTGATAGAATGCATGTACACGGCAATACACGCTCAACTGGAAGCTCTGTGTAAGTCACGCGCATAGCGAATACACACGAGCATGGCGAAAGCTCTTCAAAGAGTTCAGTAGCTTGACTAGCACGCCCCTTGGCACACCTGCACGCACTGCGGATACGGGCTACCGCAGCCACCGCCGCCGTTCACATCAGCCCCGCAGGTCTACTCTTGAGAAGTTTTAAATTTCGTTTAAAATATCATTATTTTGTCGCATTAAACAAAGTGCGGACATAGGAAGCAATTTTGGATATTAATTAATAAAAGTAGTGACGAAATAAGCGTTTCGTCACTCCAATTGAGAGCTTTTTTGCATCGTCATAGAGAAAGCTATGTTTTGGTAAAAGGAAAAAGTTTTCGAGATTTTAGTTTCAGAATAGGCAAAGTAGTCTAAAATGAGGAGAAATGGGATTTTTAGCTACGTCCGCAAATATGTGTGTGTGTGTGTGAGTTGCACGCGAAAAATTCAGACCGCTATAACTCGAGAATGCCTCGACTGATCAAGCTGAAATTCTACACACAGCTGTGAGATTAATAGTCAATTCTCTTCAAAATTTCATAAATAATGTTTACTTTTTTTGGGCGCGATATTTCATTTCTTCAAAAATGTTTGTGCGCACTCTAGCTCTTACAATTTTTAGCTATCGGTGCAAAATGTTGTACACAGAGGGAGTATAATTGCTCGATGATCCCTATTAAATTTGTGGGGAATCGATCAAACCATTTAAAATTTGTCATTTTGAATTTGCTGAATTTCATGAAAAATTAGTACTTTATTGTAGACGCAATTTTCTGTAATAAATATTCATTCATAAATAACATAAGTGGTAGATTCGAGGTTAGCATGGAAAAAATACATTGAATACAGTCCCGGAACGACGACCAACAAAAAAAGTTCCTCATAAAAGGTGAAAATTGGAATTTTCATATCGCTTTCTCATAATGTTCATTAATTTGCGAAGCTTCCTCTATGGGAAAGCTAAGACAGAAAATATTTTCTAATGGAAGAAGATTTGCAATTGAAGGAACATTATGAGATAGCGATATGAAGATATCAATTTTTTTGTTAATTTTTTATCCTACGGAAATAGGTTAACTACATATTATTTTAGTACCCTAACTACATATTATTTTAGTATCTATTGCAGTAATGACCGAATATCCCATAAAGCATGAACTACAGATTCGTGACTTTTGATACCAGCGAGAGTGTGCAGTAATCTGGCTAACGAGCATGAAGTCACGTGATAGGCTCGAGCAAACCAATGTATGTAGGACAAGAGTTAATCTGGCTTAAATGGTCCCGAAACGCGTACCGGGAAGGGGGTCTTCGTTTGTCGGTAGCACGGGTGATGAGACTCTCTCAGCCGGTCCTTGTCTCTCCGATTCCATTCGGCCCGTTCAACCTCCGATTCTGATTTCAAACGTGGCACAACACGTTGACACAATGCGACGCACCGCATACCAAACAGTTACGGCGCGAAACCTCCAAGTTCGAAGTCCCCATCTTGTCGAAAATAATAATAATAATTCTTCTCAACCCCTCAACGCCGTTCCGAAATAAAATGTTCGAAAAAGCTCACTGTCTCAATTATTACACCTAATTAAAAAAAGTTAAAATGTGATGAAACTGAAATCCTTAAAATTGACTTGGATTAAAATTAAAGAAATAATTTTCAAAATTTTGAAATCTAAGTTCTTAATATAAATCATGCAAACTTTCTTATTACCCAGAAAAATTATTCATGCAACGGGTGCCTCACTAACAAATATTGATTTAACAAAAATAAATATTTGAGGATCGTCAGGAAGATCATTTTTTTCGGATTGTCGTCTAAACTGGATGGAAATATGCGACGCTTCACTTGAATTATTTGCTAGACCGAAACTGGGAACTGGGAAAAAATAATCGATATCGTTGGTAAACTCCGATCTCTCATGGGAGATGCGACATAGGATACAATAACGGGGTATAGATTTTTACGTATAGGTGTGTCTACGTTACGGTCGTGCGAAGGTGCGCCGTTCGTCGTACATAACACCCATTCACGATGATGTATGTCAGCGGAAGCTTATGAGCTCCGTTGTTTCGCATAAAGTATGTTTATCTTTTGAAAGGCGGGCGATAAAGTGTGGCCATATTTATCGAAGGCTTTTGGCCCGAGGATGCTCCGCCGCTTCGTGGTACAGCGAGGTGTCAAGACCAGGGTTTCTTTGATGATGCGTTACTCTCGTCGAGTAGAGAAACAGATTATTCAAGCTCCTCGCATGAAACTCAAGTGTATCCGTGAGATAAATTTAAAATTTTTTAATTTATTTTTTAACGTACACTAAGGGAATTATTTATCATTTTCAAAAAGAAGCTGCGTGACCTCCGCTCATATTTCATAAGGTTTTCATCCCCGCGTGTTTATGATTTTTAATATGCACGACAAGAGCAACACGACAAACTGAGAACAGAAGATGTGATCCGGGATTGATCCAGGATGATCCGCTTTGGAGGGTAAGAAAAAAAAATTAAGAGTTGAACCGGAACTCTCTTTCTGCAGGGACGAGCGTGGTTTGGAGCTTTCAGCGAAATACTCGGGAGATTAGTAGCTTCGGATCACTTGCCGGGCTTAAGCGCGCAAACTTGAGCTTTACGTGATAGCAATTTCGAGTGTATGAAGTCCCGAGGTTAACTGTACGCGTAACTTTTTCAACGTACCCCTTGGAGCCCCTCGTGTAATCTTCCGGCGAAGGGAGAGCATTCGAAAGCTCGGAGAACCAGCCGACATCATCTGGATTATACTGCGCTATAAAAATCTAAGCTATGCTCGGCATTAACACAACTAAAATGCGTCTGCAAGATAATCGGCTGAGGGGGCTCGTAATAAAATCTCGGGGATAATTTTTTTTTTTATGTCACTTTTTCAATCTACCTCGAAATTGAAAATTTCTCATTGAGACATTGTCGACTAATTCAGCGTCCTTGACTGGGGGTGACGAGGGGGTTGACATTTTTATGGGAGGGTTGCTCAGCCTCGTCATTCGGTCCGCGAGCTCCGCCGGATTGGGAAGGGTAAAATAATCAAATTTTAAGCGGTCCCCCAACCGTGATTTGTCGAGCGATGATGGCCACCCGGAGACGTCGAGGCTCCCCCTTCACTATATATGGAGGGCACGAGAGGCAAACGGGCCACCACAAAAAAATTGCCAACTCGTCTTGAGGAGAGTAGGACAAAACGAAACTCTGCTTACTTCCGTTAATAACGAAAAAAAGGGCAGTGAAGGGGTTAATTGGCTAACTTACCTGTGAGGTAGCCAGTTAAAAAACAGGCGAACGTAAAAAAAGTTGTTACTCAGGCCAAAGAAAAAAGGGATACTCAGCCTCACCATTTGGTCCTCGAGTTCCCCAGATTGAAAAGGGTAAACTAATTAAATTTTAAGTGCCCCCCCCCCCCCCCCCCCACCCCCCGACATGATTTCTCAAACCATGAACTGGCTAACTCACCTATGAGTTAGCCAGTTAAAAAAACAGGGCGACGTAAAAAAAATGGCTACTCAGGCCAACGAATGAAGGATTGCTCAGCCTCGTCATTTGGTCCGCGAGCTACCCCGGATTGGGAAGGGTAAAATAATACAATTTCGAGTGGTCCCCCTACCGTGATTTTCCGAGCGATGAAGGCCTCCCGGAGACCGCGAGGGTCCCCTTCACTACATATGGGGGCACGAGAGGCAGACGGGCCACCAAAAAACAAAATGGCCAACTTGTCTCGAGGAGAGTAGATCAAAACGAAACTCGGCTTACTTCCGTTAGTAACAAAAAAGGGGCAGTAAAGGAGCTAACTCACCCGTGAGTTAGCCAGTTAACAAAAACAGGCCAATGAAAAAAATGTTATTAACGCAGATACGCTGGGTTTCGATTCGTCCTACTCCCCGCAACACGAAAATGCGAGCAAACCATTTTTCTTAGGTGGTCCGTTTTGCCCCAGGGGGCGGTTTTACCCCACATTCCCCTATATATATATATGTATAATAAACTTTCCTCTGTATTTTCGATCTCTCTCTCTCTCTCTCTCTCGCCATCTCGCCTTTCCTCGGCCAAGCACGTGAATTCACGTGCCTACAGTAAACGTCGTACCCTATCGTTATTGCTAACTCAAAAATATCGCCGGATTCCCGTAACGACTTGGCCACCACCGCCGAGGAGGTGACTAAAGAACGTTCGCCTCAACCACCACTCCGCATAAGGCACACATCTTCGCACACGTTACAGGCCCTCCGTGTGTTGGTCGCTATCTCCGTTCATCCGGGTCCCTCGCTTCCACCCTCCTCGACGCTAACACCCTCCATTAAACGTGTCTACTTGTCGTGCCCATGGCACAAAGTAGGAATCGCGGCACCATTCCTCCCTCACCCCCCGGGCTCCCGGTGCGCTCATCGTCGTGCGACCCGAAGACGTGAGAGGAGTGTCGAGGCAACTTAAATTTTTAACGAAATCTCAAGTGCCGGTGTCCGCCCTCTGTACGCAACGATCCGCGGGAGGCTGAGAAACGAAGAAAGACGGTGAACTTAAATTGATGATCGCTCAATCAAGGACAAATCCAGTTTAAGATTTTTCGAGAGACGAGTTTCTGTTATGAAGGTGTTAAACATCTTCGTGTTTGCCTGACCCGGGCGCAGTCGGTAACGAAATCTGTAATACAGTTTTTTCAGGAGCGCTCCACTTTTCCGAGAAAACCAGATTATCAGCGCCCGCTCGACTGTCGGATAAAGACAGCGATAACTTCCGTTTAGCGCAAGAGGTTGAGGAGACTTGATAAGAAATTATTACAGTTTTCGTTACCGACCGAGTCCGTTTTGCAAACCAAACCCGATTGGTTTGGTTTGCAAAATATTCTCAGCATCCGCTCACCTATCGGATAAACACGCTGATAACTTCCGTTCAGCGCAAGAGGTTGAGGAATCTTGATAAGAAATGATTACAGTTTTCGTCACCGACCGAGTCCGTTTTGCAAACCAAACCCGATTGGTTTGATTTGCAAAACATTCTCAGCGGCCGTTCGACTGTCCGATAAACACGCTGATAACTTCCGTTTAGCGCAAGAGGTGGAGGAATTCGGATCACCTTAACTCACCTGTCCAATCATGGCTCGCGTTATGTGACGTCGCGTGAAGGCAATTATGGTTTTAAACGGAATCTTGCTTTGATATATCGACGAGAGTTAGCGCTACACGTCGGTGTTAAGTGTGATTAATGCAACGGACTTGACGAGAGCGCCGCGGGGAAAATTATATGATTTAAAAGTAAAAACGCCGAGGGAATTTTGCTGTAACAAGCCCGGTTCGAGGATGCATAGCGTGTCGGAAATTCCCGAAGCGTATCCGCAGGGGAGGCACAGTGGGCCGCATGTACGTGGTATATAACAACCCTGGGCGTGTGCAAAAGCGTGCAGGAAAGTCTCCCTCACTCGAGTTCGTCGAGGTTTTGCTTGACCCCAAATCCGGCTGGTGGCCGAGCACGAGGCACGCGAATCACGCCGTTGGTATTGCTTTATACAGGCGGTGTCAGCGCGCGGTGTCGGCAAAATTTCTTCGATGCTGAAAGAAGTATGACGGATGGATCGAAAAATTGTTGTGTACGCAAATTTTTCGTCAAGAGGTCGTCGTATGGAAAAATTTGTTTCGTCACTTCGAAACATCAACCGAATTGCTCGGAAATGAAAAAAATTCCAGTTCTCACGGCAGAGAGAAGGCTTTGCATGTTTTGCATAAATGGTTCGTCCTCAAAAGCGTTTGAAAAATTTCTATTTGACGATTCTTTTTATAAACAATTTTATTCGGTGCCGAAAAATAAATTGTAAAATTGACGAGAAATAACATTAAATAATTAAGAGCCAATGCACGTAAATATAAACTCGCACACGCCTGCCATTTCCGTAGCCACCGACGGATTTCGTCGCTTCGATTTTAAGCTCCCGAACAGTTTTCGATGGATTACAACAACAACAAAAATTGTAAACTACCTGCACGCTTGCTGGGCTTACCGAGCGATGCAACGTGTCGTTTCGTCTCGTATAATATTATCGGAAATGGAATAAACGTCGCTCACTTAAATAATTACAGCAATAAACTCAACCATCAGGTCGTTCGTTGCAAACATGATAGAATCATCGTGGAAACGGGTACGTGTTCCGGAAGGATTGAAAGGCATCGGCACGGCGGTAGGAAGCTTCGGTGAAAATTCAATTTCTGAAGTGTCGCGTAATGAATAAATGAGTAATATTATGCGCGCGCGCGCCCGCCAGTTTCGAGTCTGCCAAATTTAAACTACGATGATAAAACTGCGAACGGTAAAGTTTCGATGCGGCGATATTGGCCCGTATTCGTATCTCATATTTCTCGCGCTAAACCCTCTTCATTATTATTATCATTATAGTACGTATCAGTATAGGGTAGAGAGGGGCGAAGTGACACAGCGGGGCAAAACGGGATAGTGAAACAAAACGCAATCATCCAATAACTTTTGGATAGTGCCGATGGTGGTACGTGGGGCAAAACGGGGTTGAAAATCCGGATGTATCGTTGGGAGAAAATGGGGTATTCAAAAATAATTTTTAAATTGAGTTTTGCCCTCACTGTCCCGTTTTTCCCCACTGTCCCATTTTGCCCCGCTCTCCCCTAGTACGTTCGGCATTTGGGGAGAGGTCAGTTGTCCGTAGATTTACAAGTCTCGCAAATGCCATTGAAGGCCTGCACTTTGGAGGCTCTCTGGGGGAGTTTAAAAGGGCGATAAGCCGAATTGTGCTGGGCTACCAATAACCATACCACTCGTGTTATCCATTAGGTGATTTAGATGTGACATTGATGTTATCTGCCCTTCATACCGTGCAGTGCGCGAGCGACACCGAAAAATGTCAATTGATGTTAATTAGACAATTTACGCATCATCATCGTTAAATCAAACAGGCACATAAATCATATTTTATCTTTTGTAAAAGGGTTTAACCCGTCGATAAATGAATAAATAAATTATTATTTGTACATCTATGTTTCAACTTTCGCTTTTCCCCGTTCCTCAATCTCTCGGCTCACTCGCGATGTTTGTATTTTTATCCTATTACAGTACCGTACAAACAGCGTCTCGGGCACTTACCTCGCGGCTTGACGTACGACCCTGTTAGGGAAAAAAACCGCAGAGCTCCCGTGTGTGTGTGTGTGTGCGGGTCTACAGCTCGGCGGCAGCTGCGGAGGGGGTTGCGGGCACTCGCCGTAGGGACTTTAAGCTCGGTCGAAAACAAAATTAGCCAAGCGACTCGGTTGGCTCCATTCTTTCGCGCTTGCTCCGAACATCGCGAGCACACATGAAAACTGATGGGATAAGGGTTGCAAGGTGTATACACGCTGGTGGTAAAGTAATACCTCTTTTTTTTGTTTCCTTTTTTTTTAACTTTATTTCTTTCTTCTCCAGCTATCGTCGTGTCTCGACACGGCATGCGCCAACCGTAACGTTGCTTCGAGTATTACACCAAGGCATTCGCGGGCCGCGTCTGGTGGTACCTACCGTGGTTCTGCAACGAAGGACTTAAATCCCAAATCCGCAGTCCTCCCCCCGAGGGATGTAGCTCGACTTTTCGCTCGCTCCGGGAGAAACTTTCTCGTCGTCAACGGGAGAAAGTCCGGGACGGTGAGATCTCCGCACGTTCACGATTCCCCTATTTATCTCGGCTTTTGTTTGGACAGAAAAAAAAGAAGAAGAAAAAGAAGTTTCGTTCGATATATCTATACGGAGGGCGCCAGCAATGACTGTAGACAGGGTTAACTATATACGTATAGGTGTAGGATATTCTCCGGATCTCGACGGAGTCCTCGGGACGCAAACTTTTACCGAGTGGAACTTCCTAATTAAACTACGAGAGCTCAGGTGACGATTGGTCAAAGTGCAGCGGATTAAATTTTTTTTAATTATACCAATGCTATCTGGGACAAACAGTGGAGGGGGCGCGAACAGCTTTTTTCCATTGCTTCGTTGACAAAAAAAGTTGAGCGGAAAAAACAAAGATTTTTTGATTGCTCATTAAAATCTTCGCCGTGCGGAGTTTCGCAAGTTTGGGATTTAAAAAAACGATATACATGCTAGTTCTTCTGGTGGGTCGCGCGACTCGCGCCCTCGTGTTGAGTGTTCCCAAAAGACTTAAAATAATCAAAGTCTGGGCAGGAGCCCAAAGGGACTTAGATGAATCGGGGCCTGAGCAAGGATGGGGTCTTCGGGTCGAGTTTTAAGACGAACTTAAGGTTAAGTTCATTCCGTCCTAATGATCTATCTTAAGTTCGAATTGAAGTCTAAAGTCAAATTCGATCGTAGTTTGAGTTCGAACTCCAGTTCGAACTTAAGATCAAACTTAAGCACGAAATCAAGTTCGAACTAAAGATAGATCTTAAGCACGCAATGAAGTTTAGACCTAACTTCGATCTTAAGTTCGATGACAAAAGCGATCTTAAGTTCAAACTAACGTCTTAAAATTCGATCCTTAGATAATCAGCCCCCCCCCCCCCCCCCCGCCCCCCGCCTCTCTAAAAGGACTTGGAATAATTCAGTCTGGAGGGAGAGTTCAGCAAACGGGGGAGGCTCCGTGTATCATCAAGCTGACCTTTCTCTCTTACAATAACGGGGGAAAGGGTCACCTTCTTAAAAAGGGACACCCTCTCCGTATGGTGAAGCTGATTGATTATAGAGAAATATGTATAGCGCCCGTAAACTTTGCGTTGCAAAGTCTATATATTTTTTACCTGAAATATGAATTTTTAAAAACTAGAAAATATAGACTAATAGAGTGATGTATCTTGAAGAAGCTTTTTTCAAATATAATTTCATCATACATTTTCTTCATTCGGGCGTAAAAATTCGACAAGCGAATTATTGAGAAAAAAACAAGATGGACATTTTGCTTCCAAAAAGTGTCGAGATGTCTGATTATTTTTGTTTCATCAGCCAAGACTCCGGACTTGAAGGCTTAAAATTATGGCAAATCTTTGGAAAGATCAAGCTGAATTTACGTTTCAGTTTCACCCCAACTACATCTCGAAACTTGCCGTGTTCGCTGACCACGATGATAAATTATCCACGTGGCAGTATAGAATACATACGTATACCGCACGTAGATAGAGAGCGAGAGAGAAAACGAGAAAAAAAAGAAAATTGCGACGTAACAAATTCCGGCATGGCCGCCCGCCCGCGAGTTTTCCTCGACGAACCTCGGCCTCGGCGAACTTGGTCGCTCTCGCGTTCACCGTAGAGGAAACTGCTTCGTTTGCTCTTCGTGCTGACGGCAGCGTTGTTAACGGTACGGAAAGGAGTAATATGTCTCTCGGTTACCCCTCATCCTCACCCTCCTGCACCTCCCCTCGGCCCTACCCCTTTTCTGCCCCGTTCGTCTTCGATCCGCGCCGCGAGTTTAAACCCTTCCCAACAACCGGCAAGATGCACCAGCCGGAGCCAAATATTATTTAAAATTTACTCGCCAACCTCTAAGTGATATACCGACTCATAAAAAATTCACTTATTTCATCACCCAGAAAATTCATTTCATTGACGGGCGCCCCTCAAATAAATATTTATTTAAATCAATAAAAATATTTATTTAAACCAACTAAATATTTAGTTGTGGGTGTCCATTGAATAAATTATTTTTCTGGGTGATTGTATCGGTAGAAACCTTTTGGAAGCCATTTTTGCGATCGATCAGTTTTCGATGTCCCTGAGTATTGATTTCCTATCAATAAATGCCAGAAACGACTTCTTTAAAAAATGTTCAAGATATCGGAAACTAACAAAACAACCACGATACATACATCGAGAATATGAGATATATTACCGACGGTTTTTTTTAAAGAGGGAACCATAAATATTAAATCAATAGATATAAAATGCGAGATATTTTACCCACAGATTTTTTTTAAGAGGGTAATAAATATTAAAAGCCCGGTAGAAGCTTCTCAAGCTCGAATTATGCGGAAGCCTCATTTTTTTTTCCATCGCTGTGGTCCGCGCATCTAAAATGTAATGGAAATATCAATTTTTTGTGACTTATTAAACGCGGTTATTGAAGTCGCCTCGTTATGTTCGGTAGTCAAAGTGAGTGTAATAAAGTCGTCGGAAAATATTTGTCGACGGAGTAACGAGGCCACTTGATATCCACCCTAAAATACGCTCGAGGCCGCTCGGTGCTCCAGCTCTCTCTCTCCCCGACTTTGGTAAGCGAGACCGAGTAAAATGAGCTTTCCCCGTAAGACACACCAGAGTTCATCAGAGCTTATTAGGTGTTCCAGATGTTGTTTACAGTGATTCATGCGTACTAGCTCATCGTTCCACCTCGACATCCTGCGCAAACTTGAATAAACCAACACGGACTTATACGTGACTGCGAAGCACACTGTAACACAGCATACGCGAGAAATTCATACAAAAATCTACGAAATCGTAGACATTTAGTCAAACAAAAACAACAATTTCCGATGAAACAGTATATTAACCAGTCATTAAAAAATCCAACCCTTCCGTCTTTAATGCCCAAAAAAAAAGAAAAGATTATCTCGCTTACCAATAACTTATTTCTCTTTCGTTCAAAGTCATTACGTTTTATCGGATCTTGTTAACTTATCACTATCGCGTATACATATGTAGTGCCTATAAGAGGATCTGGGTCACACGATTCGATGTCTCAATTTTCAGTTTCCTTTTTTTTCGTTCGTTCCCCCTCGACTTTATCAACGAGCACTCATGCTGTTTGCCCCTCCTATATGGGTATGGTGTGCAGATACCCTCCTGAATTTCTGATCAGGACGCTGCGCCGCACAACCCACCAGGGTAGGAATCTCCCGGTCGAACTCCTGATGGCATATGCATATAGTATAATACACGTATGTATATATATATACTAGTGGGTTATTGTGGCTCGCGCGCTTCGCGCGCTCGCACCCATTTCTGGACGTAAACCCTTGTTATTCCAAATACTTCAAAAGACGGGTTCAATACTTGGATGGGTGACCGCGTCCAAGTACTATCCCCCCCCCCCCCCTCGATTCTTGACACGGCGGCGACAGCGGCGAAATCCTTTTATATTATAGAGAGATACATATATAAAAAAAAGACTCACGCCCTTATTATTATAAGTCTTTTACCCCCCTCATTATTCCAATCCCCTTATGCTAAATGGACTTAAGCCCTTATAATTCCAAGTCCCTTTAAGCTAAATGGACTTGGGCCCTTATCATTCCAAGGCCTTTTAAGGATGGACTTAGGCCCTTATAATTCCAAGGCCCTTTAAGGATGGACTTAGGCCCTTATCATTCCAAGGCCCTTTAAGGGTGGACTTAAGCCCTTATCATTCCAAGGCCCTTTAAGGATGGACTTAAGCCCTTATTATTCCAAGGCCCTTTAAGGATGGACTTAAGCCCTTATTATTCTACACCCCCCCCCCCCCCCCCCCCCCCCCCTCGATTCTTGACACGGCGGCGACGGCGGCGGCGGCGGCGGCGGCGGCGGCGGCGGCGGCGGCGACAGCGGCGAAATCTTTTTATATTATAGAGAGATATATATATATATGTATGTATCTAAACCCTTCCGTGTTACCCGAGCCCAGGCTCCAGACTGAGACATTCGCTTCCCTCCAGGGGTCACTCCAGCTGGGTTTACCTCCCGTGGTGCTTTTCCTCAGAGAGCCTTCGAGGTCCTTCCTCGAAGCCGAGCGCCGTGCGTGCTCCGGTATGCAAATAGGTTGCAGTTGTGTCCCCAAATGAATTCGTTTATCCGTGACGCAGATCCATCCTCGGAGAGGGTACCTCCGATCCATTATAAGATAGGGACCGTTTGATGCAGAAATGAGGTGCTGATAAGCCGAAGAATAAGATGGATGAGAAACGATAACGTCGTCTCCATCCACTATACCATCTCTCCTCACACCGTCACCTTGTACCGTATCGCTCCTCGAAGCTGTACGCTAAGTTCCTCTCATCCGGTTCCACGAGTGGAATGGCATTTCCGACCCTTGATCCCATCCCCCAGTAAACGCCGGGTAAGAGTTACACGATGAAGAAAAAAGTTAAATGGGGTCGTACGTTTAAGAAACGTTTCTCATTCGCAAACGTCCACGATGTTCTTAGTCCTCGAAAATTACCGGTTCTCCCAAAAAATTGAATAGGACAAAAAAAAATGTATTGCTCGTGGTTTCGAGCCGATATCCGATGTACTTACTCCTGATCGGGAATCTGCCGGTTATTTTGCTACTAGTTCAATATTTAATCCAGTTCAACATCGTTCACATTAGAAGTGATATGAATAAATAATAATACCACTGTTTTCTTGTATTCTTATGTGTTCCACTATGTTGTGACCATTTTTGAAACCTCACTATTTTAAAATGGTTATAGAACTTGGCCGTCGACTTGTAATTGGCCACTGTCCGTTATATTTCAAATAAATAAATAAATGTGATACGCAAAACCACCACAGCAAAGAGGAAAGGACGCAAATGGCATTTGTACATTTGCTCCCTCATTATATTCTTTTAGTCACAAATCCTCTTCTACAACAAAGCAACTTCTGTAATTTTTGTTTTCTTAACAGAGGAAGCTTTGTTCTCTGTTTAGTTACTTAAATTGCTGGTTTTAAGTCAAATAAATTTACAAATTTTACGGAAGCAAAGCTTCGTCTACGAGGAAGCAAAAGCTTCATACATGAGGAAACAAAATCATAAATCACAGACACCCAAATATTGTTTAATAGCATTCCACTCGTGGACCAAATTTCAGTTCGATATCTTAAAAATTGTGACCGCCAGCGTGCGAACGAATGAATCCGAACATACAAACAGGCATCTTGTTTCAACCACTTTTCTTGACATTTTAGGCCATTTTGAGTATCCTGACATGAAAATCTCGAGAAAAAAAACGTTTCGCGAAAACGAAGCTTCTTCCATGAGTAAGCACAAAATGATTCGATTGAGAAAACAAAACATGGATCATGACGACTTATCGTGTATGCCCAGTATAGATCATGATAAACCGATTCTTCCTATCGGTATCCTATCCCGAACCTGACGAATAATGAATTATTTGCCTGGCTACCAGGGGGATAAATGTCTACACAATCACGATACAAATGCGATTAAGATGCCTGCGAGTGATATCTCGTGGCACAGAGGCACGCGTATTCCTGATGAAATGCCTCCGATAGTAGATTTCCTCCGCGGAATCTACGCCCCTGCATGTCCCGAGGCGGCGGGCCTTCGTTCCGCTCGCTCCCTCGCGCATCGCCGTTCCGTCCATCCGTACGAGTAGTCGACAGAGATACCGTGAAAAGTGAGGCGGGTATACACCAGTGGCAATTTCCCCGATGGAGCAACGCGAGCTTCAACCACCCCGGTGGTGGGCTTCGATCGTGAAACAGCCGACCGCCGCTATGAAGCCGCGAGCGTGCTAATGGGGTTGGGCGCATAGCGGAAAATCCTCGTGCACACTTAACGTTCTTTTGCTCGAACGAAAATAGTCGGTGGTGAGTGTATCGATAGGGCTCTTGGCTCGGTGCCGGTGGCACGCAAAGGGTCTCTGACCCTGTATGCGCAAGTGTCCGCATGCACCGCCAGCGGACATTAGTCGTACCGTATCGGAAACCTAAAGAAAGAAGAGCCTAGGGTCTTGTAGAAGTGTTGGCCTTTTCGATGACCGGCTGAAGTCAGAAGCCAATATGCGTGTTGCTGAACCACAACCGGCCATCGAGAGTGTATTCATCTTCGTCTGAGCTGTTTTTAATTAAATACTATTTCTACTTGTTCTACTTGTAACTTGCAAGTTACGTGGTACCATGGCGAAATAACAACCATACTAACACATTATTGAAATCCAAGGTACATGATCTTTATTAAGTATTACCACATATTTATTAGTCTTATTACATTATTTATCGCCAAAATGTAATTTTGGCCTTTGTTATTTTTTGGGTATATTATTTTTCATGTTGTCGTTTTGTACGGTGACGAAATAATCCTGCACCAGAGTAACACACTATTGAAATCCGCGATACGTGATCTTTAAAAGGTATTAATTACATTTTTCTGACTATTATTACGTTATTTCTAGCAAAATGTTATTTCGGCGTATTATTTTTGGGTATGTTATTCTGCCATGTTATTTTTACTTAACGGCCTTAATTTCTTCCCCAAAGATCTCCCGTGATCTGCTGATTGGGCAAAAATTTAGCGTTTTTTCCCAATTTCTTAGTGAACGTTCCATACAGAACCATGCGCAAACCGGAAGTTAGACTTACCGTAGCTCAAGCTCGCTCACCCTCAACATTTCTCAAGTTATCGGTAACTCTCTCGGTCTCCCTCTCTGCCTTTATCTGCACGAGTTTCGTTCAGTGTGCAACACTGTTTTGCATGGAAGTTGCAACACACCAGCCCTTAGCCCGACGCTGCTTGGGTCCCTCGATCGACTATAAGGCACAACCCTGTTAATGAGGTTTGGGGGGGGGGGGGGGAGGGGGGTGAGGGCTAGCCAAGCGCGAATTCGCTTCGAGCTATGCCCCTGATGCAACACGGCTATATACTACTTCCATCCTCGCCACTATACCGTTGCCACTTCCATTATCTGCTTTCCAAAGGGCACGTACGTTTCAAACTGTACACACGCGCTCTGGCCCAATATTCCCTGCGGCTTGTTGCCACGTAAAGGCTGCCTGACGTAGTGCATTATAACTTGTGCACTGTATCGTGAAAGTTTACGATACTTTCCATAAGTATAAATTGCGCCGGATATCGGTGGAAAATATACCAGTTGCAAATATTTTCGTTCGGAGTTGCGAGCGAGAATCGTAAATGCAAATCGTAACAGTTACTATTTTTACCGGCGATGTTACCGGTTAATTTTGATTTACACTTACACTTTGCAAAAAAATATATGATTTTAATTAAACGAGTTGAAAAAAAGTACTTTTGGGGGGAAATTGAATGTGCACGATCCAATGTGGAAAAGAAAATGCTGTTTATAGTTACAAATTTGTAACTATAAACTAACTATATTTAATTATTTGTATTTATTTAATGGATGAATTGCTATTGGTAAAATACAGTTAGGGGATGCGTTTTTTTTTACCGACCCTTGTCTCTATTTTTGGAATTAACGCATGAAATCCGCAAAACACGAAAAATTACGAATTTTTATCGTCGAAGAGTGGAATAAAGATTTCGCTCATGTCCCGCGCATCGACAGCTCCATTTACCACTGTTATTGATTGCTTCACTGCGGAACGCGGTTGGCGAAAAAAATTAATTAAAAAAAAATTCAATAAGCTCCGACGTATTACGATTTTCAATTATTTTTAGAGTTAACCGTAAGGCGGATAACAGCCAGAGTTGTGCAGTGTTTTGCAACAACGCGATATAGCGTCTTGCCAGGCGGCGGGGGAAAGTACGATTTTCTATCAGTAGAATCCAATCAGTTCACGGATACCGCGAACGAGTATACCATAGACAATCCATATTCGCGTCGAGGGGCCATTCGCCCAGTGTTCTCCCCATCGTCCTCTCTCCCGTTCCCCCGTATCGAGGTGCCTCAGCTTCGGAAGCGATGTATCTTGCTTCGTTTTCAATTACCGCCCATCCATTTCAAGCCGGGGGAGATCTACCGACAGCTTGCCAGTCGATAAATTCTCCATATCTTCTGATTCGCACATTCCATGGCTGTTTACGGTTCATCCTCATGCTTTCTGGCTGCACAACTGGGTCCCCCAGCATCTTTGACTTCTCCTCCATCCCGCAACTCCGAGAGCCAATAAATTTATGTCCATTTTGCTTCCTCAAGCTGGAAGCTTCGTTTTCGCAACAAAATAAAGACACGTATCGTAAAGTAAAATTGCAACACGGATAACTTTACACTGTAAAAATAAATTGTAAATTTAATATACCGGAACTTGAAGTTTGCTTGCATTATTTACATTAATTGAACATTAATGTACTTTTTTTGTTGTAAAATCAATAAAGGGTATAATAAAAATGTGTCTTTCGTTTTGAACAAATATAAAATAAAATCTAATTAAATTGAATCCAAATAAAAATAAAATCTACGTAGATTAACGAATTTTGCCCTCGTTCCTTGGCTTGGTAATTCGATTCCAAATAATTCACACGAGGTAAGGAAATTTCTTATATTCCTCTATCCACCCCGTTCTGCTCCTCCATCTCTCATAAATATTCCCAGTTTATTTCTGACTCTGGGTAAATACGCTGCGCGGCGATTTTTCAAGACGTTTCACGATAGGTGGCACGCTATAGCGAGGGTAGTCCGGGGGAATATCTACGCGATTTGAATGTACGCAGCCGCGCCCACTTGGCTTGCCCTCATAAACGCCTTAGCGCAGGAGTTTCACGGATCGAAAAAAATTCCCGAGTCGGAAATCTGTTTCGTATCATCGTTAGAATCTCGCGCTCGACTGACGACGATACTTCGACGTCCCGCTCCACCCCAGCCATAATTACGAAGAAAATCGTAGTAAAAAAAAAAATCTTCGTTATCGACAGAATGAATGAGAAAAGCATCGGTCCACGCTTGATCGAACTTCAGTCAACTGTGGGACTTTTTTCCTTTCTCCCAGGAAAAATAAAAAAGCTATGGAACAAGGAAATCGTGAGACGTATGAATTCATCGGTCGACCGGGCAACGCCGTCCGATGAATACATGCCTCATCCGTGCACCCAAGTATATAAAGAGATAAATAAGGAATGTATTCGGCATAAAGAAAATACGAGAAAAAATACGACTCGGCTTCCTCCGTTGGTGGGAAAGACGAACGTCTTGATACATATTCGTTGGTGGGTTTGCGAAAGTCAACCAAAAACAGACATCTCCGGCGTTCCATTTCATCGGAAAATTCCGGGAGACGATGATAAAAAGTGGTGTTCTATCGTAAGACGAGACGTTCGCGGAGATCGCGCCTTGTTGCTCAATTCCTTTGGTGCTTTTTTTATTTTCTTCGGCGGAACCGATGGAACCAATTCTGTCCGGAAGAGAGAATGAAGCCTAGGCAAAGCTTGTACAAGCGAGGACTGCTTCACTTGTTCCTCCTATTGCTCAATCGTATTCTTGTATAAAAAGAAAAATGTATATATATTCATAGAACTCATCCATCCGAGTTTGGAGTAAAAAAAAAAAAATAATCTCTATCGCCCAATTCGTTTCGATCCCGATAGACAATCCTATAGGCTAACAACTGCCGAATAGGTCCGGCCATATATCAGAGATCTGCGTGCTGATCGGGGTGGGCCATATTCCCCACTATTTACGCTATACATTTTTATTTCATACGAAAAATAATAATTAACAGTAATTAAATTCCCACGAATAATGAGCCCCGTAATGCAGAAATGGGAATATCTAATTTCGAATTCGTACGAAAATAAATTACTGGAAAAACAACGAAATTTTTAGAAGAAAATACGTCCAAATATACATGAGAGTTTGGAAAATTTTCCAGAATCATTCTAGTAATATTCACTCATCCACACTCAACGGAAATGCCCGCTCCCTTGCCATTAGATGAAATATAGCAATTGTTCGAATACACAGTATTTACGTCATGTAGAACACACACTTAAAGAAGGATCTGGTAACAACTACCGATCATCTAAGAAAAATTACCATAGCACATACTAGTAGAGCACTAGAGCGCCCTACTAGTATGAAGTCTCAGATTTTCCAAGAATTTTTACCACAATATCTCCGAAAAATTCTTATAAATCCAGTACTTCCTACCATAGGTGGCCTAGTTCCCCACTACCATGTGCCATGATAATATCTCTCAAGCGATATAGTCATATTTACTAGCTCCCCCTCTCAGTGCAGAATCACTATTAATCAATTTCTCTGTCCAGACACAGTTGCGTTAAAGGTGGTAAGTATGGCCATGCATCATTAACCGCTTGCTAATCGGGCCGGGCCATAACCACGTCTTTTGCACCACGTTACGTCCAATCCCCACAATGTATTATCGCGAGACCGCAGTGGACTCTGGCTCGGGCCCTTGCCTCCGCAGTGCAATTCGCAACCTCGTGGAATTCCATTGCTACTGGTATTTGTATCTTACTTCGAGCGGAACGCACTCTCGACTCGAGACAATTTAACCCGTTTGCCGAAGCATCGGTCGGTGGAACGAGACGGGGCAGGGAGAGAGGATTTGTGCGCGCGGCCCTTCCGTGCGCCTTCATCTCATCCCCCTCGCGAGGTGGATGCTGAACCCCAGCTATTCGCGTCTGAGCTTTGGGGGTAACACACCCTCGGCTCGCCTCTCTGACTCGGACCGACGGGCGAGCTCACCCTCTGCACTCGTACCTCTGTAGCTTTCCGCGATCTATCCGCGTATGGAGTACCGGGGAGGTATCCGTTAGGTATATACGGTACACCTCGTTCCCGTACCCTTGGACATGCACTCGGTAGCGTTAGTATCTGGCACGATGCCAAAGCACAGAGACCAACCGGGAAGCGAAGCCGTTTCGCGAGCTTGCAGGCCATCGCGGGAATCGCGATGATCGTCCCGAATCGGCCGTCTCGTTACCATCAAACCACGACCTTTACCAACTCTTTCGTCCGTAGCTGCGACATTGCAGTTCGCGAATTATTGCACTTTTTTTTCTCCCCTTTTTCGTTACGAATCTGAAATGGCAGAGGGCGAAGGATCGTTGTGGTTTTTATACAGTTTGGTGAAAAGAGGGTAGCAGGTTTGTATGCTACAATCGACCGGACAATTGATGGCCCGTCGGTCCTCGCACTTCGTGACACTCGTCCCGATCCCGCTTATTTTTTTTCTCGGTTTTTCTTTTTTTTTTTTTTTGTTTGTTCGTTTATTTTATTCCGTTTAATTTTCGATCGTAACAACGAGACAGTGGGTGTGCAGATGAGAGGCCAGAGGGTGAGGTGGTGTAGTTGGAATGGAATAGACTAAGCGGTGGGCAATATGTCGTCGGTGAAAAAGCAAGGTCGTTGAATGGTTTATGTCGGGCGAGGGGTAGTTAAATCGACGCGGTAGTTAAATCGCGAGCACGATTCGGCCTGCCTATATTGCATATTGTGCGGTGCTCTCTGGGATGGTGCGCAATATATATACAGTGCGGATACGTATTGTCACGGGAAAATTTTTCGCTTCGAGGCTTCGATCGAACGCCACCTCCTAGTTTGTATGTATACAAACATCCGTGCATATCCTACATGGGCTAACATAGGGGGGTTTTCGGTATATTGTTTTTACATATATATCGGACAGTATACGTGCAGACTGTTTCAGGTACTAAATTGCAGGTGGGTAGCGGAGCGAATTTGTTTGCATCCAACTCTGGTACAGGGTCGCCTCTGGCAGGGGAAAACCTGCAAATGTCGGGGAATTATAAATGCGTCAAGAAAATCAGAAAAATGTCCGGGAATTTAATATTCGTCAGGGAAAAATCGTTTATCGTTGAAATTCGCATATAAAAATCTTGAAGTTTTCGGACTGGCAACTCGAAGCTTGGCGGATGGATAGTCTGACAGAGAACAACTCTCGTGGGTTCTGGTAAGAATGATACCCGTGAAGATACACAGTAAAGTAGGTACCAACGTTTCTTGTCGGCAAACGTCCACAATTATATTCATGTCAATTTTACAAAAAATAAAAATCTTGTGCATTTTACAAAAATATCTGTAAATTTTACGAATTATTTTTTGCGAAATTAACAACAAAATAATTGTGGACCTTCGTGGACAAAAAAAGGTTTGGTCAATGTACACATTTTTTTTACCGTTCACAAGCTGACGCTCTAGTGGGAGCGACATACGGGGCCCGTATTGGCAAAGCGTCGGCCAGTGTTCGCCCAACATTGGCCAGTGTCAGTGCTGTGTGTCATTCCTACTTCAGTTACTATGGGCGGAGGCCTCCCCATAGTAACTCGAAGCTTTGCGGACTGTCCGAAAGAGGACGGTCCTCGCGAATTCTAGGCATACAAAGTGCTATTGTATCTAGCGCGAAATCATTTTTTTTTTTTTTTTTTTTTTGCTGCCGGACGGCGGATAGGTTGTGAAATGAAATTTGCGCGTTACATAGCTTGGTTAGAGGTAGATAATCGAGGCCGTGCAGGACAAAGACCGCGTGACATTTTTTGGAGGCGCTACAGATATAGAGTATGCGCCACGTATTCGAGCGAATTGTCCAGCTGTTCCGGCGGGTCATTGGTAGCAGAGAATTTTATACCGCTCCTCTGTGTTCATCGTGATCGGGTTTCCGTAGTATGCGGCCTCGATGAACTCCGTGTCACTGGAAATGCCGCGGTCGGAAAAAACAATCACCGCTTGACAATGAGTCGAACGCGGCTTAAACGATGTGAACCATGACGAAAAAAAAAAAAAAAAAACGATGACATAGTTTGAGCGAAAAAATAACATCGCAGACATAACTGTCAAGAACAGCTTGGTTGTAAAGAGAAGAAAAAAAAAACTTTTGTAGTTCGACGAACTTTTGACGAAATCTGCAAAGTGGAATGCAGTTATTGCCAGCTATCGAAAATCGGGCCAAAGGTGGGCAACGTTTTGGCCTGTTTGCCTTAGCATATATCGAAGTGTAGGTGCGTAACACGTGGATCGCGATAAAGACATGTTCTCGATGACTCCTCGATAGAAAGCTTTAGCCTCCTCGAGCCCGACATCCGGATGTTTCGAGGTCCTCGAAACAGATCTTCATCAAGACGAGAGGGCGGTTATTCTCTGGCTTGGACTTCTCGGAGGGTATCTGTACAGCTGGGGTGAGATTGCGGAAGGTGAGCATACCGAGAGAGGGCGGAGAAGAGGCGAGACCGTCGGAGACGAGCCTCTGGCATCAGGACGCGCGGGCCACTCATCGATGGAAGAGAAGCGGAGTATAATCATCCGCTTGATTGCAATCAGCACAGTTGGGCGGGCGCCAGTCTACACGATATCTACAAGATAATTATAGGCCTCCCGTCGTTCGATTAACTAAACCCTCACGTTAACTACTGTTAGTTATATCGAGAGGGCCGGGAGGCCCTACGAATACCCTCCGGAGATCGGCAAGACGAGGATCAGAGCCGGGTGTCAACGAAACTAGCACCAACACATTTTCCAAAACATTTGTCCTACGGCTCATCCTTCATTTTCCATCTATCTGCTGGGAAAAATCGTATAGGCAGAGGCTTGGCGGAGAATTCGAGGGATTCAATCCATATTGCAAGCAATGCTGCGGATAAGAACATGGATATGGTTTCCTAGCCAGTCTTCGAGCAACGCTTTCCATACTAATTTGTTAGGCAACAACTCTGAACGGCAAAATTTATCGATGAAAATTTGATTTGCCGATATGTTTCGGACAGATTAACCCCATGTGACTAATCGACGATTTATATCATCGACGGTGCACAAGCGCGAAAAACCAATCGAGAATAAGTTCCGACTGGTTGGTGTTTCGCGTTTGGAAAATCGAGTATTTTTAATCGTTCGCCAGCTTCGATATACATTTGGCATATGTATTGTGTACTATGTACCGGTTATGTGTTACGTATGTGCATAGTGTTCGAAACGGGCACCTCTCTTTCTCCCTGTGCACCGAACCCGTTGATTTACAGACGTCCCCCTAACGGATCGTTAACGCCGAATGGGAATCAGCAAAGTGCTCAACGATAACAACATTGCGTTGTTGGCTGGCTTGTTGGTTGGTTTGCCGATCGGACCGATTCGGCACGACGTGTCGAAAGTACGAATACCGGACGACCAACCCGCCGTCGCTTTTGCCCTGTGGCTGACACGGCCGCACACGACTCACAAAATCTGGGTATTACAAACACCCCCGGTCAATTAGCCAATTGGATCGATTTTATCCTGGCAGCGTTATACGGTTTTCGTGGTACACCGTTCGCTCAATGGCGATGTACCTTTACGTTTTTCTTTATGTACTCACCAAAATTGCATGATAAAACATCTCCAGTAGCTTCAGAATCGGGCGAGTATTTTTTCAAATTCAGACAGACCTGTTAAAATAGGTTTCAATGATCCCCTCTTAGGTCGTAATTATTATGAGTCCCCTAAACGGGGGATTGAATATCTTGCACGATGTCTTGCACGGTGTCTTGCCCGATCCGATTTGGCCCTAACGCTCTTTGAAGACACTTTCAATTTAAAAGTCTTACTACAGATACCTTTTGACAAAAAAAAATTTAAGCCACACCAGTAAGAAATCACACCGTGTTGATTCCACATTGGAAATAATTGAATCCCATAATCTTAGGGTACACGTCACGGCAACTGGTAGTGAATGTTTACCGCATGTTTCCGTGTACCCGAAATAGGAACGGTCAGCATCGGGTAAGCCCGGTGTGCATATCGCGCAGTGGTTTCTCACCCGCTGCACTCTCGGCTGTCGTGTCTCTTCAATGCCGCCGTGCTTGAAGCCCTTACATTTCCTGTCCTGTTACATTTACCTACGTACTACAGCTTTCGGTGGTGTTACGTCAGAGGCGTTCGTGTCGCACAAGCATACACTCCCACACGCAAACCAGTGCGCACATCTCTGCGAAACTGTATTCACGTGGAATCTTCCCTCGTATCTCCCGTTTCTCTCGTTCCATTTCTGCAGCTTCCGTTGCTACTCGACCGCTTAAGTCATGTTCGCTTTGCCGTGGGAGCCAGAGCGTGAGCCCACGGCTTGCTGAACAACGTGAAACGTCGCGCCAGCTTCCACAAAGTGTGTACCAGGCACCGAGCTTTTTTTCTTTAAACTCCACCGCTGCACCGTTAAGCTCTCGGCGCACCCGGTTTTCGTGTCTAGCGTCGGAGCTCTCCAACGTCAACACGTTGAAATACAAACACGCTAACGTAAGACACACGCAGACTCTCCATACATAATTTAGAAACTGAACTGCGCCGCGTATTTTTATACATTACTTTATCCAACGGTGAAAAATAGGGAAATTTTATACCGTCCGGAATGTTTGAAGACCTTCCCGAATGTCTGAATTAATTAATACTCGAATGCGAGACGGACAGAGTTCAACCGGTGGAACCGCAAAGCAAATTTGTCGAAAGTAGTCGGCGGTGGTTATTCAATGCTGTGCAAAATGTAATTCAGTAGTTGGGTGATAAATACACGCCGCGGCGTCGCGTACGGGTTCGTTTCAATTTCTATAAGTGCCTCGGAGAGGCTGCGTTTCCGCGCACAGTCACCAGCTCGGAAAATTGAAACGATACACCGTATGAAAATTGCGGAAACGCTGCGTTCTCACATACGGATGGAGTAGATGAATCGTCAATTAAAACGCTACGGAAATATTAACAAGTGGGAGTGACATTTTACGGAGAACCGCAGGAGAGAAGGAGAGGACCCTTCAATCTCTCATCGTCATTCCATCGGCGAGTTTGAGCCACCGGCGTGTTACCCCCGCGAATTTACTAAATACCGTTGCCTGGTGCAATTAATATTTGCCGCGTTCAAACATTAATGAAGCTGCATGTGTGAGGCCACTTGTACCGCTTGTAAACACTGTCGAATGGTGCTGGCGCTTGGAGGAATTTTAATTTACGTGTTCACGGTGCCATTCGGCCACTCGCGACGTTTTCGGCCCGCGACCGCCGGATATAGACCTTATTGGCCACACCATCCGAAATTTCCGAAGGATACCTGGTGCGAGCGCTACACCGGACCAGTATTAATAATAATAATACTCGCGTTTATTATCGTTCCTGGCACATCATCCCCCTACGAACACGAAATAATGAAATACCGGCGGAATAATACCGGCAGAATAGTGCAGCCAAAATAGTGCAGTCAAAATTGGTACACTTAGAATTGGTACATCTAGAATTGGTACACCTAGAATTGGTACACCTAGAATTGGTACACCTAGAATTGGTACACCTAGAATTGGTACACCTAGAATTGGTACACCTAGAATTGGTACACCTAGAATTGGTACACCTGGAATTGGTACACCTAGAATTGGTACACCTAGAATTGGTACACCTAGAATTGGTACACCTAGAATTGGTACACCTGGAATTGGTACACCTAGAATTGGTACACCTAGAATTGGTACAGCCAGAATTGGTACAGCCAGAATTGGTACAGCCTTAATTGGTACAGCCTTAATTGGTACAGCCTTAATTGGTACAGCCAGAATTGGTACAGCTTTAATTGGTACAGGCAGTCTTATTACTCGTGCCCTACAGTGTTATAATAACCCGGTTATAATGGTTGTAACGCCATTATAGCCCCTCTGGCGCAATAATGGCAATCTAAGGTCCGAAGCATCTGCATTCATGCAGTCATTGAACACCGGCTCGCAGAACGAGGTAATAGATAGAGCACGTCTTATTGTAAGCGAGTGAGAGTCGTAAAGTGACGCTGGGCGTACTATTGACACAGGGTCGGCCAGTGTTCGCCCAATTTCGACCATTGGTCCTGTGTGACATTCCCGCTAGGTGTATGTTCGCATATCCGGGAATGAACGGTCCCCCTGGAAGCGTATGCGAAACTACGTAAAGGAGTGCATAATTTAATTAACTTAACCGAATTGAAAGCGATGGGAATGAAAATCAGAGTTAAATGAACCGGTAGCCTTTCGATCGAAAAAAAAAGATCGATTCTCGAAAAGTCAACAAATTCTGATGTATCGTAAGATCATTCGTCTAGCCCCGCTGAAGTATCGAACGGTTGATTGGACCAACGATTTATCGCGAAACAACCTCGAATCGTAATGTCTACATGGTACACCGATACGATTAAAACTGTTTACACATATAGGTTACATTGCACACCGACCCACACGCCATGGATCATGAAGATAGCGCGAGGCAATGATTTGCCGATACGTTGAGTGGAGAATTTGCATTAAACAGAGCGAAACGCAGCGTCACAATATCCTAAATCTACTCGATTAGTATATAAATTGCGTTCGCGATAGTTATATCTTCATGCTGGATGGAGATCTGTTGACGTAGTACGACATAAACACGCGTACGCGACTGCGCGGTGGTTCGACCATCGAATATAACGCGACGAGCATCGCGCAGGGGGTGAGACACGCACAGTGGCTCAAAATATACATATAGGGAACGTGCGTCCGCATCGAGGACAAATTATTCTAATCGGCGTTCACCACCCGGTTCCCGGCCAGAGCCTCGGACACCCCCGGATAAATCAATCCCGGGACAAATCCGCCACTCGACGCGTCCAACAATCTGGAATAATAAAGACAAGCCACAGGCACTAGCGGCCGCACCCGCATCCGTGGCTATAACCACCGTCCTCTACCGCGTGCCTACAATTAATTAGAACATAATCAAGGGGCTTCCCTCGATGTTCGGGGTCGTTCGTGCGTTAAAGCACTCGTTAACGCAATAACCCCTTCCGTTCAGTCTCTCCTCGAGAAGTTTTGCCGCATAGTCCACCACGAGACCAAAATTACCCGACAGCCGAGTTTTTCTCTCTCGTAGCCAATGGCCAATCAATTTTTCACGTCCGCGTATTTTGTTTTTTTTTTTTTTCTAAATTAATTTTATAGCGCTTACGAAGTACGAAGCACTGTCGTTTGCTAAAGAGAAACGGAAAGTTGGCCCTCTGAGACTAAAAATAATGTAATCAATAAGAGTGAACGTTTTGGGGCGACTAGTGGGGAAAACTCCAATAGTCGTTGTGGAATCTCACTTTGGTACGAGGGTACGATTTATTTTGGTAAAAATTAGATTTTCTCGTCAGCCGAGTTCTGTTTGATAAACAAAATTGAAATAGGTCACGAAGACCTTTGGTAAACAACATTTTACTGATTTCGGGAAACTATTTTTTTTTTTATTTGCGTGATATATTATGAGAGTTTATATGATTCGCAGCCAGGAAAATAATAGAGATCAATGTATGGACAGTAATAAAAAATCGGTTACCAGAATAAGTGGGTACAGACGTTTACTTTTCTATGCTTTTGGAGCGTGTGCTCTTCGTATCGACTCCCGACTCTTAGATCCGACGATTCGTTCTTATCTCGCTGTACAACTTTGAATAGGAGTCGAGAGCGTCTTCTCTTTATAATATAAAACGAATATGGGATCGATAAATGCGAAGTTCTGATTTCAAAGTAACGGGTGGAGCCTAACTGTAATTATTTTGAATAACTAGTCGAGAGCGCCTTCTTGTCACAACATTAAACAAATATGGGATCGATAAATGCGAAGTTCTGATTCCAAAGTAACTGGTGGAGCCTAACTGTTGTTACTTTAAATGAGTGTCTTCTCTTTACAATATTAAACAAATATGGGATCGATAAATGTGAAATTCTGATTCCAAAGTAAAGAAAGAAGCCTAACTGTGGTTACATTTATCCAATAAAATTGGACAATGGGAGACATCATATAATGGATTGCCGCACACACAGAAAAACTGATCGATCGTAAAAGTGCAGACGGTTGTGCATTTTCCCATTTTTCGTAAATAGCAGTTTCACTAACACGGTGATTCATTGGGCATTAACCCTTCATAAGTCACACCTCTATCCCCACTCAGGCCCTACCGCAGCAACGCGTGGTCCCCACTCCGCGTCCGTTAGTCTCATTTCGGTACGGTTTCGGGCGGTGTGACTTATAAAAGGTTAAAGGGTTAATATTTTATTTCTCTTGGTCATTAAAAATTTTAGTCAGTACCTTTGTTTGTAAAACTAGAACCGGGTGGTTGCGATCGGACAATTAACAAATAAAAAATTGTGGACGTTTTTGGACAATAAGTTGTAAGAAGTACAAACGTTTTTAACTGTTTTAACGTTTGTACCACTCAAACAAGCGTTTTGTCAGGTTTTGTCAGGATGATCGCGCTGAGCGTCGGGCATCCTCTTGGCTGACTTCCTTTCCGGCTAAGTTATAGTTTAGTGCAGCATTGAGAAGGGAAAAGAGTTTACAAACGGAAGAAAAAGAACTTTCTTTTGCTCTTGAAGAGATTGAAAAGCGAGTGAGCGCAGTGTTACCGTTGATCTCGGGCACACTTGGACGAAAACACTTCTCTCGAATCTCATTAATACTCGATTAAAAAGTTCTCGTTGATATCGAATCCCCGCGAGGGGGGGGGGGGGGGGGGGGGGGGGCTAATAGAATGGAACATCCGGTGGGTCGTAACGAAGCGAAGAATCTTCCGCCTCGAGGTATACTTATCTCGAGGCCACCGCCGCGGCGTAGCGCCATAGTTTTCAACAGTGGCAGCAGCAAATTGTAATTCATCCCGCGGACTTTATTCTCGCTACTTCTGGACCCGGAGCCAACTTAAATTAAAATATCCGAGGCGCATTCCTGGCAGTTACTCTCCCTCGCGCGCGCGTGCGCATGGTAGCTTTTTCACGATTCATGAAAATATTGTCGGAGGGCGAACAGCAGCAGCAGCAGGAAAAACGCAGGCTAAAGAATAAGGTAGTTTGAGAAGCGGCCGGTCGTTACGCGTTCGCGGGGATTCATGAAAAGCGGAGAAAGAGACCGAGGGAGGGGACCAAGGGGAGCGCCAATGTTTAGAGTGCACGAAGAAGAAACGCTTTCTCGGGGCCAAAAGTTTAATAATGCACTACTTATAACTATTCCTCGTACACCTACACAACTACTCTCGACAGTTGAGAGTAGTGAAGTGACTTAAATATTCCACTCTCGAAAAAAAATCACTGCATCACCTTTTTTTTTAATAAAAGAGAACAAAATGATAGTTCTTAACTGACCGACGCTTACGACGAAAAAGTTACTTTGGAATTTTTTCAAATTTTACACCGATTAGAAGAAAAAAAGTTCGATGGAACTGTGTGCGACAATGTTTCTCTAAGAGGAATTAATATTCGTCGAATCTTTTCAAAATTGTTGACGAAAGATGAAGAAAATAAAGATCTTTTTAATTGGCCATTCCATACGAAGTACGCAGAGAGAGAAAGCGTTGTAAACGCAAAAACCATTCGATTGTCAGATTAAGGTCTGGAAACATGTTTCGCATGTCCCGGAATGCCAAAATAGTCCATTTCCGAAGGCGAGTGTTGCAATCACACGAGTTCAGATAACGTTTTTCGCACGAGTATCCGATAAAATTTTATTTCACAATGTGTGAAAATGGGGGTTTTCGCACGCGAACCGTGCGAAAAAACCGCAATTTTCCCACCGAGTGAAATAAAAGCTTTTTACAATTTTTTTTGCAAATAGGGTTAACATATATTTTTTTTATTTTTAATTTTACGGTTTTAATCTTCAAACTATCCGAAGTTCATCTCGAACTGTGCTTTATCTCAAACAAATATCTATCCCGTATAATGGAGCCCTACCGGTAACTGCGCAACATCGTATAGAATTGCGTAACGCGAAACTTGTATCTTGTATTAGGTACACGCTAAATCCGTCGAGAGCAAGTTCACTCTCGTGTTTTGCGACGCGGCCACTTGCGCTACGTGTTGTGCAGTCCCCCTTAATTGGCACGAAGTTACAAGACAAAGCGGAGGACCGATGTCTGCTAAATTGTAGTAACGCTCTGTGCCTCCGTTTGTGAATTTGTGGAGCGAGAGAGAGGGAGAGAGAGAGAGAGAAAACGAGATCCGTGCACCGGATTCCCCATCTATCCATCCAACTAACGAGTACCAGTTCGATAATATAGTATGTATGTGTATACAAGTTAGTGTGGGCACAGAAGCGCACGGATTGGTACAAAGTAGTGCGCAAACTGGATACTCGGGCGAACAGTTTCAACCAGCACCGATGTATGTAAGGCATAACAATGGGTTGCCTTTTTACTTCCCGCGCTTGTTGCCCGTTGCCGGGAAAAGATATTCCGTTTCCTCGGTTCAATTATAATTATCGAATAACTGCGGAGCGTGTTTGCCCGGGCTTAACGAGGTCATGAACGTGATGCCGTTGCGGTGCACTGCTGGATACGCAGTGAATTTACAATAATACGTTAACAATAGTCGAATATCGAAAATTCATGGGGGTGGGACAATAATGAGGATTGTTCCGTGTATTTCCACGGAATATATGGGTCATTGATATTGAAGAAAGAAAACCATAGCTATATTTTTTCTATCGCCAGTCAAAAGAATGTTACTAAACAATTGTTACTAAAAATGGAATTTTCTTTAATTTAATAAACCATTGCGAAAAGATGAATTTAGCACTGAAGACCATTTCCTGTCCACAGCGGTTTAACATTTTTTTTCGTTGATATTATTATTTTTTTAATTGCCCTTTTTAAATTATTACACAGTAAAAAAATATTTGTAATTTTTACAACAATTTATTGTCGTCCACAATTGCTTCCTTGTTACTTTTCCGATCGTACCATCCGGTTCTTACAAACAATAGTACAAACTCAAATTCTTGATGACGCGGGAAATAAAAGGACAGGGTTGTAACGAGTTTGTCACTTATAAAAAAAAAAAATTTTACGAAACTTCGTACTCCGATTTTGCGAAATAATTTTTTACCGTGTATTAGCCTGAGAAATGTATGGTTCAAAATGTTTCACAGAGTCGAGGAGAGCGGGGCAAAATGGGACAGTGAGGGCAAAACTCAATTTTCCAATAATTTTTGGATGCCCCATTTTGCCCCAACGATACATCTGGATCTTCAAGTCCGTTTTGCCCCACGGACCACCATCGATACCATGCAAAAGTTATTGGAAAATTTAGTTTTGTCTCATTATCTCGTTTTGCCCCGCTGTGCCATTTTACCCCGCTCTCCCCTATGCGCGGCATGGATACGTATGACCGTCAGTGCTGTAGCCAGTCCAGCCTATCGGCACGTTTTACGAACGTTATTACCTTCCTAAAAGCTTTCATCCAGTTTCGCTGACGTGTAACGTCATCCTACCGCGAATTTAGAACTTCGTTCGATTTATCTCCGTCGGCGACCCGCCCGGTCACTGTCGCGCAGAGTGTACGAAAATTCCATTACAATTTTCCGCGTAACGTCGTGAGAGTTCGATGCACCCGTCGCCGTGTACCGGTCCAACCGCGAGCGCGTTACAGACCACCCGCTTTAATTCCCCTGCAAATTTCATTCCGACCAACCCTCGCTCACAGCCCGCGATCTCCTCTCGATCCCATTGGCAGGAAAAAAAAATTTCATGCGACTTCCCAATCGCCCCGATTGCCTCGCTTTTATTAAAAACGCTCTCGAAGGGCACATCTAAAACGTGGTCCAATAATTTCCGTAATCTCCGACGTGCCGAATCCACCCCTTCAATATCCTCGAGATCGATGTCTCCCTTTTGTAGAGCGAAGATATTCATGGCAAAAAAAAAACAATATTCCGCTCATCAGAGTCTCGATTCGGTTTTCCCGATGAAAGAACCTATCTCGGATACATTCCTCTATTTTCACGTTTTCGCTAAAAAAAAAAAGAAGGGGTCCCGTAGCTCAAGATTCACGAAATTTTTCCCCGGGTGGTTCGCCATGCATACGCGTTCGCCGGCTCTCATCCATCTTCTTTTGGTTGCTTGTATTTGAACATTCACCGAATCCTCCGGTATCCGACGCCGATGAATAGCCTTACGTAAGCCGACGTGAGCTCACGTTTGATTCGTCGATAACCAATTCGCTCGGGGAAAAACATTCGAGGGACGAGGACGCCGAAGAGGGCGAGGAAGACGACGACGACGCGGGTTGGACGGGCTCGTCCCAGCCGCGGAATGTTGCCGAAGTGCTGAGTCTATGCTTACCGGCACATCGTGGAAGGGTATTAAAGACGGGGTAGGCAGGGAGAATGGGGTGGGTGGAAAAATCGAAGATACCGAACGACGAGCGGGAGGGAGAGGCGAAATAGGCGAGGATAAATACGGCCGGAGGGAGATGGAAAAATCCGGGAAAAGGTTTCGAGGCGCAGTGGTTGAAATTCGATAAAACGGGTCTTACCTAACCCATTGTACGTACTGCGGTATAATGGAGACTTTCCTCTTTCATTCTCTCGGTACGTCGATGAAGCGTGTAGAAAGAAAAGGCAAAGAATCGGTGGAGAGTCCCGAAAGGTAACGAAGTGTTTTGTCCGCCAACCTCGCCAACCCCGCGTTTCGCCCCGGCGAAATTCTCGATCGGCCGCGATTCGTTCTGCAATAAGTCGAATGAATGGACGCCATTGTCGCGGTGTTGACTCGTACAAGTCGAGCCAAGCGATGCTTTTAACCGCTGAAATTACATTTGAAACAACGTTTAAAAAAAGAAGGAAAGAAATACTCATTGACAGTGGCATCGATTAAGGGAAACTCACTCGACGCCTGGTAAATGAGGGTAGCGATGAATAAAATGAGGTTGGTCGGGAAATTGGTGTCGCTTGAGGGAAGTTCTAAGGGTTTAATTAATTCCGGATACAGATAATATTTCTGGGATTTTTTTTTAAGTATAACGTGTCGCGATGGGTTTTAAATCAACGGGACTGAGGTGCAGGACGAGTCGGGCTCTTGCGAGAGCAATTTCGTATTCCGCCACTGATTTCCCTCGAGGATTATGAGCAATAAAGAATGCATCAGTCACGAACGTTAAGACTCCCTTCGTGCCATTGTTAATACCCGGGCGAATCTGCCGTCGCATTAACCGAGCAATAGACGCGGGCTTTCACTATATGTACACGTGTATATATGTATATGTGTATACATATATGTATATATAAATTACGGGAGGCTATTATGAAGCCTCGAGTACACTCTCATCTGTGGCTCCACGAGCGACAAGATTGTTAGCACTACATAATACGTACATCAGTCATGATTTTAATAAAGTACCACATCCGTGCGAGCGGAGCGTTGCTAATTGAAAAGGGATGTCCCAAAAGTCAAATTTTCTATAATTTCTCAAAGGAACCACGGACTTCTGAGACAAGAACGAAGCGAGATTTTTAGATGCTAACATATGTTATGGAACAAAAAAAAAATATGCTTCGTACTTTTAACAATTATTTCTTGTCCGCAAAGGTAAAACATTTTTTCTCGTTCATTTTCTCGGTCTCTACCACTCCGACCTGGGATTTTTTTATATGACTGAATTAACTCTCAAAAGCACTCAGATTTTTTATTAGATTTTTTAAAAATTGTTTATTAATATTTGTGATTAAAAGAATGAATTTATTCATCGACACAGTGTAAAAATCTGAAAAAATTCTTTAAATTTGTGTGCCATATATAAACAAACGGATGGTATTTATATTATTTAAAAAATTCGTCAATTACATTTAAAAAATGTGATTAAAACGTGCAAACCTTTTTGACCGTGCAGTTTCACAAATCCTCGAAAATGCAAGTTCCCGTCGCGACTGCGTCACCTACAGTACGACTCCCGCGAGAGTTCCCGTCGCAGAGACTTTCGTCAAGTCTCGAAACTTCGCCGCAAATTATTCGAGTGTATTAATCAACGTCTGAGGATAAATTGCCGCAGTAACCCCGGCTCCGATCCAATTGCATCGAAATGCAGATGCATGAGTTTAGTTTTCAGTGTACCCAGTCTGACGGTCGAGTGGATAGCGAGACTCGAGTGAAAGAGAGTCGGTAAATATTCGCGAGAGTGACGATCGTGTCCGAGAGATCGTGAGTACGGTTCCGCGAGGTGATTGCTTCCACGGGGGGTGGCGTAGGAGGGTGAGGGGGACGAAGCCTTCGATTCATTGCACAGTGAGAATTCACGAAGAAACTCTCAGTGAGAAAATCAGTTCAGCGGACGATCGGTCTCGTTGCCAACATTTACCGGAGCATTCCAGCGTAGCGGATTCACAGGCATGTGCGAATGCGCGGATGTGTGCACTTACACTGCCAAGTGCGAATGGGATACAGCGAGATTCACTTCCGATGGTCCGACGACGTCTTGCTCTCCGGTAAGACCAAGTCGTCGCGGCGGCGACGCTTAAGCTACGACACCGTTGTAACGGTATACACGAGTTTCCTCAACGGCAGTGCACCGAGAGCTCGCGCGGAGTGCGCGTACGCGCCAGCAGCCGGGGGAAAAGGGAGAGAGCCGCGTTCACGGGAATCCGGATTCTCTCGGCATTATTTGCAATCCAATATACAACGATCTACCGTCCTCGGTACGTTTCAATTTCCCTTGATCCTGTATCCGCCGCCGTCTCTCACCCCCACGACCGATCCGCGCTGTAGCTGCTGATGTTTTCTATCGCTCCGCAGCCATTCCATCCTCGCCGGAGCCGAAGAGTTAAACGCGATTGCCGCGATCGATGCAGCCTCCGCCGCGACGGAGATAAACCCCGAGCGCGAGAGACACCGGGGCGGTGAGAAACAGATAATCCGCGCGCTCGATAGGGAAATTACGAGACGATGGAAACAAAAAGTTGAATCTCACTTCGCGCGACGCGTACACGCGATACGCTTGGAAAAAGAATGTCGCAAAGTGCCGACAAATAGCCGAGAAAAAAAAAAAAAAATGTAACTCGAGAGAGTATAAAAAAAATACCCTCGCGAAAGTGCGCCATTGGGCAGTAACTCGGCGAAGTATGCTCGACCGTCCGCCCCGAGACGACCCTGGCGGGAATGTCACACGGGACCGACGTTGGGCGAACAGCGGCCGACGCTCTGCCAGTAGCAGTCCCGTATGGCGATCCCACCAGGGGAGTGTCCTTGACCATGTCGACCGAGCCGAAGTGCTACGAAAGACCGTCGTTTTCATCCTTTACTCCTTGTCGTCATTCTCGTCCGTTTTATACCTCCAGTCCACTTTTCCTCCCCCGATCGTTGTATTTTATGATCGCATACTGTTCTCTCCGGCTCGATCGGCGCCTTTCCTCTTAAACCTATCCAATTGCCGTACAGGTTTCGCGACACTACCTCTCCCGACCACCCCCCCCCCCCCCCCCCCCCATGTTCGAAACGGTGGAATTTCCTCAAACGCACGTCGAAATCCTTTTCTCCCGCAGTGAACTGTGTGAGCCGGTGAACGGGCGAGGTCTGCAGGTAATACCGGAAACCCCCACCAACTGGCCATAATATATATATATACCTGCTACTAAAACCACCCCAAAGGGAAAAAGCTCGTGGTTCATTGTTTCCCCGATTGCCTCCGTCGTTTTGCTCGGTACCTTTTCCTGCGTGACGGTACCGTATCTATACCTAGTGCTATTATAGTTCCTACGCCACGTCGATCGTTTGTGCTCGCTCGTTCGTTTGCCTCCGCGATACCGTACCACCGAGCCTGCTCCCTCGTTTATATCGTTCGAGAGAAAAAGAAGTCTGCGGCGTCGATTGATGAGAGGAGTCCGCGGGCCACATCGATCCCCGGCACCGCGGCCACACGGAACCGATGAACCGAATCGTTTTGTTACGTCGATCAGCATCATACTCCGTTGGTCTCGTGATGAAGGGTCGGTTACCGCAACACACCCGGGTCCAGCACCAACTGGCCGAAACGATGATGAATCGCACGGCCTCTGCGGGTGCTAACTAAACAGAATTTCGACCCTTGCCCCTTATCGCCTCAACCCGCCCTCCCTTATCCATCGAAGCCCCTCGCACGCTGTCATTATGTAACTCGGTTTTCCCGCGGTATCCCGACAAGTCTGTTATATAATTGCATGAAATATGATACAGTCATTCTCTTTTTTCGCCGAATCGCTATGACTTACTTTTTTATTTCGTTAATCCGCACGCATCGCACGTCCAACAAGTTGGGCGGTTGATCTGTATGACGAAGATCGGGATTCATCGATGGTGTTTTCCGTTCGGAAGTGAAACGAGCCCTTCGACAATCTGGCGGAAGAATTTGTGTCTGTATAGCTGACCATATTTTTCCGAAGAGTTTTTATGTTTTCAGATGTTTCGGAAAGATCTGAAAAAATTCCGTGTTGCGTATAAAAATTGCCAAACGATGACTAATAATCGATTGATTTTTTTCCCACCCTTATCCATCGAAGCCCCGTCTCCTCGCACGCTGTCATTATGTACTTACCTCGGTTTTGCCCGCCGTATCCTGACGAGTCTGTTATATAATTTCATAAAATATGATACACTCGTTTTTTTCGCCGAATCGCTATGACTTACTTTTTTTATTTCATTTTATTTTCCGCACGCATCGCGCCTCCAATAAGTTGATCTGTATGACGAAGATCGGGCTTCATCGATGATTTTCCGTTCGGAAGTGAAACGAGCCGTTCGACAATCTGGTGGAAGAGTTTGTGTCAATACAGCTGACTGACACTGTGTTGTGGGTAACAGAAATCGCGTTATACTTTGATTATTATGTCATCGGGATGCGTATGAATAGAAACAAATATTGGAATATTGGGAGTGCATGGCGCTCGTGATTTCGCGATGGTTCGTGCACTGATGAAAAATACGGTTGAATCAACTAAACATTCGGTCAGGGACGTTCAAATAAATATTTTATTCGTACAGTTAAAAGATTAATTAGTTCAACAATTTTTTCGATGATTTCACCAAAATATTTTGTTCGACCAATTAAATATTTATTTGAACGTCCCTGCCCCAATCTTTAGTTATTCAACTGCATTTTTTTTTATCAGTGTGGAGTTGTCATTATGTAACTCGGTTTTGCCCGCGATATCCTGATAAGTCTGTTATATAGTTGCATGAAAAATGATCCACTCGTTTTTTACGCCGAATCGCTATGACTTACTTTTTTATTTCATTTTATTTTCCGCACGCATCGCGCCCCCAATAAGTTGACCGATTGATCTGTACGACGAAGATCGGGCTTCATCGATGGTATTTTCCGTTCGGAAGTGGAACGAGCCCTTCGATAATCTGGTGGAAGAGTTTGTGTCAATACAGCTGACTGGCACTGTGTTGTGGGTAACGGAAATCGCGTTATACTTTGATTATTATGTTATCGGGATGCGTATGAATGGAAACAAACGTGGGAACAATGCATGGCGCTCGTGATTTCGCGATTGTCCGTGGAGTTGAGATTATCGTCGACTGACAATGTTACAATTAACGCACCCACACGCGGGACGCAACGGGAATTCGTTCGGGATAGCTTGAAAATTCAATGGGTTGGTCGACGACTCCGGTGGATGTTACGTGTTCCGCAACGGACCTATGCCGGGCCGTACTGTGCTTTATTTATACCGTAGATGCGAACAAATGCGCTGCTAGGGTTGAGCTAACATTCATTGATTGCTAATGGCGTGAGCAAATAAAATAGGGTGAATATAAAGTACGAGCCGGATAGTCAACGCCCCGGGCGAACGAGCGAACCTTCGCTACCGAAAGCTCTGCCGATGACGGAGTGGCTGGAATTAAATTTGTCGTGATTTATGTCGTAGGGGTTTTTTTTTTTTTTTGGCACGGACTATCATCCACTATTGTTAATTACGTAGCTCTAGCGAATTATCTATTTTTCACGCTCGTTCGAACTGGATTTTTAAAATAAATCAGTTTTTCAAAGTCATTTTTGGAATCGATTGTTTTGGGATTCACGGCTGTAAATTTCTTGCGACAATTAGCGCACAAAATTGTAAAGCTTTCACGCATGAAACGAATATTGCGGATACCGAATGCGTGAATGAGGTAAAATTGTTTCAATTTATGAAAGACGCACGAAATTCTCGATTGGTTGCATCGGTAATCGTGTATTAAATTTAATTCACCGATCAACGCATAAAAACTTAATATGCAGTAATTAAATTTTCGTACAGGCATGTTTTCTACGGTGTATCCGATTACGAATTCGAATGGATTCGAATGGAGTGTGAGATCATTGGGAATTACAATTTTGCAATGTTACCGAATATCGTCGTGATACATTTTTCATCCATAAAAAAAGAAATAAAAAAACCGCTGAATCGCAACGTCCCATAATTAAAACAAATTAATCCCACCGGAAAACGAGTCGCGTTAATGTGCAGCAGTCTCGAGGAGGCAATGCGGATGAATGAACGAGTACTCGGCTGACATATCTGTACAGCAATAATTAAACAGAAACGCTAAATAAAAGCGTCTCATCGCTAAATGTCAAGAGACGCGAAGCCGCTATTATTATTTCCATTATTATTATCGTCATTATTATCGTCCCGGAGATGCGATAAACTCGGCACTCTTCGCGCGAGGTCTGTTGCGGGCGAAATAATAAAAGTGTGGGGAACGACAATGGAGATATCTCGCTGGCATTCGTAGCCCAGCCGGGCGGGGTGTATATTCCCACGGGAAAGATGAAGCGAGATGAATATAACAGCAACGAAGTAGCGGAGCGAAGCCTCCGGGCTGTACGCATTTCGCCCTGTTTTCTTTATGACCGGCTGGCACCGCTCCCCGTAATTCCCTTATCGCCGAGCTTATTTGTCGAAGTTTGTGTGTCGGATTCTCGGCTTCCGGTATCTCGTCTCCGTCATTGCAGCCGTAGCGGCCGGAGAAACTTGCCCGCGCTGCGATTTAACGCTCTCCGCCCGATTGTTTAGTTGAAAACAATTCACAAGCTTCGGACGATTCTCGCGAGAATTACATCTTCTTCGGTAGTTTTCACTCCTCGGCGTGTTTTATTCCAACTCGCGCGAGTGTACGATGTTTCTACCTGGTAATTCCGTCGGCGCACAATTTTATGCTGAAAGGCACGGACGGTGGAGGGAAGAATGTTCATTCGCGAGAAATTCTTGTACTCCCGCATTCCCTGCAGACGATGGAACACGTCGACCGTAAATAATACGCGTAATCATGTTATTTTACGGAGTTTTGTTTTTAATTCTTTTATACATTTTTTTTTATCCCGACCTTTGCACCGTCGGCGTTAATGCCACTGTGCCCGGGCTCGCAGCATGATTTTACCTCTTCTCGTTTCCCGAAAATTCCATAATCGCCTCTCCCGACGCGGCGGTGTCGCCCAAGCCCGTTGTATATTTCACGGGGGAAAAGTACCCGGGGGTAGTGAAGCTCGGTGTATACCCGGCATGTACCGCCGCCACTGACCCACTTGCGTCAGGTGCACTCGATACGTTTTGCACGGAAGTTAAAAATGTGGCTGGCGACCGGTTAAACTACAAACGCGACCGCACACCAGACCTCGACCACTCTTTCATCATGCCCGGACGGAGCATGCTCTTTATTCTTGTCGCAACAAAAATTTGCCTCCCCTAATGTTTTGTTTTTTAATTTCATTTTTTAATGATAAGGGCAAAAGCCGTGAATGTGCGCCACTAACAAGTTTGGGGTTGTATCTCCTACGCCCGGAGGTAAATGCACCTGCGATGGAAGGAATAGATTACCGAAAACACTCTTTATAAAGGCCAGGCAATAACCTTTATAATAAATATATAAATATATAAATATATAAATATATTGTTACGTTCCCGTGGAATGAATAACGTGCGTATTTAGTTTTGGGGCTAAATATCTCGAGCACGAACGGTCACACGTCTGTTCTCTCTGAAAGTCCGATCTAGACCGTTGTCATCTGATCAATCGACAATCTGTCCGGTTATCTATGTAATATCGTGTGTCTCGGTCGATCCTCATCTCAATATTCGTTACAATATGAATATATGAATATATGCATATAATATGAATAATATGAATATATGAATATATCGATGAAATAATTCTAAGATCTGTAACGATAAAAAAAACTTCTACAGACGTATCGCGGTGGTTCGTCGTACTGGCTTCTTATCGTATGCTAGACAATATAGACTGTAAGGGTCGGCTAATAATGGACCTCACCTACGAATGTCGCGGCAAGGCTTCGGTGACTGGGAACTGAATTCAAGATTCTTCAGAACTTCAAGTTTTCATAGAAATTATGTCAATTTCACTATTGTAACGAGTTGAAAGGGTGGTCCATATTACCAAATTAAGGGTGTTTTCCGGAAATCAAGGAAACTCGGGTGATATTTTTAAGCCGCATCTGGCGCAAGGTTTGCCGCTTAAAATACAGCACTGTTTCAACACTGCAGCAGTGTTGTTGTCAATACAAGTTAGTGAGCGAAATAAACAAAAACGCCGTGTCGGTCCGTATTCACCAGTTTTACCTTAACTTCTGTTTTATGTCGGCCATGAAGCGATGTGTCCATAAAACTGTTCCAAACTCCCCGCCACGTTGCTGGGGAATGTTTTTTTTTTATTTCTTTTTTTTTTACCTGCGCCAAGTCGACGCCCAATTTCAGGAAAATTTTAATATGGTTTGAAATATTCTTGTTAGCAGTCCGAGAAAGTTTTATTTACATTTCTTAACGAGGTCCGAGATGGCGCGGACTCACACACGTACGAATGTCCGCATTCACTTTTGAGACTTTCTCAAGAACCAGCGCTGACATTCGCAACGCGTGTCTCGAGGTCGAGGTCTTTTGACGAGTGAAACGAGCGTCTTATAGCTTCCGGTGAATGCAAGGGCGAAAGCACTAAGTTCTTGCCGGACTCGCTTCTGTCCGGCGGAGAAGTGAGCAGAAACGAAAGATAAAGCCACTAGAGGGTATTGAATTTTATTTTTGCAAACAGGGATGCGTTTTAATTTAAATTTCTCGGTGAAAAGAGCACAGGGAAGACCTTGAGAAATCTCAGCCATTGCGACGATAATGAGACCATTGACATTGACAGGCTTGGGTCGAGGAAATTCTTTATTTCGCTTGCGTGGACGATACATTTTTTTTTCGACCTACATTTATCTCGGCGGTCACGTGCGAGTGAAATCTTGGAAATCCTGGAAGTGTTGAGAAATTATAAAAATATCCGGAAAATTCAGAAAAAAGTCACGGAAAACGAGCGACGTTACGGAGAGGAAAAAATAAAGGCGATTTCCACGAAGAAGCAAAAAAAAAACGCGAGAAATAATTTTGACGTGTAAAAAAAAAAATGTGAAATAAAAATACAGCGTTATTCGCATAATTGCAATCGAGGAAATCGAATATGTAAATTTCGCAGCCATTTGAAAAGGTCGGCGTTCGGGTTTTCCCGATCTATATTTCGTCCCGTTCTTCCTATAAAAGTGTATTCAAATGTCAGGGGGAATTGGTGAAGCAATTACGGACTGTCGGCACAGTTTAGGATGCGCCGCGAGGTGCCGGGCTATGAATAAAGGTGACAAAAGAACAGTTTGAGGGGTCGGGACCCCACATCTGTTTGGGATAGTGGCCACGGACCTTCTTTCACGTACGAAAAAGAAAAAGCTCGAAAAGTAATTTAAACAAGAATCCCATTATGTCGCGTACCTAGCGGGGTTTCCGGCCGATTTTGTCTTCCCTAGAGCTATTATTCGAGCAATTTAATAAGCGGATTGCAAGACTAAAAAAAGAACACATTAACTCCACGGAGTTGTCAGAGCCGCCGTGTTTTTCGCACGTCGTGCCGCGAGACTTCGAGCTTAAAAATCGACCGGAAAATAACGTTGGCTGGAAGTGATATCCGAAGATAGAACTGAAATAAAGCATTCCCGCAGACGTTGCCGAATTATTGATGCAGCTCACTTGCTCTCATTCGCGCCGCATCGCGGATCGGTTGATTGACGGATGAAGATATAATATTCAAGTATAACTGATAGAGTTTCGGATGAGCATGACAGTGAGTAAGGTAAAGGGGGGTACCGGTGCTTGAATTAATTCCCGCTATTTCGGTCCAGCGTACTTCTCGTTAAACTGAATAATATTCCATTTGGTACTGTCACGGGAAAGCTCTGGCGTAGTCCGAGAAGGAGTAGCGCGGGGAGAGTTGGTCGTAGGCAACACAGAGAAGCAACGCGGCCTGCCCGAGCAGCGCAGCAGCTCTTGAGACTTGTTCGGAACGAGTAATGAAATAATTTTGGTAACCCCAGCGAGAGCAGTGGAAGGCAGCTGCAAGGTGAGCTGCAGAGAGTCCGCAAGTTCTCTGTGCAGTCCTTTCTCGTCGGGGTCGCGGAGAGAGCAGGCCGTGATGAGGGTTTCGGGAGGCAACGAATTGCAACGAGAAAACGACGAGATTCTCCCTCGGTCCCAGCCGCTTTGCCTTTTGCTTCCACTCGTTGTAGGATCGAGCTTGGTTCGCCGAGTGCAGAGAGAACGTTGCTCGTCTTTGACGTATTTCCAGCGTCATCCCTTTCTCCAAACGAATCCCATTTGCCCCTCTTCTCTTCATCCACCTCACTGGCTCTCTCTCTCTCTCTCCCGTCTTCAACGGCAGGTTGACCGTTCTTTCAATTAGCGATTAAATAGAACTCCCGGAACGAATTTTCAAAAGAATGCGAGGAAAAGTATTTGTACACCATTTTCAGCAATTTATCTTCGTTGACATTTGCCACACTTAGATAAAAAATGGTTCGATTAATCAAAAGTCGCTATGAGACGCATTCAGAGCTATTACTTGTGTGGAGCAATTACGGGACAATTAATCAGTTAAGCAGGAATACACTAAATCAAGAAAATGTTTATTGGTGTTTTGCCTTTTACAAAATAGAACCCTTGACGACGACAATCGAGTCTGAACTGCTTCTTTTTTAGGCACTCACCCCGTTACACGTACGAAGTGCCTATCGAGACGCTAATTATAATCGAGTCCGTAGAAACGCGCCATCCCTTTCCCGCTCTCATGAGCATACTCATGTATCGAACATTTGGTTGGTACAACCGAAGCGTTGTGTCGTTGAACGATTATTAACTTCAGTCGATTCAAACAAACATTTTCGCCGTACCAGCCAAATAACGCCTTTGATCATCACCGTGCCTTGATTAATCCAACCATTTATTGTTCTCAGTGCACTTGTGAAACGAAAAATCTCCCGACGATTTTTCACCGACACGGTCCCCTCGAGTCAATTTCTCTGTCCGCGAGGACAATCGAAAGCGCGCGGTGTACTTGATTTTTCAGATTACAAAAATATATATGTATTCCGCAAAGGGGATACCAGCTAGCAGGTTGGCGATCCTTCGCGGTCATACAACCCGGAGGCGGAAGTAACTCCCGCTTGCGAAAGCCGAGGGAACCAATAGCTCGCCCGATGCAAGATGTACCGTTCATTAAATTCGCAATAACAGCGTCCCGAGAGAAGCGGAGAGAGAGTTCCCCGTTATTGGCTACGACCTACCAATGGAGCAGAAGCCATAGATTGCCCCGGGTATCACTGCAGAGGAGATACAGGATGTGCGTTCATCAATAAAAGCCGTTTTATTAAATACCCCCAGTGGCTGATCGGTGGCGGAGTCGAAGCGATCGTACTACAGTCCTGCAATTCCACTGTGTACACAAAGATGTCGAAGCGGAAAGGTAAGTGGAGGCCCTCCAGGTTTCGCCCATCAATGTGCCAGACTGATGCCCAGCCATAGAGATAATTAAGGGCGAACTTCGGTTAAACGATCGTTAGCGGAGACGTTAAAATCGTTATACATTCCCCTGCAGACAATTATGGTTTACTGGGCCAAGCCCGATCCTCCTTCGCACTTCGCCGCGCCCTGCCCCCCCTTCTCTCCCTCGTTGCCGCCATCAGACTGCAAGGGTTGTACCTTGAAGCACCCATCCGCTGATGGTTTTGCCGCTCGGTATAGGTGTTGCGAAGGCTGTTGGCAGCTTCTCGTCTATCTATCTACATGTATATATATATATACTCGTTTCACTGTGTCTCTTGTTATAGCACAGTAATATCGCGGTTTATGAGCGGACGCTGTAATGCAACCTGCCGTTAGATCTGGTATATAGCTCGTTTTCGCGGCATCAACGTCCGGCGCAATTGAGCCGTTGATTAAAGGCGAAGAAGCGAAGAGCTAAATCCTCGCTCTCGCGGGAGTATTAATACACCATTTGGTATCTGGGTGAAATTTTTCTTTATTCGCCGGCGTTCGAGACCGCTTTGAACCATCTTATTGTACTTACTTTGAAACCGATTTACAGTACAGTACACATGTCCACTTTCGTGAGGTAACCCGTGTGAAAGAGACTCGGTCTAGCCTTGACTCGTGTTGATAGACCAGTTTCTTTCTATATGGGAATTCAAGGAGGATGAGACATTGCGGGTGTGTCCGTTGTTGGTTCTATTGGGAGAATTATTGACTAGGGTTGATGGAGAGCTGGATGGAGCTGTTAATCATTAATCTTCTGGCGGAGGAGTCCCCATGCAGGACCGATCTTACTATGTCCTAGTCGGGCAATATTCCCAAGCTAGTGTAGAATTATCAGTGTCATTTCCGGCACGAATCTGAACATAGTATCCTACTGACCGAGCTTCGTCCGACCCTCGAGCAGCGGGTTTCACCTCCCGTACCGGAAATACCCTCGGATCAGACGTCGGAGGGGTTCGTGATGCGTCTGGATATATGGAGGTCAGGATAAATTGATCGGATTCGAGAATTCCATGCTAAAAGTATCATGCGAAAACGATTCAATTCAGAGCGAAGAAACTTTTTCCCTTCCGCTCTTGTCATTTATCGCAGTGTTACGTTTATCATGCGTCCAGCTTCATTCTCCTCGAAAGGAACATAAGCTCGTCGCATTCCGAGCGTCAAGCAAGATGCGTAGAACGGACGTGCAGCTCACTCTCGCAAACCCGCGGGCCATTCTTCCTCTCGTCCTGGGAATAAAGCTATTCTAGCCGGACCCATCAGTCGCGGGTGCCAAGATTGCGGTGTTTCATGGAACAACGTGCCTCAACTCTGTCTCTCGCATTATTCTCAGCGAGAAATTCAAATCCTTAAATCCTATGAGGCAGTGAAAACCGCCGCCTTCTCTATACCGTTTGCTCCGACTGACTTTATGAGGATGTTGAACTTCCGTACTGCAATTCTCACTTATGCAACGTTGAAGATGGAATATCAATGTTTTACATCAAAAACAACATTTTGAGTGTTTAAGTTAGGTAAAGATTACCTGAAAAGGCAAGTTTCTATGTTATGAAGATAATGCTTGGAAACGAGCATAATACTCTTAGGAGAGCCATATTAATTCCTGCTTCAACAATATAGTGCATGCACCGGAAATAATTATACATCTGCGAAGAATGTTGTACTTGTTTCATGCATTCCGTTCTTGGATGGATCCGGGCCCAGTTGGTTTTATGAAAAATGTACGCATTCCTTGTCATCAGTGAGTCCAAAAGCAAATATATTCTATTTGAGCGACATTATCCGATCGGTATTAGATATACCTCTGACTGCAGTGCGCAGCACACTAAACTATGAATTACGTGACGCACGTGTGCGCCGACAGATTAAAACGTCACTGTTGGATCAGGAGGCTCCTTTGTGGATGACACAAAATCGATTGAAGTCCATGCGACAAAGTTTCGGTAGGCAAAGCGAAATGCGTTTCATTATAGCTAACAGTTCGCAGTCACGGGCTCGTCATTGCCTGATGCGAATTCAAAAAATCTTGCGCTACGTAGGCAAAAATACATTCCAAAAATTTCGTTTGATTCGAGGTTCAGTGGCGTTTACGATACTGCTCAACTATACGTTCGTCACAATGATCAGTGAATGAATCGAATCTCCTGTGCCTGCTCATCCAACGGTAACCATGTTTACGTGGCGTTCGGCGAAATTTGATCGTGCAGCGAAAACTTTCACGCCCCCAAATGCGAAACATGGTGGATACGCATTCGACCGTATGCAATGTACGCTTAAGGCACTTTATCTGGTAGCTGGTTAACGAAATTACAAACGATATACCAGATGATAGGCTGATGGTATTCATCGATATATACATATGTATATAAAGCGTGTTATATATGTAGAGTGTGAGTCGAAATTTGGAGTGCATCGCGCTCCCTGCATCGGCGAAACTTTGGCTACGGGTTTTCATTAAGTCCCATTTTAGCTCGTATGGCAGAGTAGAGTAGTGTACCGAGTGTTGCGCATCCCCCAGAGGCTTCCGAATTCGTATCCCGCCCACTCTACCCATCCCGGATTATCATAAATCAATATTACCATTCCGTGCATCGTTATTATGTTTAGCGATACGTTATCCCGAATATCGCCATTACCGCAAACAGAAAACCGTGGTAACATCTCTCTCCTGTACACGCCTGTGTTCACAGCCCACAGCCTTCTATGACAGTTTTACAAAAATTTAGCACTCGAAACATGTGGCAAACTCGAAAGTCTAACATGTTAACCACTGGTAAGAGAAAATCTGGAAATTCTGTGATTGTCAGGGAATCGGAAAGATCGTCACAGAAATGGGGGAAAAGTCCTAGTCATGGGAATTAGGGGAATCAGGCAAAATCCAATGTCATGGGAATCAGGGAAATCTGGGAAATGTCATAGTTATAGGAATCAGGGAAATAAAGGAAAAATCATAGTCATGCGAATCAGCGAAATCACTCAAATCGGGGAAAAGTGATAGTCATGGGAAGCAGGGAAAAGTCATAGTCGTGGGAATCAGGGAAAGGTCATAGTCATGGAAATCAGGGAAAAGTCATAGTCATCGGAATCAGGGAAATCAGAAAATTGGTTCCACTGTTTCTATCGGGCAATCATAGTGTAATAACTATGTATTGAAACGTAGCGTTTCTAGGTAGTAGCGATAGTATCCAATCGTTAAATTTGCCGATCAATCAACGCTCGAATTTCGCGAAACTTTGATCGAACTTTCCTAATACGAAACGGCTGCAGATTCATACAACTGCGTAATCGATGTGCTCGTACGTCCAATATGAGTCAAACTTGAAATATAACTATGATCGTTCAGGAGTCGCATTCCTGGCAACACCGACCACCAACAACGAGGAGGGTGCATCGTTTCCATTCTCGTCCTCGCTCTTTCTACTCGTTTTTCAACTAACTACCACCATTCCGTGTGTACATCGAAACCCCTCACTAACTCCCTCTCTGGTGCTGCCCAATGCCCGGTTTACGCTGATGCGAGATTGGAAAAAATTGCCAATTTAAATGCGTTCACTTCGGTTTCGTACGTTTTGACAAATGGTGCGAGATCCGAGTGAAATATCGCCGAGTGGTAAATTTCTCATGAGTTTCGCGTTCCGATTCGTTTTTGTTTCGATCTTTAATTTTCGGTTTCTGTAGTTAACCCTCTGTGGGACATCGAAACCCCCAAGTACCTTGCGGGAAATTAGACCGAACACAGTGCGGTAACTCATGACTGCGAAACATGATCCGATAACTTTGATGTCTCGCTATCTTTTTTTTTTAACTCGGCGTCGAGACACTGACGTGTCTCTTGATAAAGCGTAAATCTATACACAGAATTAAAATCAGGGCCAAAAAACTCGCTCAGTAGTCTATCTCTAAAGGGGAGGGATCGAAGGGACCTTTTTGTCGAATATTACCCATACTGTGTAGGACATCGTCCGCTGCTGCTCAATAAAGGCGAACACCGCTCCCAGGCTGTGTCTCTACTCCACTCATCCGCTAGTGTCAATACCAGTATTTGTCCAGCGCTGATCAAAGCTTTTTCGCTTTCCGCACTTGACGAAAGCTACAATGGACAGACATGGAGTGAGGAGGGCGGGAGGGGTGAAGGGAACGGTTTGCAAATACTTCCGCTCTAAACGACACACTTTATGAGTAAATGTTTACATGGAACACAACAACGATTGTTGCGAGGTTCATCCGCTACACTCTTGAGTCCGATGTCTGGAAGAAATGAGTAGAGCTAAAGAAATTACTTTTCTTGCAGTTCTTAAAATTTCAGTCCTGTTACATTTCATTGGGGCGTTTCAGAGGTGAGAAGACGAAGGGCGAGCGTCTCGGGACATGCAGACAATTTGTTGTTGTTGTTGTAGATGGTGGATGCATATATACATAGGGCGAAGTTGGTGGCACGGCTTATCGCGAATCTGCACTGGCTTTAGTTCTCCTCGCGGTCGTGGCGGCTCGAGCGAGATAAGCCAATACACCGGGGAGTGACACTGAATTGCTTAATCCGAGCACTCTTGAGCGAGATAATTTCAGGTGGTTCTCTACCTACCACTCGAAGTACTCCTATTCGCAAACGATAAGGGCTGAAACCCCAAGAAGTCGGAAGAAGGGGGAAGAGGCGAGAAACCGCGAGGAATACAACCCTTTGAAGAGTGATTGAATACACTAGTCGCCCCTCATCAAAAACCCTGAATTATCGACTGACAGACCTTTCGAAAAAAAACAAATATTTTATAAGAGGTGACATAATAAAACGAGTTAGAGATTGATGTCTACCTTTTGCTCTTTCAATACGGAAAATTACTTTTTACTCTGCCGATCCCGTGACTTTTTGCATCAATGTTCTGCAATTTTATCTGTATGGCGAATCGGACATACCGTAGAACATCCGTTAACCGGGATGCTCGGGACCGAAGAGACCCCGGATAATAGAAATCCCGGTTAATCCGAACTGGACAGCGAAAGTATATAAGTCAATAATGGCTAATGATGCAACTTTATTTTAGGATTAGTTACAATGACATTTGGTACAACTTGCACTTAATTGTTAAACAGTGTGAACTAGAATGTAAAGCTTTGGATTTTTTTTCATTTATAGTACGTAAGCTAGTCTTTTTTTTGGAAGTACTCAGTGACTTAGGTTTGCTCCACGTATTAAAAAAAAACCGCGGAAGACGCACAGTTAATCCGACCCCGTTTAATCGAGACTCTACTGTACAGTAAAAAAAAAAAAAAAATGGTGTGCAAAAGCTTTGCGACCCGTATTACCCGGGAGTTTCGCTTTCCGCCGGCGGGAAACGACGTGAACGAGCTCCGAACGATGGTTTTTCCCGGCTCGTCGAACGGTGCACTCACAGCACACTTCATGCATGCGTAGTCCGGATTGTGCAGCCATCCTAAATCGCCACGCTCTATCTGTGTTGAAATGAATAAAGGACTTTTATCCGGGGACTCTTTTGGACTCTCAATTTCGGAGACATTCTATTCGGGACGCAAATATTGCTCTCGTCAATGCTCATCCTCCATAGCCCTGTTCGGGCAGTGTGGCAGGAATTATATCCCGGAAACGAATGTGCCATCGAATTCGTTACAATAGTAAAACATTTCATTACACGAATGAGTTCGACCTCACACGTTATTCGCTTTGCTGCGGAGGGAAAACACCAATTGCATCTCTATCTGCCAAACCGCGTTCGACGTTTATCGGTAGATAGATAGATATGCATTTATCGTACAATAGGACCTGAGGTCTAGGCACATCACCCAACCAACAACAAACCGAATGAATACCGAATGAATATTTTAAAAAAATAACACAATACAACTAACGCGCTAAACCTAAAGCGCATAAAAATAATATAAAGAAAATAAGCCAAGAATAGCAAAAATAAAGTAATGATAAACTCGTTGGAAAATAATGATGATAAAATAAACAGAATAGTGGAATAAAATGAACAATAAACGGCGTAAAAGTAGAATACAAATATAGAAGCCATATTACCACCGACTATAAACAACACGTAACGCATCAATTTCTTACGCTGTGATTCACATTGACCCGCAATCCCCCCGAGCTTTCGATACTGATTTCGATGGTCCATTCCAAATACATGGATATAAAATACGCAACCGACGCGAGATATTCGTGAGGTAATATTGCTCTCCGGAAAAGCCCCCCGAGGGTTACAGCGCCGAAGCGCTTCCATATTTGAACGGCGCGCTTAAATCTGGAATATTATCGCCTAGGGTGTTTTCGCTATGATAGTTAAAATTCTACCTATGTTGCTTGCTTTGAATAATTTGCTATGCCAACATGCCCGCGTTTCATCGCGAGTTACGGTAAGCTGCGGCAAGCTAACGGTGCGCAAATAGATGTCGATTTTTTTTTTTTTTTTTCCTTTCTTTATCGCAAAAACAATGTGGAAAGCTGAGGATTGCGCGGTCAATTCGGAAAGAAATAAAATTCGGCAGGATGTTCGCCGGGGGTGCTGTTTATTTTTTACTCTATTTTTTTTTCGCTGTGGCTATTGGCACAGAAGAGTGTCTTTAATAGAGACACGCTAGATACACTCTAAATACACGTAACATTTTATTGATATTAATTTAACGTATATTTATTTGGCGTGACTTTAGGTGTTTCTGGAAAATTTGAGTGACTACAGTTGTTTCTGGAAAATTTGAGTGACTGTAAGTGTATTTTGAAGATTGGAATGAATTTAGCTTACACTGAGAAGTTACTCCAAGTTGGCGTATCTTTTGCGTAAATTTCGCGTGCCTTTGATAGAGTCCCAAATGATTTTGGTACATGATGATGCGATCAAAGCCACTCCAAACTTGCGTATATTTTGCGTAATATTTAGCGTGCCTGTGATTCATACTCTATGGACACTGTACGATAGCTGAAACTCACGGCAATTTTGCGTAAATTCAGCGTGCCTCTGATATATCCACAGCAGACCGAAAAGTTACTCCAAGCGTGCATGTCTTTTGCGTAAATTTAGCGTGCGTCTGATACATCCACGGCAGACATATTGCAACCAAAAGTCACTCCAAGCGTGCGTGCCTTTTGCGTAAGTTTAGCGTGCCGGTGAAACATGCTCTATGGACACTGTACGATAGTTGAAACGTACGTCAAATTTGCGTAAATTTAGCGTGCGTTTGATACATCCACGGCAGATATATTGCAACCAAAAGTCACTCCAAGCGTACGTGCCTTTTGCGTAAGTTTAGCGTGCCCGTGAAACATCCTCTATGGACACTGTACGATAGCTGAAACGTACGTCAAATTTGCGTAAATTTAGCGTGCTTCTGATACATCCACGGCAGACATATTGCAACCAAAAGTCACTCCAAGCGTGCGTGCCTTTTGCGTAAGTTTAGCGTGCCGGTGAAACATGCTCTATGGACACTGTACGATAGTTGAAACGTACGTCAAATTTGCGTAAATTTAGCGTGCGTTTGATACATCCACGGCAGATATATTGCAACCACAAGTCACTCCAAGCGTACGTGCCTTTTGCGTAAGTTTAGCGTGCCGGTGAAACATGCTCTATAGACACTGTACGATAGCTGAAACGTACGTCAAATTTGCGTAAATTTAGCGTGCTTCTGATACATCCACGGCAGACATATTGCAACCAAAAGTCACTCCAAGCGTGCGTGCCTTTTGCGTAAGTTTAGCGTGCCCGTGAAACATCCTCTATGGACACTGTACGATAGCTGAAACGTACGTCAAATTTGCGTAAATTTAGCGTGCTTCTGATACATCCACGGCAGACATATTGCAACCAAAAGTCACTCCAAGCGTGCGTGCCTTTTGCGTAAGTTTAGCGTGCCCGTGAAACATCACCTATGGACACTGTACGATAGCTGAAACGTACGTCAAATTTGCGTAAATTTAGCGTGCTTCTGATACATCCACGGCAGACATATTGCAACCAAAAGTCACTCCAAGCGTGCGTGCCTTTTGCGTAAGTTTAGCGTGCCCGTGAAACATCCTCTATGGACACTGTACGATAGCTGAAACGTACGTCAAATTTGCGTAAATTTAGCGTGCTTCTGATACATCCACGGCAGACATATTGCAACCAAAAGTCACTCCAAGCGTGCGTGCCTTTTGCGTAAGTTTAGCGTGCCCGTGAAACATCACCTATGGACACTGTACGATAGCTGAAACGTACGTCAAATTTGCGTAAATTTAGCGTGCTTCTGATACATCCACGGCAGACATATTGCAACCAAAAGTCACTCCAAGCGTGCGTGCCTTTTGCGTAAGTTTATCGTGCCGGTGAAACATGCTCTATGGACACTGTACGATAGCTGAAGCGTACGTCAAATTTGCGTAAATTTAGCGTGCGTTTGATACATCCACGGCAGATATATTGCAACCAAAAGTCACTCCAAGCGTACGTGCCTTTTGCGTAAGTTTAGCGTGCCCGTGAAACATCCTCTATGGACACTGTACGATAGCTGAAACGTACGTCAAATTTGCGTAAATTTAGCGTGCTTCTGATACATCCACGGCAGACATATTGCAACCAAAAGTCACTCCAAGCGTGCGTGCCTTTTGCGTACGTTTAGCGTGCCCGTGAAACATCCTCTATGGACACTGTACGATAGCTGAAACGTACGTCAAATTTGCGTAAATTTAGCGTGCTTCTGATACATCGACGGCAGACATATTGCAACCAAAAGTCACTCCAAGCGTGCGTGCCTTTTGCGTAAGTTTATCGTGCCGGTGAAACATGCTCTATGGACACTGTACGATAGCTGAAACGTACGTCAAATTTGCGTAAATTTAGCGTGCGTTTGATACATCCACGGCAGACATATTGCAACCAAAAGTCACTCCAAGCGTGCGTGCCTTTTGCGTAAGTTTATCGTGCCCGTGAAACATCCTCTATGGACACTGTACAATAGCTAAAACTCACGTGAAATTTGCGTAAATTTAGCGTGCCTCTGATAAATCCACGGTGGAGATATTGCAACCAAAAGTCACTCCAAGCGTGCGTGTTTTTTGCGTTACTGTAGCGTGTATCTGATGCATCCACTGCGGACACCATACTACAGTTGAAAGTCGCTCCCATTTTACATAAGTTCGGCGTGTATCTGATACATGAACTGTGGGCACCAGTTAAGGGGCTGCTGGACCTTCCTGTTTTACCGACGAAAATGAGCGATTTCTTAGTTTTCACTATTCATTGTTACTATGCGGCGCGTATGCTTCAAATCTTGCAGGTCTACAATTGCAGGTCTATTCGTACAAATCTGTATGAATAACATAAACGATTCGGCGTGCACTCGAATTTCGGTCGAAATCTTCCGAGAAATAAAGAAAATTGAATATTATAAACTGTCGCGGAAACCAACATGGTCCCTGAAATGTTTACAGCACCATTCTGTTGGATATAAAAATTCTAGATCTTGCATACGTCAATAGAGCGTGCATGCCGATTCTGTGAAGTTCCCTCGAAAGTTGCTTATTCAAAAGATAATCACGCATAGTGTAAATTGCGATCATTTAGTCTATCGAATTGCGACGGGTGATCAGAGCCGATGAATACGGCACAAATGTAGGGCACGATGCAGAGTCCATGAATACGGCACTCCTGATTTTTTTTGCCCTTTCGATTTTTATTCCAGAAGTCCTAGTGATACCTCTTTATCTAGCTTTGTAATCCCGTCATATCTATCGTCTTGTGTATGTCTTGCTGTCGATCGCGATAGGCACCTGGGTTTTTCCGCGATGCCATCGGAAAGCAAAGAAATCGTTTAAAAATACTTAAAATCATTAATTTTTGCAATTTTGGCTATACAAATGCCTGGTAAACTGTTTCGTTAGTTGTCGCTTCGGAACTGTAATTCCATGTATTTTTTCACGCTGATCACGAATCTGACACTTATTTTATTCGTAGATGAATATTTGATACGGAAAAAATGCGTCTATTAAAAAAAATTATGAAATTCAAAAAATTCAAATTGACATAAAATCTAAGCACTTCGATCGATTTTCCTGAAATTTGAATGGGATCATCGGGTGATGATATTCTACCTGTATACGCGTTTTTAGCCCGATAGCTAAAAAATTGCGAGCGCTACAGTGCGTACAGACATTTTCGAAGAAATAAAAAATGGCGTACAAAAAAAAAACAACTAAACATTTTTGGACGAAATTTGGCAGAAACATTGACTATTAACCACTCATGCTGTCTGCTAAATTTCAGCCTGATAGGTCGAGGCGTTCTCGAGTTATAGCCGTTTGAATTTTTCACGTCCGATTGACACGCACGCACGCACGCACATCCGGACATTTTCTCCAAATGTGGTTTTTCGACGTTTTGGAACATTCTGAACACCTTTTCATTAAAATCTCGGAAAAAAAATGTTCACCATAGCAGCTTCCTCTATGAGGAAGCAAAAAAAAATATCTCCAGCAGCCCCTTAAGGTTATGTAAAGTACTTGCGGTTGCGGTGCGAAGTTTTCGTTCTCTTTTTTTTTTGTTCTCTGCGTCCGATTAGCTGCTTCGGTTGATGCACTGTGTGTAGTGATGCGATGACGGCGCAAAACAGGTCATTTATCAATTGACCCACCCAAAAATAACGGTTTTACTTGTGACCGATTTTTAAATTTGCCGCCGCCTCGCGGGCTACTTTGAGCTCGAACTATCGATAGTCGAACTGTGTCGTGACTATCATAAGTAGAGATGGGGACCCACTTTGTCAATGGTAATTTTTTTTTTTTTTTTTTTAATTGACTGTCACGTGATCGTCAGTTGACGGGTCTGGAAACGACCGCATTGCGTCAACGGCGACATGAGGTCTGTTCATTACTAGAGTAAACTTTTACTCCGAGCGCTTCTAGAGTACTTCCAGAGTGTTCCACAGCGCTCGGAACCGGAAACGCCTCACGGGATAAAAGCGAACACGTGTTCGGTCTTTGCCCAACTCTAGCTGAGCTGAGTTACACATACTACGTACGGGAGCGCGACTTTATAAACGAACACGCATTCGGGCTCGTGTCGACTCCATGCTTTTCTGAGGAACTTTTATGAGAGGTTAGCAGCGTAGAAAAAAATAGAAACCTCGGTGCATTTGACTCCTCCATCGAAACCCAAGATACTAGGGGGCGCAGCAGTACTTCCGGCTAAACTTCCGGCGAACGCTCTGCTTGCGCTCCACTCTGATCTACTCTCGTATCGAACAGACCTATTAACTCTAAAAACCTTCTCGGTCCTAACTGAATTAACGCTTATAAAAAATTACCGTCACGGCACATAACTAATCACAAATCCCAATCAGTGTACTACCCTGCGCATGGTAAGTGATAAAGTATTATTTCCACATACGTATTAAAGACTGACTAAAAATATCATACTGCACTACTAAATAAATTAATATATACGTATTTATAAGGGTACTTAATCAAACAGAATGTATATACACATGCATATACGTTAGTACAAAACGGAAACAAGTGCCGTGCACAAAAGATATTAACAAATAAAGAGTAGATATAGAACTTCATAATGTGATACATAGTTTATAATGAGAAAAACACAGGTAAACTACATTTTTTTTTAAATTCAATATATACAGGTGAGCGCGTGTTTTTTTTTAAATTGTGCATCCGATCCTTTCCTTATTCTTATCCTAACCGGAAACGTTACCTGTTCACTTTTGCTTCTTTGTGGTGTATATTGATCGACCTCGAATAAATCCAAATGCAAAGTGAAAAAATTTGTGACTAATTTGAGACCGAAAAAGTGACCGTCATTTAACAACTTGATAGGCGTTTTGATTAATTGACGGTCGTGTGGGACCGTCAAATAACACGGAATTAAACGACCATTATTTTCACATAGAAAAATCACGTGAAAGAAATATGACGTCGAAAGACCGTCAAATGACGGTCTTTTCGGTCATCAGACCGATCGAAAAAATGAAAGTCAATTCGCATCACTAACTGCGTGCCGTGTTCAATCAATTGGCAAAAGAGGATAAGTATAATTCTGACACGCGTACGACCGAATACCGATTGCTAAATGAATTAAGATCCTTGATTCAAACAAGGTAAGTTATTGTAATAACGGTAAGGCAATTAGTAGTAGTAGTAGTTTTATTTCCATGTATACCCTGTCGGGTTTTTACATACCCCAGCCCTTATAATAAACCCATTCCAAAAATCCTAGAAAATGATATACATGTAAAGAACATATAACCATTTCCAGGTATTTCAAACACAATATTACATCACATTTCAACTAATAATCCATATACATAATCGTCTCTGATATCCCTTTCTTCACAAAGCACCGTTCGTCGTGGTTGCCGCGCTCGTCCAGCGGCTTATATTAACACAAAGCTTGGTAGAATGTAAAGTTGCCTCCCGTCACTGGTTTTTAAATATTAACGTTCCATCATTCCGCTTCCGAATTCCGCCCATTGTCAGTCATCTTCCACGCCATCTACCGTCATCTACCGTCAACGTCCTTTACATCACTGCAATGTTGCACTCCCGTTGCTAGGTTGTTCCACGTTCCATGCTGATGCGCCATCTTCTTTCCCTGGATTAACCTCTCTGGGGCTCACCAACACGAGATGTTTAAACATTCCTCTGTCAGTCAATCCTTTTTGTCACCAACATTTCCACTTGTTCCCATGCCTATTCCCCACTTTTTAATGAACTTTTTCGAAGGTTTCTCGACCAATTTTACAAATACTTTCCAAAAACCTGGGAGCTCGCCACGGGCACGACTGCTCCTTCCTAACGCTCGTGACGCCCCCGGTAAGGCAATTATAATAGACATGTGAACGTATACATAATATTTATTTTGCATTGTTTTAATGTATCGCTCTTCATATTGATGGTAATATCCAGTTCAGAAGACAAGGCAACAATGAAGCTATTTCTCAAATCTTAAAAGCTATGAAATTATTTTATACGATAGGAAATATTTTATAAGATACGAAAATAAGAAATTCTATTCATTTGTATTGTTTGAGTTAATTTCATCCGCATAATAAGACATGCATGTAATTGCAAAATTACGGTTCTTATTATTCAAATGATTGCCTGTTAGATTGCCTATAATAGTATTATTGGGGATCCTTACCTTGATAATGATGACAGCTCAGATACCTGCACGCTGTTGAAACATCAACGAAGTAGTATTTGCTACAAAGAAACGCCAGATGCTTTCACAGCTATAGAAGCCTGCATTTCATAGATAAACTTATTAGGATTTGTGATGTTCACTAAGAAAAATAAAATTTGAATAGTCCACTGTATATTTTAACAATAGCTTGCTTGCAAGGATTTTACGAAATGACTACATTCCACAATTATAGCGGCGGGGGAGAATATATAGTAGGGATTGGCAGGGATCAGTATTAGAATTCGAGAAATTCAATAAATCCATACTGAATAATAAGCAGGTGTCAATTAATAGACGGCTACGGCAATACTGTAGTTTTCAATATATATATAGTCATATTTTAAACTGCAGTTTGATCACTTGAAATCGTACCTCATACTGATTGAATATTTTTTAGAATTATGAAGTGTAGTCTCCGACAGGCACAAGCATAGAAATATTCCTTACGTTCTACAAATTATCGAAGAACAGCCATTCGTTACAGGTTCCACAACTAATGTTATCGATAGACTTTCTTGATTTATTATACGGTTGACAGCATTCTTCAATAACTTTTGCAACGAAAGGAATTTTTAATTTTAAAGCTGAAACTTTCAAAGACGAATTTTAATATGTCCTTGAAAAAATTCGTTCAGTGGATAGGTGTTAGTTCATATGTGAAATATACTCTTCAACGGGCCCAAACATAAAATATTCCTTGCATTATGCAAGTTATCGACTCTCAGGATTCATTGCGCTGTTGGGAACACTTCGATAACTTTTCCAATGAAATGAATATTCTTATGCTAGGTCTTTCGAAGACTAAGCTATTAAGATTCACTCTTCGATAACTTTTGCAACGAAAGGAATATTCTTATTCTAGGTCTTTCGAAGACTAATCTATTAAGATTCACTCTTCGATAAGTTTTGCAAAAGGAATATTTTTAAGCGAGTACTTGCGAAGACTTCAATAGTCTTTCAATTAGTCTTTCGAATAGATCTTTCAAAGACTAATCTTAATGGATTGGTCTTCGAAAGACCTAGCTTAAGAATATTCCTTTCGTTGCAAAAGTTATCGAAGAGTGAATCTTAATAGATTAGTCTCCGAAAGACCTATCTTAAGAATATTCCTTTCGTTGCAAAAGTTATCAAAGAGTTAATCTTAATAGATTAGTGTTCGAAAGACCTAGTTTAAGAGTATTCCTTTCACTGCAAAAGTTATTGAAGAGTGTTCTCAAAAGTGCAATCAATCCTGAGATTTCATGCAACAATCGCGGACTCAGAAATAGTACGCGTTTTGGCGGTTTTTAGTTACTGCTTTGTCGCTGCGCCAACCAATCGTGGACGTCGTACAATTTAAAAAAAATACACCGGGGCTGACCGCAACGCCCGAAGTTGGGTTGTAGCCAATGACAATATTACCTATCGGATGATGGCAAAAATTATTCGCCTATCCACTTTCCTCAATCTATGTAACAACGGCTTGTAGAATTTTCATCTTAAAAATGTTACTCTCACTAGCAGCATCAGCGTACTGACGCGCTCGAAAATAATTTGGGGCTGAAAATGGCAAAAAATATATTTCTTAATTTCGGATATGAGTTTCAATTTGAAATATTAAACGAGGAATGATATAACTGGCAGATTCATGATCTGTTGGGAAAAAATACATATAAGTACGCTGTCGAGTATTTTTTGTTGTATTCTTTATTATTTCGTACAATGGAAAGGGATTTAAATTTTGGCCTCGGCATTTTTTCCGTAATAGCAGCAATATTTTTTTCCGTTTTTGGCATCACTAAAGTTCCACGCAAACAGTTTTGTCGTAGTCTCGTACAACCGTCAATCATAGGACGAATAAAGCGACAATAATAGATGAGATTTTTTAGGGCTTTTTATCAATTATCAGCTTGTTAGGTGTATCTATCTTATTAACGAAGGAACGCAGCTGGTTAACGAAGGAAGCATAATATTTAAATACTGGTTCAAAATATCAAAACAGTAGATGGCGCTTCGGTTGATAAAACTCTCGTGTAATTGGTGTGTTGTGTAGTAATAACAGTGGAGCCTAGGCGACTGAGAATTTTGATCGTGGTGAGAGTGGTGGCAATCGTGCATCATATAGTGATTCTCGAGTGTCTTAGAGTTTCACCTTATTGTCGATTCTTACATCGCGAACAAAACCAGAATTTTGTTCTAGGTGCTCTTGTCAGCGATGCGCACTTGAAATGAACCCAATAGAGACAGCTATTGCAAATAACACTGTTACTCTCAGCTACCTGTCGGCACTTGTAACAAGTGACTCGATCTTCCTTTCTTTTAATCTGAACCATATTATGGAGTTTTACGAAAGCCTTATCTTCAAAATATGGTTTCAACATATTTATTTCGACTGAACTATCCACGATAGCTTCCGAAATCGGAGTTGTCTCCCATTTCACGAGAAGAGCTGGAGTTACTTTATATTCGTTATCCATAACGCTTTTGATGAGCTGCGCATCGATCACTTGACTTAGAATGTATTTAATTTTCTCAGCGTCCGATTTTTCAGTAAAGCTTGTCGGTCCTCTGTTCCTAGGAAGCCCAATTGCCGTAAGACGTGAACCTCTTGGGCGACCCCTCGATCGGGTACATAACTTCATTCCAAGCGATTCAAGCTTAGTTTCGTTGTCTACTGCTGTCTGATTTTGTTTTGATTCACCGTCATGAGTTTTTACACAGAAGAGATCTACTTTTGCGGAACGTACATTTGAGGCTGACGCATTATCAGTCACCTCAGTTGAAACGATCTCATCTTTCTTAACGAAGGCGGTGTCAGCAGGACGATCAAAAAAAAGCTCCGTACCCGCTTGTTCCTTCCTAGTGTCGATCGGATCGATATTTACGTCAGATTTTGCAGTTGTAACTGATGTATCTTGATTGTCGTTGGTCATTGCATTGTCAATTAATGGACTCAGAATCCGGTCACTTGATTGAAATGCAATTTCACCGAGGTCTCTCGTCTTCAACCTTTTGGCCTGGGGTTCATCCTTTTCATCTTCTGTGAAATCCGGAGATTCCTTGTCAGGAAGGGGCGACTCTGATACATTTCCTGCGTTTTCGTTTGGCACTATAGGAACGTTCACAACCTCTTGCTGTTGTTCATTTGCACATGGTGGGTTCACATTTTGCGGTTGTGAGATTTCTGCTGCGGTTGATCTCTTTTTGCCTTCGTCCATTTCGCTGAAGTTTTCTGTGGGAACATTGCTTCCTGGCTCATGCTGTTTGTCTACTTCTTGAGCTGACGACTCATTAACTGCAGCTGGTCGCGAGGTATTTGCGAAAGCTTTCTCGATTTCGTTCCATTGTTCATCGATGTTTTCAATCGCAGCTATAGCCATAACATCCTTAATTGTAGCCGATTTGCCGCTACCGTCTTTTTCTTTTGAATTTCCCGCGACATTTACATTCTGGGGAACAGAATTCAAGGTTTCCTAAAACAGAAAAATATTGAATAACATTTGTTTGGTGAGACGAAATATCTCTTCCATCGGGACTTTTTTCAGTCTACTGAAGATGGGAGATATTTCCCGAAAAAACTAATTCATAATGACTTCGAAGTTAATAGTTTTTATTGCGTCTTTCCCAGAAATTTTACACTCCAAATCTGTGGCATCGTAGCATCATCATAGAAAATGGGCCATAACTTTAAATGGGTTTATTGCAACGATTTTATGGTTTTTAAAAAAACTATTCTGACATGTTTTCGGGCAACCACTTCTATGTGAACCGATATATCTATTATTATTATTCTATATCTAATATCTATTTTTCGAATTGTCGATACTAAATTAAAAGATCGTAAGAATGTATTTCTTTGTTCGAACTCGTTGATGTTAACCATGTCCGGCTTATTTGTAGTCAAGTGATAAAATCATCCTAGTAATACAATAACCGCACAATGACTTCCCGGTGGCGGAAAAGCGCGGCTCGTCGTGGATACAGGATGCAGACCACTGCATCCGCATCTGACGACATGTCAGTGCCTGTATTATTGCAGCACACTGTCGAAATGCACACGCTGTGCCTTCAGAGTATCGCCAGATACGGACGCAGTGATCTGCACTCTGACGACATTCTGCACGTTTTTCTAACTGGTATGATACAAGCGAACGGAATGCTGAGTCCAGATAAAAAAAAACGTTCATATAGCGATTTATCAGATCATGCACAAACCCGTCAGATAAAAATGTAACGAAAGCAAATACTAAAGTATTTTAAACGTATTCCAACCTTAATTCGTTCGTGTTGATGCTCCTCGCTGTAGTCCTTCATTTCAAGAAACCTCCCATCTGCTGATGTCGCCAGCTTAAAAAATGCCGGGCATCCGGTCTTACACGAGCTAAATTGAACATCAAAAGAAATTTTCATGATTAGACTTTATTTCAGTAAAGAAATATTCAGTAATGTTTTTTTTGTTTTTTTTTCTATTTAACTGAACAAAAGCAACCGTTCGGTCTTGGCGATCTTAGCTCAAATTTCATAGTTTTCATAACTAAGTGAAGTTAATAAGATTCAAGTTCAATAAAGTTCAGTACGGGTTTTAATCATGTCAAGGTAGACAGGACATTTCTGTTTCGTATTAACAGGACATGATATCTGTGTCTATCGTTCTCTGTTGCTCCTCGATGATTAACAACGTCTCGGCATAATACTCGCAGTCTGTATTTCTCATCATTTTAGGGGGGGGGGGGGGGGGGGGGGGCTAAACACGCATGAGTGCGTGTTAGACTTACAACGACGATAAAAAAAATATTCTTTTTTTAGTTTTATAAATAAAATCTTTGAAGGTTAGATTTCATCGATATGAAAACAATATGAAAACGGGATTCATTGTGAACGTGTCTTACGCGATTGTAATACTAGTATCAATGTTAGAAACTCCAACGATTTGTTACAAATGTGAAATCGAAAATAATACATCGTTTTGATTACACGTCCATGCTATTTAAAATCTGATGAAAATTACAACATGCTGCAAGTGAAAGAAATGTAAATGGTACCTTCGTTGCCTGATGTTACGCCCTTTTGATTTGTTCGGATCGCCACTGAATTTACATACGTAATGTAGCGTATAGTAAACGAGATCGTTCGATATTTCTTTTTTAAGCTTTGCGGCGACGATCTTTTTTGATCGGAGAAGGGTGAAGTTCTGGTGCAGTTTCTTTTCCATTTCTCCAATCCATTCCTTCAACGAAATGAAAGATTCAAACTTTTGATGCTTTCCAAACTCAAATTTGTTATCCATCTGGAATAAATTGCTCAAAATTATCATAATCTTAAGGTCTTTATTGTCCACCAGTGTAACGGAATATTAAGTAATGAAGTCAACAGAGTTACAATCATTTTAAAGATAAAATAATAATGCAGCTACTTTAAAAAATTCCAAAAACTTTGTTATGCCTGTCAGCAGACATCCAGTACTCATTTCGAAATAGAAAAATCTCAAACACTAACAGAAAGTTGCATTTACAGAAAGTTGCAACGTTTAGAAGGTACCCCACAAATCGTTTTAAGACACATAGATATTCCGGACATACGGAAAGTAAGAAATTCTATTCATTTGTATTGTTTGAGTTAATTTCATACGCTTCAATAATTTTTGCAACGTAAGGAATTTTTTATTTTATAGCTGAAACTTTCAAAGACGAATTTTAATATGTCCTTGAAAAAATTCGTTCAGTGGATAGGTCTTCATATGTGAAATGTACTTTTCAACGGGCCCAAACATAAAATATTCCGTGCATTATGCAAGTTATCGACTCTCAGGATTCATTGCGCTGTTGGGAACACTTCGATAACTTTTTCAATGTAATGAATATTCTTAAGCTAGGTCTTTCGAAGACTAAGCTATTAAGATTCACTCTTCGGTAACTTTTGCAACGAAAGGAATATTCTTATGCTAGGTCTTTCGAAGACTAATCTATTAAGATTCACTCTTTGATAAGTTTTGCAACAAAAGGAATATTTTTAAGCGAGTTCTTTCGAAGACTTCAATAGATTAGTCTTTCGAGTAGTTCTTTCAATGACTAATCTTAATAGATTGGTCTTCGAAAGACCTAGCTTGAGAATATTTCTTTCGTTGCACAAGTTATCGAAGAGTGAATCTTAATAGATTAGTCTTCGAAAGACCTAGCTTAAGAATATTCCTTTCGTTGCAAAAGTTATCGAAGTGTGAATCTTAATAGATTAGTCTTCGAAATACCTAGCTTAAGAATATCCCTTTCGTTGCACAAGTTATCGAAGAGTGAATCTTAATAGATTAGTCTTCGAAAGTCCAACCTTAAGAATATTCCTTTCGTTGCAAAAGTTATCGAAGAGTGAATCTTAATAGATCAGTCTTCGAAAGTCCAACCTTAAGAATATTCCTTTCGTTGCACAAGTTATAGAAGAGTGAATCTCAATAGAATAGTCTTCGAAAGTCCAACCTTAAGAATATTCCTTTCGTTGCAAAAGTTATCGAAGAGTGAATCTTAATAGATTAGCCTTCGAAAGACCTAGCTTAAGAATATCCCTTCCGTTGCACAAGTTATCGAAGAGTGAATCTCAATAGAATAGTCTTCGAAAGTCCAACCTTAAGAATATTCCTTTCGTTGCACAAGTTATCGAAGAGTGAATCTTAATAGATTAGTCTTCGAAAGACCTATCTTAAGAATATTCCTTTTGTTGCAAAAGTTATCAAAGAGTTAATCTTAATAGATTAGTGTTCGAAAGGCCTAGCTTAAGAATATTCCTTCCATTGCAAAAGTTATTGAAGAGTGTTCTCAAAAGTGCAATGAATCCTCACATTTCCTGATTATTTTAATAATGAGGAAAACATTTGTTCTGTGGATAGATGTTAATTGAAACTTCCGTAGGACTATCAAATGCAATCATTTTTTTATTCCCTCTCGTTGCTCGCGATTTCAACACACAGGTTATGCATCACATGGAATTTCTTCACATAACGTATTTGTACACTCCCATTGTTTCTCATGCATAATATTTTTAGCAAGCCATCATTAACCCTAACAGCAAATACAAAAGACGCACATATTCACAAATATAATACTGACCTTTCTGTTTTCTCCGTCAGCAATAAAATATGCACGTGATGCAACTGCAACAATCGAGGACTCAGCAATAGTATGCGTTTTGGCGGTCTTTAGTTACTGCTTTGTCGCTGCGCCAACCAATCATGGACGCCGTATTATTAAAAAAAAAAAATACACCGGGGCTGACCGCAGCGCCGGAAGTTGGGTTGTAGCCAATGACAATATTACACATCGGATGATGGCAAAGATTATTCGCCTATCCACTTTCCTCAATCTATCTAACAATGGCTTGTAGAATTTTTATCTTGAAAATGTTACTCTCACTAGCAGCATCAGCGTGCTGACGCGCTCGAAAATAATTTGGGGCTGATAATGGAAAAATATATATTTCTTAATTTCGGATATGAGTTTCAATTTCAAATATTGAACGAGGAATGATATAACTGGCAGATTCATTATCTGTTGGGAAAAAATACATAGAAGTACGCTGTGGAGTATTTTTTGTTGTATTATTTATTATTTCGCGAAATGGAGAGGGATTTAAATTTTGGCCTCGGCATTTTTTCCGTAATAGCAGCAATGTTTTTTTCCGTTTTTGGCATCACTAAACAGTTTTGTCATAGCCTCATACAACAGTCACTCATAGGACAAATAAAGCGACAATAATCGATGAGATTTTTTAGGGTTTTTTTTTATCATTTATCAGCCTGTTAGGTGTATCTATCTTATTAACGACCTAAACGAACTTTTAGCATAATATTTAAATACTGGTTCAAAATAATAATAATACTACTGGTTAATACTACTAATAATAAAACTGGTTAATAATACTACTGGCTTATATTACTGGTTAATATAATAATATTGTTACGATATTCACCTCGCACAAAAAAAAAATCTATCAAATATTCTAACTTAAAAAAGACACTATGTGAATATTATCCTCTTAGATCTTAAAAATCTTGATCTTAGTTCGCGATTATATGCTGGAATAACTTTTTCGGCAGTTCAGGGGAACTAAAAAGAAGTTACGGACTACCTTGCTCCATTTCACGCTTAGCATTTCACCTTATTGTCTATTCTTACATTTTTTTGTCTTTTAGCCTTATTACTTCCTTTTTTTAAACTTTTTTATTTACTTTGAACGTTTTACTTTTTTTCGGAATTTTTACTGTAGCCGACAGAGCGCCTTTTGGTCGGCCGATTAATTTAACTGTCGATGGTAGTTTAAGGCTATCAATGTCCACACTTGCATCAATTGTTGATGCAGCTATTGATGTCCTTTCCATGTAGTCTGACGTTATTATCGAGTTTATTTTTACCGAAGGGCTGATATTGTCAGGCCCATTTTGCGCGTCCATTGAAAGATTAACCATATTATCTTGAATTCTGAGCAAATCCTCCGAGTCAGAGTTGTTTTCTACGTTTGCATTTTGACAATTCTCCTGAAATTGCTCAGAGATTTTTCTCGGCGAATTTAATGGAGTCGCACCAGCTTTCATAACACATACTTCGTAACCTTGGTGCCATAACTCTTTAATTTGCTTAAGCACACTTAATTTATTCTCGAATGTACTGTCAGGAGCGGTCCTTGCGGTATGTAGAAGATCGTTTAAGATCGTGTTCAGCGCAGATTTTTTTTGAATCGCGGTTCGAGATTTTGGCTTAACAATTTTTGTGATAATGCTAGACGAATTAACATTTTCACTATTTTGTGTTGTAACGGTATTGAACAAAGGATCAACTCTCATGGAATAAGTTTGTGTCCACCGTTCCCGACATAAGTTCTTGTCGAAAAGTGCTAAACAATGAAGCCTCCGTACAGCGAATATGTGTCGACACGGAAGAAGTGTTGAGGTCCAAGTAGGACATGTGCAATGTGAATGACTAGCTTCGATCTCGCCGCCTTTATATCCAATAGTGCATGTCATACTTTCCGCATCTTTCTTTTTTAATGTTATTGAATTCGATTTTTTAATCTCGGATATAACAACTGCAAACGCAGAACTCGTCAGCGCTGTCTTGTAGTTGGATTCGTCACTACCTGGTTGGAAAGGTAAAACGTCCTTTTTCAAAAGCTCTTGTACTCTCTTATGCGTTGTTTCGTGATTCCTATAGTCTAAAAACTTAAAAAAGCTTTTTACGAACGCTACCAACGTACTTTTGCTTTTTATCACCTGTTTGATCTTACTATTTAGGGACTCCAATCTGTTATTAGTAGTGTTTCCGAGATTTCCATGGACCATATTGCACAACGTCCACTCAGATCGAATTGGATGCCAATTTTTGTCGAAATAATTACGAACTTCTTGTGGAACACTTCGGCAAAATTCTCCATAAGTCCGATCATATGAACGATTCGATAGACTTTTAGCTAGTTGGTCTAGATATTTTAGGGAAGTTGCTCTTTCTTCTGATAAGATATCCATCTTATTTAATGCTACTTCACGGCTAAAAGTTCTCAATGTATGGAACAAGCATATATACGTCGGTATGCCCGGAAAAACTTCTTTCATGACCGATCTCTCGGTGAGATCCTTGTCGCTCATGAAGCAATTAATTTTTTTGCATACTTCTCCATTTTGTTTTTTAAAACACTCAAAGAACCATTTAAGAGTAACTCGTTCCTCATTTGCAAGTATACCGACCCCTACAATTTTGGTTCGTGAATTTCCATCTTCCACCACTAGTAACATCAAAGTGAAGTTTCTCGTGAATAATTTATAGGTTCCATCTACAAAAACAATTTCGGGAAATGACGCCATATCTCGACGCATCTTTTCAGTAGAAAAGTATAGTCCACTGAATTCTTGATCCTCGTGCAATATACAGACATCAGCACCTGGAATGAAAATGATTCTTCGCTTATCTCGCTCAATATCGTTTGCTGGCATTGAATCTTGTGTAGTTAAATAGCCCTGATAGACAAGCGCAACGAAAAGTAGCAATATTGGCGCGATATTTGCGACATGTGCGGCACATGTCGCAATTATTGCGCCAACTGCTACGTTTTGTGCCGCTTGTCTATCAGGGAGCATAATCAACAAAGCTGTTTATGTAAAATAAAACCGACGACAATATTATAAATTGCCCGATGAATAAAATATTGGCTTCCTCATAGGTGAAACTTCGTTAAAAAAAAAAAACACTTGCAAATTATGTTTACATATTACCTCCTCATTATTATTTGTATTCTTAAAAGCTTTTTCGATGAGCAAACCAGAAATTGAATAACCTGATTTTCGCATGAAGGAGGCTTCTTAAAATATGAAAACTTGAAGAATATGTGCAAATTCGATTCGTGACCACACTGTTAAAAAATTTTGTTTGGAAATTAATGAACAGTACAGGAAGCTTTTTTACATAAACTGTTTCTGAAATTTCAAACACATGTGTGTTGCAATTTTACAGTAAAATTAGTATTTTTTATAAAAATGTTCTCAAATTTCAAGCAAAAGATTTGTAATTTTAATATCTGGGTCTTTTATTTTACAAGCAAAGTACATTAAGGTTCAATTAATGTAAGTGATGTTAGTAAATTTCAAGTTCCAGTACATTAAATTTACAATTTATTTTTACAGTGCATGTGCTCATAGGAATGGGTGCCAGGTGTGACCACCCACTGCCATTTTAGATCGAAAATATATAGAACTTTTTTCGTTTTATACATTAGGAAAAATGTTCAAAATCAGAAAAACATAAATTTCTGGAGTTCGAATACTTTCCAACAAGTTTTGTAGGCAGAATAAATATGACATTTACGATAAGTTTTTTCCAAAAGTTCAACGGCTGCAGGCAATGTATCGTCATCAGCTTTCCGCAGCTGACGCGCGAGATTATGCAGGTCCTTTCTCGATACTACTTTTCCGTTCTCCTCGGCAAGTTTATCTTGAATGACTTTCTTGCTACATTTCAATTCTAGAAGCTGTAGGGTTTTCTCTTTTTCCGCTTTCAATTTTCGATTCTCAGGTAAAAACTCGAAAAAGTCCTGCAAAAATGAAAAATTCCGTTATGAATCTCGCAGTCGATAATATTAGCTAAAATAGGCTTAACAAATTAATAGTTAATAACTAACGTTGTTTTGCAGTCTGCCAATTGGCAGTTAAAAAGGAAATCAATGGACAGGTTACTAATTTGATCAATTTAACTGGACCGCGTATGAGTCAAATAATTGAAACTTGACGTAATAGTTAAAAATGGACACAACTGTATCGGCATTAAGATAAATAAAAAATTAGCCGACTGCAACAATCTTGCAATGTTTTGGTATCTTAACGAATGAAATCGTTCATTGCAATGAATTCAAGCGAATTTGAACAGTATCCCTATCGGTACCCGCGACCGCTGTTTCGACGGTCGTTCGACAGCAAATCTATTGGTCTGATCGTACTTAAAATCAACCACCAAGTGGTTGCACGTCCGACGGATTGTAGAGCCATCGCCTCGAAACAAACTGCTGGTTACACCCCGTATGCGTGGCAAAGAGGTCGTATGTGACGGTTCCGACCACAAAATAACAACCAATTCGATTGGCCGAGGACCTTGCAGTACTTAAGCTCGAAGCGGTGGCGCTGTATTCGGTCAAATTTGCTATTTTTTCGCTGCGAATTTCAGACACAAACGGGCCGGTTGTATTCATAGTCGAAATACTGTCGATGGTACCGATAGGGATGACTGAACAATATAATTTGATGTAGAAGTTGTCTTCGTTTTACTACAAACAGATGATTAAGAAATTATACATTATTATAGTTATAATTAACCTCTGATCCACTGTGATTTTGGTGATCCTCACAGAAATTTCTTATTTCGAGATTTTTTCGATCTCTCGAAACAGCAACTCTGATAAATGCTGGACATTGAGATTTGAAAGTTCTGGAATTGATTATTGCCAAAGTTAATCAAGTACTGTTCACATTTTTCATCCGTAAAAAAAATAATAATAATCACGATGAACTTGACGAAGCTAACCTGCCAGTACGAATTCCGCTAGATTTTGAAGCATGAGTCCCTCCAAATTTACACTTGTAAATTATTTCATAATATATTAAATCGGTAATGACCCCTTCATTCAGCTCAGATCCGTTTAAATATTTACTATGCCTTTTCACAAACTGCTGTCTCGCTTGCTGCTGATATTGTTCAAGAAACATTTCGAATTCTTTGAACGTTTTGAATTTCGTACCTTTTATAAGGTTCACTTCGTTTTTGCATGCCATCTAGAAAAAGAAGGGTTCATCTTATGTTCATATGGAAATCTTTTAACCCATATATCCAAGCTATTTACCCTTAATCTCGCCGATTAATTGTGCTTGCTTGTTCTATTGTCGCCGAACTCTCTCAAAGACTGCCAATTAATTTTTGTAATGTAAATAAGATCTTTGATGACAGTACGGCGAATTATAGTTCCCAAAATAAAAAATCGCATACGTTCTCACAGATGCCTCAGATGACTTTAGGTACGACTGCATTATCTTTTTTTTACTTGAGAACAGGTGCACAGGATCGTTTTTACACACAAGGTCGTTCACTCAAGAGGTTAGAAACCTAGTGGCTATTCTGAGGTCGAATTACTTTTCTCTCACTTCTAACCCGAAAAAAGGGACAATAACTAGCACCATTTGAGCTCATTAGAATTTGGCTGTCGTGTAAAAATGTTGTTAGAATGAAACTAACCAAATGTATTATACCTCGTGCGTCGATACGAACACCGTCAGATATGATAACTGTACAGATAAATCAAAGAAGATTTGAGTTCGTCGCCGCAGTTGATACCTATCCGGCGTATACTGCGAAAAATATGGTAAGCGGCAAGGTTGAGAATCACTATATGATGCACGATTGCCACCACTCTCACAACGATCAAAATTCTGTCGCCTAGGCCCCACTGTTGGTACTACACGACACACCAATCTCATGAGAGTTTTATCAACCGAAGCGCCATCTACAGTTGTGATATTTTGAACCAGTATTTAAATATTATGCTAAAAGTTCGTTTAGGTCGTTAATAAGATAGATACACCTAACAGGCTGATAAATGATAAAAAAAAACCCTAAAAAATCTCATCGATTATTGTCGCTTTATTTGTCCTATGAGTGACTGTTGTATGAGGCTATGACAAAACTGTTTAGTGATGCCAAAAACGGAAAAAAACATTGCTGCTATTACGGAAAAAATGCCGAGGCCAAAATTTAAATCCCTCTCCATTTCGCGAAATAATAAATAATACAACAAAAAATACTCCACAGCGTACTTCTATGTATTTTTTCCCAACAGATAATGAATCTGCCAGTTATATCATTCCTCGTTCAATATTTGAAATTGAAACTCATATCCGAAATTAAGAAATATATATTTTTCCATTATCAGCCCCAAATTATTTTCGAGCGCGTCAGCACGCTGATGCTGCTAGTGAGAGTAACATTTTCAAGATAAAAATTCTACAAGCCATTGTTAGATAGATTGAGGAAAGTGGATAGGCGAATAATCTTTGCCATCATCCGATGTGTAATATTGTCATTGGCTACAACCCAACTTCCGGCGCTGCGGTCAGCCCCGGTGTATTTTTTTTTTTTAATAATACGGCGTCCATGATTGGTTGGCGCAGCGACAAAGCAGTAACTAAAGACCGCCAAAACGCATACTATTGCTGAGTCCTCGATTGTTGCAGTTGCATCACGTGCATATTTTATTGCTGACGGAGAAAACAGAAAGGTCAGTATTATATTTGTGAATATGTGCGTCTTTTGTATTTGCTGTTAGGGTTAATGATGGCTTGCTAAAAATATTATGCATGAGAAACAATGGGAGTGTACAAATACGTTATGTGAAGAAATTCCATGTGATGCATAACCTGTGTGTTGAAATCGCGAGCAACGAGAGGGAATAAAAAAATGATTGCATTTGATAGTCCTACGGAAGTTTCAATTAACATCTATCCACAGAACAAATGTTTTCCTCATTATTAAAATAATCAGGAAATGTGAGGATTCATTGCACTTTTGAGAACACTCTTCAATAACTTTTGCAATGGAAGGAATATTCTTAAGCTAGGCCTTTCGAACACTAATCTATTAAGATTAACTCTTTGATAACTTTTGCAACAAAAGGAATATTCTTAAGATAGGTCTTTCGAAGACTAATCTATTAAGATTCACTCTTCGATAACTTGTGCAACGAAAGGAATATTCTTAAGGTTGGACTTTCGAAGACTATTCTATTGAGATTCACTCTTCGATAACTTGTGCAACGGAAGGGATATTCTTAAGCTAGGTCTTTCGAAGGCTAATCTATTAAGATTCACTCTTCGATAACTTTTGCAACGAAAGGAATATTCTTAAGGTTGGACTTTCGAAGACTATTCTATTGAGATTCACTCTTCTATAACTTGTGCAACGAAAGGAATATTCTTAAGGTTGGACTTTCGAAGACTGATCTATTAAGATTCACTCTTCGATAACTTTTGCAACGAAAGGAATATTCTTAAGGTTGGACTTTCGAAGACTAATCTATTAAGATTCACTCTTCGATAACTTGTGCAACGAAAGGGATATTCTTAAGCTAGGTATTTCGAAGACTAATCTATTAAGATTCACACTTCGATAACTTTTGCAACGAAAGGAATATTCTTAAGCTAGGTCTTTCGAAGACTAATCTATTAAGATTCACTCTTCGATAACTTGTGCAACGAAAGAAATATTCTCAAGCTAGGTCTTTCGAAGACCAATCTATTAAGATTAGTCATTGAAAGAACTACTCGAAAGACTAATCTATTGAAGTCTTCGAAAGAACTCGCTTAAAAATATTCCTTTTGTTGCAAAACTTATCAAAGAGTGAATCTTAATAGATTAGTCTTCGAAAGACCTAGCATAAGAATATTCCTTTCGTTGCAAAAGTTACCGAAGAGTGAATCTTAATAGCTTAGTCTTCGAAAGACCTAGCTTAAGAATATTCATTACATTGAAAAAGTTATCGAAGTGTTCCCAACAGCGCAATGAATCCTGAGAGTCGATAACTTGCATAATGCACGGAATATTTTATGTTTGGGCCCGTTGAAAAGTACATTTCACATATGAAGACCTATCCACTGAACGAATTTTTTCAAGGACATATTAAAATTCGTCTTTGAAAGTTTCAGCTATAAAATAAAAAATTCCTTACGTTGCAAAAATTATTGAAGCGTATGAAATTAACTCAAACAATACAAATGAATAGAATTTCTTACTTTCCGTATGTCCGGAATATCTATGTGTCTTAAAACGATTTGTGGGGTACCTTCTAAACGTTGCAACTTTCTGTAAATGCAACTTTCTGTTAGTGTTTGAGATTTTTCTATTTCGAAATGAGTACTGGATGTCTGCTGACAGGCATAACAAAGTTTTTGGAATTTTTTAAAGTAGCTGCATTATTATTTTATCTTTAAAATGATTGTAACTCTGTTGACTTCATTACTTAATATTCCGTTACACTGGTGGACAATAAAGACCTTAAGATTATGATAATTTTGAGCAATTTATTCCAGATGGATAACAAATTTGAGTTTGGAAAGCATCAAAAGTTTGAATCTTTCATTTCGTTGAAGGAATGGATTGGAGAAATGGAAAAGAAACTGCACCAGAACTTCACCCTTCTCCGATCAAAAAAGATCGTCGCCGCAAAGCTTAAAAAAGAAATATCGAACGATCTCGTTTACTATACGCTACATTACGTATGTAAATTCAGTGGCGATCCGAACAAATCAAAAGGGCGTAACATCAGGCAACGAAGGTACCATTTACATTTCTTTCACTTGCAGCATGTTGTAATTTTCATCAGATTTTAAATAGCATGGACGTGTAATCAAAACGATGTATTATTTTCGATTTCACATTTGTAACAAATCGTTGGAGTTTCTAACATTGATACTAGTATTACAATCGCGTAAGACACGTTCACAATGAATCCCGTTTTCATATTGTTTTCATATCGATGAAATCTAACCTTCAAAGATTTTATTTATAAAACTAAAAAAAGAATATTTTTTTTATCGTCGTTGTAAGTCTAACACGCACTCATGCGTGTTTAGCCCCCCCCCCCCCCCCCCCCCCCTAAAATGATGAGAAATACAGACTGCGAGTATTATGCCGAGACGTTGTTAATCATCGAGGAGCAACAGAGAACGATAGACACAGATATCATGTCCTGTTAATACGAAACAGAAATGTCCTGTCTACCTTGACATGATTAAAACCCGTACTGAACTTTATTGAACTTGAATCTTATTAACTTCACTTAGTTATGAAAACTATGAAATTTGAGCTAAGATCGCCAAGACCGAACGGTTGCTTTTGTTCAGTTAAATAGAAAAAAAAACAAAAAAAACATTACTGAATATTTCTTTACTGAAATAAAGTCTAATCATGAAAATTTCTTTTGATGTTCAATTTAGCTCGTGTAAGACCGGATGCCCGGCATTTTTTAAGCTGGCGACATCAGCAGATGGGAGGTTTCTTGAAATGAAGGACTACAGCGAGGAGCATCAACACGAACGAATTAAGGTTGGAATACGTTTAAAATACTTTAGTATTTGCTTTCGTTACATTTTTATCTGACGGGTTTGTGCATGATCTGATAAATCGCTATATGAACGTTTTTTTTTATCTGGACTCAGCATTCCGTTCGCTTGTATCATACCAGTTAGAAAAACGTGCAGAATGTCGTCAGAGTGCAGATCACTGCGTCCGTATCTGGCGATACTCTGAAGGCACAGCGTGTGCATTTCGACAGTGTGCTGCAATAATACAGGCACTGACATGTCGTCAGATGCGGATGCAGTGGTCTGCATCCTGTATCCACGACGAGCCGCGCTTTTCCGCCACCGGGAAGTCATTGTGCGGTTATTGTATTACTAGGATGATTTTATCACTTGACTACAAATAAGCCGGACATGGTTAACATCAACGAGTTCGAACAAAGAAATACATTCTTACGATCTTTTAATTTAGTATCGACAATTCGAAAAATAGATATTAGATATAGAATAATAATAATAGATATATCGGTTCACATAGAAGTGGTTGCCCGAAAACATGTCAGAATAGTTTTTTTAAAAACCATAAAATCGTTGCAATAAACCCATTTAAAGTTATGGCCCATTTTCTATGATGATGCTACGATGCCACAGATTTGGAGTGTAAAATTTCTGGGAAAGACGCAATAAAAACTATTAACTTCGAAGTCATTATGAATTAGTTTTTTCGGGAAATATCTCCCATCTTCAGTAGACTGAAAAAAGTCCCGATGGAAGAGATATTTCGTCTCACCAAACAAATGTTATTCAATATTTTTCTGTTTTAGGAAACCTTGAATTCTGTTCCCCAGAATGTAAATGTCGCGGGAAATTCAAAAGAAAAAGACGGTAGCGGCAAATCGGCTACAATTAAGGATGTTATGGCTATAGCTGCGATTGAAAACATCGATGAACAATGGAACGAAATCGAGAAAGCTTTCGCAAATACCTCGCGACCAGCTGCAGTTAATGAGTCGTCAGCTCAAGAAGTAGACAAACAGCATGAGCCAGGAAGCAATGTTCCCACAGAAAACTTCAGCGAAATGGACGAAGGCAAAAAGAGATCAACCGCAGCAGAAATCTCACAACCGCAAAATGTGAACCCACCATGTGCAAATGAACAACAGCAAGAGGTTGTGAACGTTCCTATAGTGCCAAACGAAAACGCAGGAAATGTATCAGAGTCGCCCCTTCCTGACAAGGAATCTCCGGATTTCACAGAAGATGAAAAGGATGAACCCCAGGCCAAAAGGTTGAAGACGAGAGACCTCGGTGAAATTGCATTTCAATCAAGTGACCGGATTCTGAGTCCATTAATTGACAATGCAATGACCAACGACAATCAAGATACATCAGTTACAACTGCAAAATCTGACGTAAATATCGATCCGATCGACACTAGGAAGGAACAAGCGGGTACGGAGCTTTTTTTTGATCGTCCTGCTGACACCGCCTTCGTTAAGAAAGATGAGATCGTTTCAACTGAGGTGACTGATAATGCGTCAGCCTCAAATGTACGTTCCGCAAAAGTAGATCTCTTCTGTGTAAAAACTCATGACGGTGAATCAAAACAAAATCAGACAGCAGTAGACAACGAAACTAAGCTTGAATCGCTTGGAATGAAGTTATGTACCCGATCGAGGGGTCGCCCAAGAGGTTCACGTCTTACGGCAATTGGGCTTCCTAGGAACAGAGGACCGACAAGCTTTACTGAAAAATCGGACGCTGAGAAAATTAAATACATTCTAAGTCAAGTGATCGATGCGCAGCTCATCAAAAGCGTTATGGATAACGAATATAAAGTAACTCCAGCTCTTCTCGTGAAATGGGAGACAACTCCGATTTCGGAAGCTATCGTGGATAGTTCAGTCGAAATAAATATGTTGAAACCATATTTTGAAGATAAGGCTTTCGTAAAACTCCATAATATGGTTCAGATTAAAAGAAAGGAAGATCGAGTCACTTGTTACAAGTGCCGACAGGTAGCTGAGAGTAACAGTGTTATTTGCAATAGCTGTCTCTATTGGGTTCATTTCAAGTGCGCATCGCTGACAAGAGCACCTAGAACAAAATTCTGGTTTTGTTCGCGATGTAAGAATCGACAATAAGGTGAAACTCTAAGACACTCGAGAATCACTATATGATGCACGATTGCCACCACTCTCACCACGATCAAAATTCTCAGTCGCCTAGGCTCCACTGTTATTACTACACAACACACCAATTACACGAGAGTTTTATCAACCGAAGCGCCATCTACTGTTTTGATATTTTGAACCAGTATTTAAATATTATGCTTCCTTCGTTAACCAGCTGCGTTCCTTCGTTAATAAGATAGATACACCTAACAAGCTGATAATTGATAAAAAGCCCTAAAAAATCTCATCTATTATTGTCGCTTTATTCGTCCTATGATTGACGGTTGTACGAGACTACGACAAAACTGTTTGCGTGGAACTTTAGTGATGCCAAAAACGGAAAAAAATATTGCTGCTATTACGGAAAAAATGCCGAGGCCAAAATTTAAATCCCTTTCCATTGTACGAAATAATAAAGAATACAACAAAAAATACTCGACAGCGTACTTATATGTATTTTTTCCCAACAGATCATGAATCTGCCAGTTATATCATTCCTCGTTTAATATTTCAAATTGAAACTCATATCCGAAATTAAGAAATATATTTTTTGCCATTTTCAGCCCCAAATTATTTTCGAGCGCGTCAGTACGCTGATGCTGCTAGTGAGAGTAACATTTTTAAGATGAAAATTCTACAAGCCGTTGTTACATAGATTGAGGAAAGTGGATAGGCGAATAATTTTTGCCATCATCCGATAGGTAATATTGTCATTGGCTACAACCCAACTTCGGGCGTTGCGGTCAGCCCCGGTGTATTTTTTTTAAATTGTACGACGTCCACGATTGGTTGGCGCAGCGACAAAGCAGTAACTAAAAACCGCCAAAACGCGTACTATTTCTGAGTCCGCGATTGTTGCATGAAATCTCAGGATTGATTGCACTTTTGAGAACACTCTTCAATAACTTTTGCAGTGAAAGGAATACTCTTAAACTAGGTCTTTCGAACACTAATCTATTAAGATTAACTCTTTGATAACTTTTGCAACGAAAGGAATATTCTTAAGATAGGTCTTTCGGAGACTAATCTATTAAGATTCACTCTTCGATAACTTTTGCAACGAAAGGAATATTCTTAAGCTAGGTCTTTCGAAGACCAATCCATTAAGATTAGTCTTTGAAAGATCTATTCGAAAGACTAATTGAAAGACTATTGAAGTCTTCGCAAGTACTCGCTTAAAAATATTCCTTTTGCAAAACTTATCGAAGAGTGAATCTTAATAGATTAGTCTTCGAAAGACCTAGAATAAGAATATTCCTTTCGTTGCAAAAGTTATCGAAGAGTGAATCTTAATAGCTTAGTCTTCGAAAGACCTAGCATAAGAATATTCATTTCATTGGAAAAGTTATCGAAGTGTTCCCAACAGCGCAATGAATCCTGAGAGTCGATAACTTGCATAATGCAAGGAATATTTTATGTTTGGGCCCGTTGAAGAGTATATTTCACATATGAACTAACACCTATCCACTGAACGAATTTTTTCAAGGACATATTAAAATTCGTCTTTGAAAGTTTCAGCTTTAAAATTAAAAATTCCTTTCGTTGCAAAAGTTATTGAAGAATGCTGTCAACCGTATAATAAATCAAGAAAGTCTATCGATAACATTAGTTGTGGAACCTGTAACGAATGGCTGTTCTTCGATAATTTGTAGAACGTAAGGAATATTTCTATGCTTGTGCCTGTCGGAGACTACACTTCATAATTCTAAAAAATATTCAATCAGTATGAGGTACGATTTCAAGTGATCAAACTGCAGTTTAAAATATGACTATATATATATTGAAAACTACAGTATTGCCGTAGCCGTCTATTAATTGACACCTGCTTATTATTCAGTATGGATTTATTGAATTTCTCGAATTCTAATACTGATCCCTGCCAATCCCTACTATATATTCTCCCCCGCCGCTATAATTGTGGAATGTAGTCATTTCGTAAAATCCTTGCAAGCAAGCTATTGTTAAAATATACAGTGGACTATTCAAATTTTATTTTTCTTAGTGAACATCACAAATCCTAATAAGTTTATCTATGAAATGCAGGCTTCTATAGCTGTGAAAGCATCTGGCGTTTCTTTGTAGCAAATACTACTTCGTTGATGTTTCAACAGCGTGCAGGTATCTGAGCTGTCATCATTATCAAGGTAAGGATCCCCAATAATACTATTATAGGCAATCTAACAGGCAATCATTTGAATAATAAGAACCGTAATTTTGCAATTACATGCATGTCTTATTATGCGGATGAAATTAACTCAAACAATACAAATGAATAGAATTTCTTATTTTCGTATCTTATAAAATATTTCCTATCGTATAAAATAATTTCATAGCTTTTAAGATTTGAGAAATAGCTTCATTGTTGCCTTGTCTTCTGAACTGGATATTACCATCAATATGAAGAGCGATACATTAAAACAATGCAAAATAAATATTATGTATACGTTCACATGTCTATTATAATTGCCTTACCGGGGGCGTCACGAGCGTTAGGAAGGAGCAGTCGTGCCCGTGGCGAGCTCCCAGGTTTTTGGAAAGTATTTGTAAAATTGGTCGAGAAACCTTCGAAAAAGTTCATTAAAAAGTGGGGAATAGGCATGGGAACAAGTGGAAATGTTGGTGACAAAAAGGATTGACTGACAGAGGAATGTTTAAACATCTCGTGTTGGTGAGCCCCAGAGAGGTTAATCCAGGGAAAGAAGATGGCGCATCAGCATGGAACGTGGAACAACCTAGCAACGGGAGTGCAACATTGCAGTGATGTAAAGGACGTTGACGGTAGATGACGGTAGATGGCGTGGAAGATGACTGACAATGGGCGGAATTCGGAAGCGGAATGATGGAACGTTAATATTTAAAAACCAGTGACGGGAGGCAACTTTACATTCTACCAAGCTTTGTGTTAATATAAGCCGCTGGACGAGCGCGGCAACCACGACGAACGGTGCTTTGTGAAGAAAGGGATATCAGAGACGATTATGTATATGGATTATTAGTTGAAATGTGATGTAATATTGTGTTTGAAATACCTGGAAATGGTTATATGTTCTTTACATGTATATCATTTTCTAGGATTTTTGGAATGGGTTTATTATAAGGGCTGGGGTATGTAAAAACCCGACAGGGTATACATGGAAATAAAACTACTACTACTACTAATTGCCTTACCGTTATTACAATAACTTACCTTGTTTGAATCAAGGATCTTAATTCATTTAGCAATCGGTATTCGGTCGTACGCGTGTCAGAATTATACTTATCCTCTTTTGCCAATTGATTGAACACGGCACGCAGTTAGTGATGCGAATTGACTTTCATTTTTTCGATCGGTCTGATGACCGAAAAGACCGTCATTTGACGGTCTTTCGACGTCATATTTCTTTCACGTGATTTTTCTATGTGAAAATAATGGTCGTTTAATTCCGTGTTATTTGACGGTCCCACACGACCGTCAATTAATCAAAACGCCTATCAAGTTGTTAAATGACGGTCACTTTTTCGGTCTCAAATTAGTCACAAATTTTTTCACTTTGCATTTGGATTTATTCGAGGTCGATCAATATACACCACAAAGAAGCAAAAGTGAACAGGTAACGTTTCCGGTTAGGATAAGAATAAGGAAAGGATCGGATGCACAATTTAAAAAAAAACACGCGCTCACCTGTATATATTGAATTTAAAAAAAAATGTAGTTTACCTGTGTTTTTCTCATTATAAACTATGTATCACATTATGAAGTTCTATATCTACTCTTTATTTGTTAATATCTTTTGTGCACGGCACTTGTTTCCGTTTTGTACTAACGTATATGCATGTGTATATACATTCTGTTTGATTAAGTACCCTTATAAATACGTATATATTAATTTATTTAGTAGTGCAGTATGATATTTTTAGTCAGTCTTTAATACGTATGTGGAAATAATACTTTATCACTTACCATGCGCAGGGTAGTACACTGATTGGGATTTGTGATTAGTTATGTGCCGTGACGGTAATTTTTTATAAGCGTTAATTCAGTTAGGACCGAGAAGGTTTTTAGAGTTAATAGGTCTGTTCGATACGAGAGTAGATCAGAGTGGAGCGCAAGCAGAGCGTTCGCCGGAAGTTTAGCCGGAAGTACTGCTGCGCCCCCTAGTATCTTGGGTTTCGATGGAGGAGTCAAATGCACCGAGGTTTCTATTTTTTTCTACGCTGCTAACCTCTCATAAAAGTTCCTCAGAAAAGCATGGAGTCGACACGAGCCCGAATGCGTGTTCGTTTATAAAGTCGCGCTCCCGTACGTAGTATGTGTAACTCAGCTCAGCTAGAGTTGGGCAAAGACCGAACACGTGTTCGCTTTTATCCCGTGAGGCGTTTCCGGTTCCGAGCGCTGTGGAACACTCTGGAAGTACTCTAGAAGCGCTCGGAGTAAAAGTTTACTCTAGTAATGAACAGACCTCATGTCGCCGTTGACGCAATGCGGTCGTTTCCAGACCCGTCAACTGACGATCACGTGACAGTCAATTAAAAAAAAAAAAAAAAAAATTACCATTGACAAAGTGGGTCCCCATCTCTACTTATGATAGTCACGACACAGTTCGACTATCGATAGTTCGAGCTCAAAGTAGCCCGCGAGGCGGCGGCAAATTTAAAAATCGGTCACAAGTAAAACCGTTATTTTTGGGTGGGTCAATTGATAAATGACCTGTTTTGCGCCGTCATCGCATCACTACACACAGTGCATCAACCGAAGCAGCTAATCGGACGCAGAGAACAAAAAAAAAAGAGAACGAAAACTTCGCACCGCAACCGCAAGTACTTTACATAACCTTAAGGGGCTGCTGGAGATATTTTTTTTTGCTTCCTCATAGAGGAAGCTGCTATGGTGAACATTTTTTTTCCGAGATTTTAATGAAAAGGTGTTCAGAATGTTCCAAAACGTCGAAAAACCACATTTGGAGAAAATGTCCGGATGTGCGTGCGTGCGTGCGTGTCAATCGGACGTGAAAAATTCAAACGGCTATAACTCGAGAACGCCTCGACCTATCAGGCTGAAATTTAGCAGACAGCATGAGTGGTTAATAGTCAATGTTTCTGCCAAATTTCGTCCAAAAATGTTTAGTTGTTTTTTTTTTGTACGCCATTTTTTATTTCTTCGAAAATGTCTGTACGCACTGTAGCGCTCGCAATTTTTTAGCTATCGGGCTAAAAACGCGTATACAGGTAGAATATCATCACCCGATGATCCCATTCAAATTTCAGGAAAATCGATCGAAGTGCTTAGATTTTATGTCAATTTGAATTTTTTGAATTTCATAATTTTTTTTAATAGACGCATTTTTTCCGTATCAAATATTCATCTACGAATAAAATAAGTGTCAGATTCGTGATCAGCGTGAAAAAATACATGGAATTACAGTTCCGAAGCGACAACTAACGAAACAGTTTACCAGGCATTTGTATAGCCAAAATTGCAAAAATTAATGATTTTAAGTATTTTTAAACGATTTCTTTGCTTTCCGATGGCATCGCGGAAAAACCCAGGTGCCTATCGCGATCGACAGCAAGACATACACAAGACGATAGATATGACGGGATTACAAAGCTAGATAAAGAGGTATCACTAGGACTTCTGGAATAAAAATCGAAAGGGCAAAAAAAATCAGGAGTGCCGTATTCATGGACTCTGCATCGTGCCCTACATTTGTGCCGTATTCATCGGCTCTGATCACCCGTCGCAATTCGATAGACTAAATGATCGCAATTTACACTATGCGTGATTATCTTTTGAATAAGCAACTTTCGAGGGAACTTCACAGAATCGGCATGCACGCTCTATTGACGTATGCAAGATCTAGAATTTTTATATCCAACAGAATGGTGCTGTAAACATTTCAGGGACCATGTTGGTTTCCGCGACAGTTTATAATATTCAATTTTCTTTATTTCTCGGAAGATTTCGACCGAAATTCGAGTGCACGCCGAATCGTTTATGTTATTCATACAGATTTGTACGAATAGACCTGCAATTGTAGACCTGCAAGATTTGAAGCATACGCGCCGCATAGTAACAATGAATAGTGAAAACTAAGAAATCGCTCATTTTCGTCGGTAAAACAGGAAGGTCCAGCAGCCCCTTAACTGGTGCCCACAGTTCATGTATCAGATACACGCCGAACTTATGTAAAATGGGAGCGACTTTCAACTGTAGTATGGTGTCCGCAGTGGATGCATCAGATACACGCTACAGTAACGCAAAAAACACGCACGCTTGGAGTGACTTTTGGTTGCAATATCTCCACCGTGGATTTATCAGAGGCACGCTAAATTTACGCAAATTTCACGTGAGTTTTAGCTATTGTACAGTGTCCATAGAGGATGTTTCACGGGCACGATAAACTTACGCAAAAGGCACGCACGCTTGGAGTGACTTTTGGTTGCAATATGTCTGCCGTGGATGTATCAAACGCACGCTAAATTTACGCAAATTTGACGTACGTTTCAGCTATCGTACAGTGTCCATAGAGCATGTTTCACCGGCACGATAAACTTACGCAAAAGGCACGCACGCTTGGAGTGACTTTTGGTTGCAATATGTCTGCCGTCGATGTATCAGAAGCACGCTAAATTTACGCAAATTTGACGTACGTTTCAGCTATCGTACAGTGTCCATAGAGGATGTTTCACGGGCACGCTAAACGTACGCAAAAGGCACGCACGCTTGGAGTGACTTTTGGTTGCAATATGTCTGCCGTGGATGTATCAGAAGCACGCTAAATTTACGCAAATTTGACGTACGTTTCAGCTATCGTACAGTGTCCATAGAGGATGTTTCACGGGCACGCTAAACTTACGCAAAAGGCACGTACGCTTGGAGTGACTTTTGGTTGCAATATATCTGCCGTGGATGTATCAAACGCACGCTAAATTTACGCAAATTTGACGTACGCTTCAGCTATCGTACAGTGTCCATAGAGCATGTTTCACCGGCACGATAAACTTACGCAAAAGGCACGCACGCTTGGAGTGACTTTTGGTTGCAATATGTCTGCCGTGGATGTATCAGAAGCACGCTAAATTTACGCAAATTTGACGTACGTTTCAGCTATCGTACAGTGTCCATAGGTGATGTTTCACGGGCACGCTAAACTTACGCAAAAGGCACGCACGCTTGGAGTGACTTTTGGTTGCAATATGTCTGCCGTGGATGTATCAGAAGCACGCTAAATTTACGCAAATTTGACGTACGTTTCAGCTATCGTACAGTGTCCATAGAGGATGTTTCACGGGCACGCTAAACTTACGCAAAAGGCACGCACGCTTGGAGTGACTTTTGGTTGCAATATGTCTGCCGTGGATGTATCAGAAGCACGCTAAATTTACGCAAATTTGACGTACGTTTCAGCTATCGTACAGTGTCCATAGGTGATGTTTCACGGGCACGCTAAACTTACGCAAAAGGCACGCACGCTTGGAGTGACTTTTGGTTGCAATATGTCTGCCGTGGATGTATCAGAAGCACGCTAAATTTACGCAAATTTGACGTACGTTTCAGCTATCGTACAGTGTCCATAGAGGATGTTTCACGGGCACGCTAAACTTACGCAAAAGGCACGCACGCTTGGAGTGACTTTTGGTTGCAATATGTCTGCCGTGGATGTATCAGAAGCACGCTAAATTTACGCAAATTTGACGTACGTTTCAGCTATCGTACAGTGTCTATAGAGCATGTTTCACCGGCACGCTAAACTTACGCAAAAGGCACGTACGCTTGGAGTGACTTGTGGTTGCAATATATCTGCCGTGGATGTATCAAACGCACGCTAAATTTACGCAAATTTGACGTACGTTTCAACTATCGTACAGTGTCCATAGAGCATGTTTCACCGGCACGCTAAACTTACGCAAAAGGCACGCACGCTTGGAGTGACTTTTGGTTGCAATATGTCTGCCGTGGATGTATCAGAAGCACGCTAAATTTACGCAAATTTGACGTACGTTTCAGCTATCGTACAGTGTCCATAGAGGATGTTTCACGGGCACGCTAAACTTACGCAAAAGGCACGTACGCTTGGAGTGACTTTTGGTTGCAATATATCTGCCGTGGATGTATCAAACGCACGCTAAATTTACGCAAATTTGACGTACGTTTCAACTATCGTACAGTGTCCATAGAGCATGTTTCACCGGCACGCTAAACTTACGCAAAAGGCACGCACGCTTGGAGTGACTTTTGGTTGCAATATGTCTGCCGTGGATGTATCAGACGCACGCTAAATTTACGCAAATTTGACGTACGTTTCAGCTATCGTACAGTGTCCATAGAGGATGTTTCACGGGCACGCTAAACTTACGCAAAAGGCACGTACGCTTGGAGTGACTTTTGGTTGCAATATATCTGCCGTGGATGTATCAAACGCACGCTAAATTTACGCAAATTTGACGTACGTTTCAACTATCGTACAGTGTCCATAGAGCATGTTTCACCGGCACGCTAAACTTACGCAAAAGGCACGCACGCTTGGAGTGACTTTTGGTTGCAATATGTCTGCCGTGGATGTATCAGACGCACGCTAAATTTACGCAAAAGACATGCACGCTTGGAGTAACTTTTCGGTCTGCTGTGGATATATCAGAGGCACGCTGAATTTACGCAAAATTGCCGTGAGTTTCAGCTATCGTACAGTGTCCATAGAGTATGAATCACAGGCACGCTAAATATTACGCAAAATATACGCAAGTTTGGAGTGGCTTTGATCGCATCATCATGTACCAAAATCATTTGGGACTCTATCAAAGGCACGCGAAATTTACGCAAAAGATACGCCAACTTGGAGTAACTTCTCAGTGTAAGCTAAATTCATTCCAATCTTCAAAATACACTTACAGTCACTCAAATTTTCCAGAAACAACTGTAGTCACTCAAATTTTCCAGAAACACCTAAAGTCACGCCAAATAAATATACGTTAAATTAATATCAATAAAATGTTACGTGTATTTAGAGTGTATCTAGCGTGTCTCTATTAAAGACACTCTTCTGTGCCAATAGCCACAGCGTTTTTTTTTTACAGCGATCGAGGGTATTTTTGTCGCATAGCGTTGGGGATGGTAGGTGCAATAAAGTATGCAACCTTGTCGCACTATCCTCGCGAGCGTAGCTGCGGTGAAATTTATTCGCCCTCGGGATAGTGCGACGAGGTTCGGAGTTGGACATGCTCTGGTATTGGTCGAACCTCCACTAAGGGGAAGCAATAGCTTCTCCGGGATACGAAAGAGCGAATGGCGAAATGGAGGGAGGGACAGTGTATGTGTCTGGCAGAGAATGGTAGAGAGAACAGAGAGGTCTTAGCTGCATGGACAACGTATGCGGACAGATAGGCAAGTCATTATCGTACGAACTCTCATGGCCCGAGCACAGTGTGCCGGATTTCACCGGAAAATTACGACTGAAACGCGCTCGCGTCCTTCTGCGGTCCTTTACGGCTCACGGATCAGTCGTTCGCGAATTTCAGCATGTCTTGTACCATTAATGTGCTTTCCGCTCGCCGGCAGAGATTCTCGTCAAGTGTATCGTTCTCAATAGCAACGTCGAGGCTACGGGCTGGATACGGAGAGGATAGAAGGAACAGGGAAACAATTGAAAATCAACGAGGCGTTTACTGGTCTCTCCAGATAAATCTGTCCCATTTCTCACATTGTTCCACCGTACGAGGCCGGGAGCTCAAACGGAGCCCCGTTCGACGATACCGAAGTTGGAGAGAGCTTGGTGCAGTGCGCAGGTTTTTAAAATTACATTACATGTTCCGTCGCTGTCAAGGAGCGCTCGCAGTTTTATCGCTACCGACCTACTGGCAAAAGCCTCTCGCACAATTTTGAAATATAATTTTAGACGAAAGGAACGAGATTACCGGGACATCGGTCATTTTTAATGACGCACACAGTAACGAAAGCTTGGACTTTTTACAACAACTTATTATCCACAAACGTCCACGATTTCTTATTTGTCATTTTGCCGATCGCACCATCCGTTTCTAGTTTCACAAACGAAAGTGCAAACTAAAATTGTTAATAACACCGGAAATAAAAGGACAAGTTTGTACATTCGAGCCTGAACAAAGAAGTTTGTCACTTATTTAACAAAATAATTTTTACGAGACTTCGCATTCCGATTTTACGAAGTTATTTTTTACTGTGTAAGAAAAACGGCGAACTGTTCCCGATAGATGGGGAACAATGGACCGAGTATCGTTCAGTTCTTAATGTCCACCGTCGCGGAACTCCAGGCGAGGAACGGAACGTGAAGAATCAAGAAATCTTCGATTTCCGAATTTTTAACAGGTGCTCCTCTTCGGTATGCGCGACAACATTTGCAAACATATTTAAATTGCCAGCTCCGTTTTGGGATATCGCATCCGAATCTGTAGGAAGGCACTCCTGATCCTCTCGGCCACTCTCAGCCCCCGAACTATCCCGTTCGCCGTACCGCTGGGAAAATTGTTACCCGCGCTCAAATTATGCATACAACGGGGATGCCTCTGCGCCGGGGATGCCGCTGTACTGACTGCGGTGATGCTCCAAGCGGGAGTCTTCTCTTTCCCTCTCCGGAGAACTCCAGGGAAGGCGGAAGCACGGAACCAAAAGAGGACGCTTCGGCGACTCTGTTGACTCTTGCCAGACTGAGGATCGCATAACTGAGTGTTCGAATCAGACCGTGGACGGCGCATTTGAAAATGTCAGCAGGAACTTGTACATCGGCGCATTTTACTTGCATGCACCGGGCTCATCTATTAATCCCTCGAGACTAACGCCTTGACTCGAAAGAAAGACTGTTTATTGAGGTTCCTTTACGATTTCCCCTGATCGAACTCTGCTTCGTCGCTTATGAGGTCTAATCAGTCGGCCGAATTCGAGTACAGTAGAACCTCGCTTATTTGACACTCGATCAACCGAGCCTCCGCGTTTCACGAGGCACCCAACTCATCCGAGCCCGAGTCCGAAAAACATTTCATACCGACAAAAAATATTTCATCAAAAATTCCAAGACCCCTTTCCAACCCATTTTTCACGTTTTTCAAAGTCCTCGAACGGTACAATAAAACGATTCTAAAACTTCGCACAAGGCGGATTTTTCAGCCCGGTTTTTTCCTAGCTCCGTTGGAAGCCGAGATATCGACCTTTGAAAATCACAAAAATCGACATTTTTCGAAAAGTGGCTCAAAAAGTGAAAAATCGTTGTTCAATCGATGTGTTTGGTTTCAAGGCTATATTCCACGTATTTTTTCCTGCTGATCACGAATATAACAATTATTTTTCTCCCAACCCAATATTTTCCATTTTAATCCCAAAAATACGATTTTTCGTGCATAAAATCGAGACTTTCAATGTCTCACTGTACTTTAGCCCCAAAAAGGCCAGCGGATTCGTGTTCAGCGGGAAAAAATACGTCGAAATACGTCGCACTTCATTAAAAAAAAAAAAACAAAAACATTTACTAAACTAAATATACATTTTTAAACAAACTCAAATTTTCAGGAAAATAAAAAATTCAAGGATATTAGGTGAAATTCAAAGACATTCCAGGACTCCAAGGACTTCAAGGACCGCTGGACGCCATGTTTATGCTGCGAGCTGCAAATACAACAGTTCCTATTCTAGAGTCAATGGTTTATAGTAATATTAAGTTAACGTTAATTAACTAAATCATAATTATATTGAACAAAATAAGTGCATTAAACTAATATCCTACGCACGCTCTCCGCACTCCTCGGATAACCGGGGTTCTACTGTATCGATTGTTAACCAGAGTTAACGAAAAGGCAACTTTCTCACGTATACACCGTTCCACCCACAGTAAATTGTCGCGCTAAAACTCGAAGATGAAAAATTATTTCCATAAAATATAGCGATCCTCGTAAAAAAAAAAACGTTCGAGCTTTCATCGTCCTCGGTGAGCATCGCGAGCACACTTGGGCGGAAGGATCGATAAGCGGCATCGGTGAGAGCTTAGCGGCGACAAAAGTCTCATTTTCAGCGGCCTTCCTCTCTCCCGGTCTTCTACGTTTATAGCAACTTAGGATTAAACTTCTTCGAGAACGTCTTATGAATATCAAAAGAATATTACTAAGTCGTTTACGAAGTTACATCTGACATTCGCCTGCCCGATCCTGCCACAAGCCACGATTGAATTTGCAAATTAATCGCTTTTCTTGGCTTTCTACGCATATATATATATATAACCGCGGTTGCACATAGAGTACATTCAACCTGACTTTACACCCATCCGACTTCTTCGTTGTACGCGAGCTCGATAAACTTGTGGACCTGTGAAACCCTATTTTAACTTTATCGGCGAACATTGTGCGACTTTCTCGAACGATCCTCTCCCCGTACAAGTGTCATTCAAAGTGGAATTCTCATCGGTAAATCTGAAAACCAAAAAAAAATCTAAAAAAAGCCTCGTTAAGATGCGAAGCCTCGTTAAGCGTTTTTACTGACAGAAATAAATAAAAACGGGTCTTCTTTAATACCTACTTTAAATGCACGGAGATGAAAGAGGAAATTGTATAAAGACCAGAAGAATGGCTAATATAAATTGGGAATTCAATGAAAATAATTTATCGCATCTAAAGTAGCGCAACGCCATTTCCTTTTTAAATTCTCAATTCGCACCGCAAAAAGAAAATACAAAGAATCATCTGCCGAGGATTGTAGAAAAAAATTGAATGGCGTAAGTGGCGCCGACGCAAATTAGAGAGTCGTTGAGGCATAATGTAAGGGGTCGGATTGTGGGAGGAAATGAGCTCCCCGGGGAAGGCAGGCGAGGGGGTGGCTGGGCAGAAGCGAGAGCCGAAGCGAAGCCTCGCAATAATTGATTAGAGTAACGACGTTCGACGGGAAACAGTGGCTGCATGGTGAACGCGAACGTTGAGTCAGACTTTGGCTTCTGCCCGGGACTACGTGACTTCCATTGTTCAGCTTCATTTTGTGTTTCTCTCGCCTCCCAGCTTCTCCGGCCCACCCTGTTCCCTCGACGCAACGAACTCGGGATAGCATTCGAGGGAGAACGCGTTACGAATGTTACCCTCTGCCTCTCTTTCTCTCCCGCTCTCCCCATCCGACTCTGTTTTATTCCCTCGCGCTACTCAGTTACACCTTGTTTATCTTTGAATTCCCGACAGTGAACCATCGAATATGCAACAACCAGAGAAGCTGTCTTCTCGGTTTCCGATACCCTACGAAGCTTCACTGTATCATGCGGCGGCCGCTCAGTTGTTAACTAACTAAATTCTACTCTTACAAAGGAGCAACCTTAGCGAGGTCCGGGAGACCTTCTTTACTATTCTAGACCTTTACTATGCTAGACCTTCTTTACATTCGAGTCCCAAAGCGCAGGATCAACGATTCCAATGAATTGTTCATGTGGAAATATCTTTAGCGAGATTGCCTGATGAAAGGTGTAATTAAAAATGGTTACAGTCAAAGTCTCACCGGGCAAGATATTGAGGAAGATAATCAGAAAGATTTCGAGCAAGATGATCAGAAAAATACCAAGCTAATTAGAAAGATATCGAGTAAGATAATCTGAAAGATATCGAGTAAGATAATCTGAAAGATATCGAGTAAGATAATCTGAAAAATATCGAGTAAAATAATCTGAAAGATATCGAGCAAGATGTAAGGAAATTATTGAAAGTCAAATTTCGCACAAATCGATCGCGAGTGTCGATTTTCCTTAAAACCATTCTCGCCCTACAGAAGTAACCCATGATAGAAGGCCTACATTAAGTGCCGATTATCGGCCTATTCCCGTTAGCGATCTTGGGGCCAATGTTGACTGCCAACTATGGCATGCAATTATCATCCACGATTTGCTTAATGATTGGACCAAGCTTGGATGCCAATGTTGGCATTATCGGCAGTGAGGTTAGCCCAAGCCTCGGTCCGTTCCGATTATGGGTACTCCGAACAATCAGGACTTGAGAGTGGATCCTTAAAAACAATTTCGGTGAGTAACTTGACACAATTTTCCTGACAAAATTAAATTAGCGGAATCTTCCAACGCTTTTATTTTACAATTTTAAGGTCGATAAAGGCATTTTTTAAATTCCACATTCGAAATTGTCATACACGTCCACATTCCACATTCGATCTGGAGATTTATTTGGAATGGTAGTTTGAGCAAGGCTTTATTTTTCGGCTACTTGCCGTTCCTAGGTTTGCGTTGAGCTAGAGGCAAAACTCGGTTCGTGAGGCCGTGGTGGATGCAAGAGATTACGTATAGAGATACACATCCGGAATCTAGTAATTGCGAGTGCTGGCTTAAATTCCTAACGAGATGAAATCTAGGCCGGCGCTTGAAACGATTCTCGTGTGCAAACCCACCGGATACGAAGGAAAGCGCCGGATGAAACGTTGTTGCACAGCTTTGAGAATCATCGTCAGTAACACCTTCGATGTATGCGCGGGTGTCGAGCCGCATTCACCCTGAGGATTGATGCTCATAATGTTCAAGTACGAACAGCGGAATTCTATCGAGAGCAATCTCCACGCCTCTAATGACATCGAGTATCATCTGAACGAAATGCATACACCGACACGTATCCCATGTGCAACATGAAAAGTTAAAAGGGACCGCAGGTCAACCGAAGACACATTCAATTATTGGCTTTACTGGTGTAAAAATTATCAATTTTCCTCAAATAAATGTATAATGCATTATAGCTTATGTAAAACAAAAATTGCAATAAAAAAATGGGATACCTTCAACAATTTTTTATATTTGAATCTGCGAATTAAAAAAATGCGAATAATAATCACATCACGATCACTAACAATCACTTGCATGGGTTTTTTTATAGGATATGTTTTGATACCGATAAGAAAATGAAACAGATGTTTAATTCAAAACAGACACATGTATCGCATCTGCAACACGAAAAGATGCGAGGGACCGCAGGTCAGAAGAAGAAATATTCCATTATTGGCTTTTTCTTGGCTTATTATTGGGGTAGAAATTATTAATTTAAAAAAAAATGTATAATGCATCGTAGCTTATGTGAAGAAAAATTGCATATAAAATAGGATTTCTTCTACAATATTCGAGTCTGCTTTGACATTGATAAAAAAATGATACAGATGTTCCACCCGAAATTGTCGAAACCTTCGCTAGAGTAAAAAAAAAAAATCGCCGACAAAATGTCTCGAATTAATTCGGAAAGGAAGGTCTCGACGTATTACTGAATCGGTACTGTATACGTGCGCGATATCGCCGATATACGTGGGACAAGATGGTTGAAACTCGGATAGAATCGATTCGATATAGCCGCGAAGAATCATAAACGAGTGAGGAGTAAAAGAAGAAGATGAAGCTTGCTGTGCTCGCCATTAAATAATTCATGGGGTAGTTGGTACGAAATTGCGAAACGGCGGAATCGGATCGTCGACGCAATGCATCGAAAGTGTATACTCTGAAGGTTCTACTTCTGGCTCGTTTTCTCTCTCTCTCTCTGACTCCGACTCACTCTGTCTCTCTCTCGATCTTTTGCAGAGCCTCGTAAAAAAACTCGGATGACCTGCATTCGCTTCTTCCACTTTCATTCCAAAGTAGGTATATCCACTTTGGAATTTCATAAAACTCTAATCCATCCCTCGGATGGATTTCTCGTCTCTATTTCTCAGCACACAAGTTCGTCGATCGAAATTTTAGTTTATTTTCCCGTGTACGAAGTGTGTTGCGTGAGTATGTAAATTTATCGGTGTCGTCTATCGAGGATAGTTGGAGTGTGTTGGTTTGTAAAGAAACTCGAGAAATCCACCGTGTAGAGTTTGTGTACGTGAGCGTATAACCGAGGAAAACCCCGTCACATTCGTTTGTCGGATGCAAAGGTAACGATAATAAATTGCGCGTCGTTTCCTCGTTCCCTCTCTCTCGGCGGTAATGGAAATTGGAGTATACGAGGGGAATTGAAACATGGAAATGTACGTACCCATGACTTATGACACGTTGATATTGTTTTCATTTAAATGCCAAGGGGTCTATATCCTCGAGCGAACACGCTGAACCATCGGTGGACTCGTTGTCCTTCTCACGCAGTTATTGGCCTGCAAAACTGGAAGAGACCAGAACAGTTCGACGAACTCGTGCTTCCGAAGTTTATGGATTTCTTTATCTGACAGAAAATCGTCTGGACATGCTTCGAAATTTTATAGCCATCTCACAATTACCATCTCGCTTGGTCCGCAAAGTGATTATTCGTGGGACAATTGACGAAAATAAAAATTATAATGTAGAACATGCTTTCATTGAATTCCTCTTCGAGAGCCAATCACTGTGTCTTTTTCCTATCCGATTTTCCGCGATGTAATATACGATACGAATCACGAGAATGGTGAAAAATGCTCTTCAATCTCGAATGAATCAAACACAATTGGAAATAAAATTGATTTCAATCAATCCAATTGTGGAGCAACGAAGGTTTACGTGAGTCGAGATTTTCTCTGTATTTAACACTCCAGATTGAAGCCGCCGTTTCAATCACGAAACCCCGACCGAAATTTCCACCTTAACGAAGTGGCTAATGCGTATACCGTAAAACAGATGCATAGCGACAGGCATTTGCATTGAATCGCACATACCAAATCACCACGGAAGGCAAATGCCAATTTTGCCTAAAACTTTGTCGCGAATTCACGCGCACAGGGATTTCCCAAATTCTACCGGTAACGACATACACAACAACGTCATGCGAGCGTACGGTCGGCCGCGATTTACAAGTGATCCCTTATTATCGACGCTGTGAAACTAGTACATTTCGCGAGTCACTCTCCCAAACACGCAATAGCTATGTATGGTTCCATGTAATTACGGAAGTTATAAGCGGGCGAGCTGTGTGTTTCCTGTGCGTCTATCGGGGAACAGTTCGTCAAACTACTGCAATTTCGTATTATATAGTCGCCGTGCGACGTTTCGTCGCGATCGTATACCATCGGCATTGAAACTCCCCATTTCTCTCCCTTTCGACTCGCGGATTCGCGAGCACCACCGAAATTCGTTACACGTTAAATATAGCGGCCCGAAAGCTTCGACCGCTATATGTATATTTACATCCCTTGTTCCGACTTATATATACATATATACATATATACATATATACATATATACATATATACATATATACATATATACATATATACATATATACATATATACATATATACATATATACATATATACATATATACATATATACATATATACATATATACATATATACATATATACATATATACATATATAGCTTCTCTCGTCCATATAGATAGCGAGCTCACGTTATCGAGCACCAGACGCGTTTACGAGTCGCTCGACGTTATAAAACGCTTCACCACTTTCATCGTCATCCTTCTCTCATCTCCTTTCCGCACGTCCTTCTTTCCCGCGTATTTTCCGCTATTTTCTCGGGATGCTCTCTTTATGGCCCCCTCAGCCTCCATCCTCCGGCTTCTCCGCTGGTCTTTACACGTGTCTGGCCACTCGGCGATTTTTATGCGCTCGGGCATTCACGTATACGCGGGACTGTTATACTACGTCTGCTGACACTACTACTCCTGTCATCCGCGTATACTCGACGCACAAGACGTCGTCGAGATCGCCTTCCGAAACATCAACCCTCGAAGCAACTTCCGGTACTACCCCATTTACTTCCATTTTACCACCCCGCCCCTCGACGTGCGTTAAACTTTTTTATTTTGCCGCTGAAGACTCACTCTCCTTCCCGTACTATTTCGCTTGGTACTTAAGAGATCTCAAAAAAACGATTTTACTTTTTATTCCCCGTTCCACACAGAACCTGCCGCAGCGTCTCGAGTATCAATGTCCCTTTGATCTCGTTTCCTTTAGGCGAAAGGTTTCGCGCGAGACTTTTGTATTTGAGAGCGAGGGCTGGTCGGATACTTTACAAAGCGGTGCCAACCCCGCGGAAATCCTGACTTGGAAATCCGGGTAGTTACATCCACGCTGATATCGCGATACGGATTCCACGCGTAGCTGTCTGCTTAAAAAATATATGCTGCTCAGAGGGCAACCCGAGCGGGCCATTAGACCAGTCCCGGTAACGAGATGAGGAGAGAAATTTCCACGACCCTCTCGAGATTTATGTTCCGGGTGACGCCGTCTTCGCTCGGTTACTGGAGAGAGAGAGGAATGCAATTTTCTTAACAAGCGGGAAGACAATCGGACTACATTTTGTACTCATCTTTCATTCTTACTGCGATATTGCCGGTGTCACTCCGTGTTTCTGTACATTTGACGCTTCAAGAGTGCGGATAATTAATATAAATCGTGACGTGCTCATTCGTTAGCGTTCTCTACCGTAAAATATTCATCGCTTAATTAATTCGACCGTTTAATCACTGGGCTAAACGGAGTAGTGACACTCGACTGAAGGGACAATTTGAAAAAAAAATGGGGCAGTGCAATTTGTATATGATTTCTTCGTGTTCTGATGTTTCGCGCATAACTTCCTCTGAAAAATTTCGTTGTTCGATTTTGCCGAAATTCCTCGTACAGGAAGTTATCGTATTATATTTGTATGCAGTTTTAGGACGATACCTCAAAATTTACGCAATTTAGAGTTACCACAGACATTTTTCAAAAACTTCAAAACCGCGTAAAATTTCGAATGGTGCCTCAATCTTAATGAAAATTGTTCCGACAGAAAAGACGTGATCACTCTACAAGTGTACAAAATTTCAACCTGCTATCTGAAACCATTTCTGAATTGTCGCCGTTCTAAACGATACAAATCTGCCACACACATATACATCCGTACGTCAACTAAAAATCGCATTTCGTCACGTTTTAGACTGTTTAAAGTATTCACATTAAGGTCACGATTTTCTTACGAAAACATAGCTGACCCCATGAAGAAGCAAAAATATATATTTATTTATAAAATAACGTTTCCTTTCGTTAACCAAACATTGAGCAGCTATGCGTACTCCGAAAAAATTGTTGTGCCGCCAGTTATTGTTTCCACATTCCATGTAGGTTTTCCGCGTCGAACGGAAATTGCGGGAACTTAACGAATCGCAATATTATGATTAATCATACAAGACGAATTATCAATGTTATTGTTTGAAATACAATCTACAAATGGACTCGTAATTTTTTTTTTTCGAATCCGAACGCTCGGACTGGATTTTCTATCGCGAGTCTCGTCTCGGGATCTTCAGTCTCATCCCCATTGTGGCAAACGTATACCTGTATAGGTATTTTATCCTCCGTACATGAACGGCTCCCTCGGGTATATGGGCGTGCGGTGGGTAACACCTTTATGCACTCCGCTTTACTATCGGGAAGGCAGAGCTATACACACATACACATACACACCTGAATCCGAGTGAAAACCTCAGCAATATGCTTTCACGAGAATCAACTCCTTTCGTTTCGGCGATCTTCGTTAAAAAACAAAGAAAACTAAAATCAAGTGGTCCATTAAACACTTCCCCATGGCCCATCGTGGAACAATTTTTTTTTTCTATTTACCCCGAAGAAGTTTCCCCCCTGTCTATTGACTCAGCGACGCGCTGTTTGCCGTCCCTAAAACATTGTTTGCACGTACTTCACATGCAGAACTCGAAGATACACAACATACATAATTCCCTCGCAAACATTGAAACAAGAAAGAAAAAAATGACACGAATAAACATAGACTCCTGTAAAAACCCTCCGTCGTTTCTTTACGTTACTGTATTTCCTTTCGCGACTCTCGATGCGTACGTGGTTGCGTAAGATGAACGATGCATCTATTCACGATACAGCACTTTTACGCTTTACCCCTGAGTACATCGTCCTCCCTTGCCGAGCGAGCTTCTTTCATTCCTTCTTCTCTTCTGTTTCAGCTTCTTCACTTTTCTAGCTTCTACTCCCGAACCCGCTGCTACCACTACTTCTTGTTCTTCTTCTTCTTCTTCTCCTTTTTCTTCTTCTTGTCCCGCGTCCTCTTCATCCTCTGCGGTAAGAACTCTTGTACTGCTTCACCCGTACGAAGCCGTAATTCAATGTCTTGCCACGAAGAAGGATTTACTCTCTTCCTCCCCCCCTCCCCGCACACCCCGTATTCCTTTCTTCCCGCACTCGAACACCCCTTTCTTCTCCCTTTCCTCTCCACAGCAACTAATGCATTTGTTTCTGCAACGTGGCGTATGTTTTTCCGCTCGCGGCCCAAGCTCAATGTCCGTAAGTTCGGTGCGCTTGTTATGCTCGGCGGGAAGTTTGTGTAAAGCAACAAAAAAAAAGAAGCAGAAGAAAGAATATCCACGCATCGCCCGGAGGCGATCCTACTTGCTTGGTTCCGCAAGACTTCCTTACTCGCCCTGAGGGCTCCTATTATGTCTACGAGTAACAGTACAGGCCCGAGGAGTTCGCACGGAATAAAGGATATTGCAGAAGCGACGAAGCTCTTTCATTATCCCTCCTACGTCTGTCGCTAATTAAGTAGGTTAAATTACGTAAAATGGTATTCCGTCTTTATGTGACGAAATTAGATAAACGGGAGGAAAAAAGTATTTGGGCGGCGAGTAAAAGATAACGAAGCCGTGTATACGGTGTGATGCGTGTGAGATGACGATGCTCGACGCAAAGTCTCGTTTACTGCAAGCGGTATGTACAACTAACGCGTACTTCTCACTATCCTCGTACTTCGCCTCCTATTCGAAATACATCCGTGGGAGGGGTTGACGCACGAAGCAGCACACCGGAAAATAATACAAGGACGCGAGGTAAGCGGGCATGGAGATGAGAAACCGCGAGCGCGTTTATTCATGCGCAACTTTGGGAATGAGGCGGGAAATGAATTATTACATAAGTTCATCGTGGTGAACACGACCGCGAAAACGCGCTCATGCTCGCAAAACACGCATTAATTATGTTGCACGCCTTCGGCGATGATTCCTAATCTTTGTGATTAAGTAGCCTGGATTTGCGATCGTTCCGCACAGGGTGCGACCCGAAGATATACGCTTGTGTGGGTCATTTCTTCTTTTAAACGTGATTTTTAAGTTTTTTTTACACGCTATTTATCACATTGCCACATCAACAAACGGGTGCACAAAATTGTGCGTCTTTAGGATCAAACTACATGAGATTAAGTATTTTCCGGAATTACCGAACCGTTCGCTCCTTTTGCACGTCCTTCCGGTTTGGAAATCTCACTTTACGACCGGAAGTGACGTCATACAGGAAATACGTCACTTCCGGTTTGTAAATTTAATTTTTCGACTGGAAGTAACGTCATCTAGGGGAAACGTCACTTCCGGTTTTAAAATCTCAGTTTCTGACCGGAAGTGACGTCACTTAGGAGGAACGTCACTTCTGGTCGAAAAATAGGATTTTTACATCGGTAGTGACGTATTTCCGATCGAAAAATAAGAAGGGTCACCGGAAGTGACGCATTTCCGGTATAACGTCACTTCCGGTCGAAAAATGAGATTTTCAAACCGGAAATCACTTTTATGGTGGTGTATGGTATAATAATTTACCCCATTATCATTCTATCTTTATTTTAGACGATTTTTGCCTTATTACGAAATTCAATGGAAGCATATGCGATACCGTTTTAATGAAGGTACACTACAAACACTACAGAATGGAGAATTCGTACTCAGACGGAGACGGGATAAACAGAATGGTAACGAAGCGTTAAGCCGGCTGAGCGGCCTCCGTGAGTAAAACCCTTTTCACGTTTTGCCAGGTTAACTATAAGACTCAAGAGATGTCCTTATTAACACGCGTCTCGACGCATCCCGCGATAATGCGCTTCGTTAAACTAATTTACACGAACGTGGCGCGCATTCCAGAGAAATAAGCTTTGGGTTTCGCCACGCCAATGTACCCATCGTTGCACTACTATATTATGCTTATAACATCTATGCACAACATACAATACTCTCGAACAGTCTGGTTTGATTGACTGAATCCCATTATATATGTCGGGAGCACCAAAGTTTGTACGTCCCTTGGGGGAGCCCTCGGTAGCATTGTTTTCCAAGTTGAGACTTGGCTCGTAGCCATCAATATTAATAATGCAGATGTTCGAGACAACACGGCCCAACTCCAGTGGGGTATTATCATATATCCAGACCGCAAATCCTCATTCAGCCTTCTCAAGATAAAATAATGAACTACCTTCTTCGTATACTTCTTCCGTATCACGGTACAAAAACAAAATCCCACAGATCGATGTAACGCATGTACCAAATTCTTCATATTTGTTGTTAGACAACGTCAAGTCCACACCCGAACTTTCTTGATATTTTGTGTCGTTGAAATTATTGCGGCGTCAAATAATCGAGGCAAAGTGCTCATTATACCGTGAACGATGACCTTTCAAATGCGTGTACTTGCATGGGCTTGCTAAATCCTCATTCAGCATCCTCAAGAAAAATAATGAACTACCTTCGTCGTATACTTCTTCCGTTTCACGGTACAAAAAAAAAATCCCACAGATTAATGCAACGCTCGTACCAAATTCTTCGTATTTCTTGCATCGTTAGGCAACGTCGAGCACACACTCGAACTTTCTCGATATTTTTGTGTCGTTGAAATTATTTCGGCGTTAAATAATCGAGGCAAAGCGCTCATTATACCGTGAACGATGAGCCCTTAAATGCGTGTACTTGCATGGGGTCGCTATTTGGCGCGGACCCAACTTGACACATGCGGTCTCCGCGACCGACCACTCTGTCCGCTGCCGGCTAAATTACATCCGTAAACCAAACGTGACAAATGTCAATGGGCTTATCATTGACTCTTGCGCAATCGTATGGAGCGCTGATTGCAAATTTTTACAAATTTGTCGACGAATTTTGGAAACAGTTTATTTTTATTTCAGTTGGTTTTCCAGGGGATTGCACGTATTTTATGCTCTTGTTTTTCGAAGGCTATCGTGAAATTGTCCTCATCCGGTCGGGAATCAAATTTGCGAGATTCTCCCTCTGCGGGATGCGCATTCGATTGCTGTCCCGACTTCCCGGAACCCGGAGAACAATAACCCATCACGATGAATTTGCATAACGCATATATGCATTCGAGCACGAATCAAACGATTGTGGTCTCCGGGTCAGTACTGCAGTCTACGGGACACCCGTGATTGGGTGATTTGCTTATAGACGCGCTCTGTCTTAGGCCTTATGCTAATCTGTTTGCGTCAGAGCTCCGGCGACCCTACGGATACGTATACGTACATGCGAACAGTAAATTAACGAACATAGCGGTTCTGTAAATTCATAAGATTAATGACTTTGCGAATAACTCGCGAGCAGGCGTCAAAGGAATAATTAAAGTATGAAAGTATGAAAGTGTAATGACAGTATCTTGATCGAATCCTTTAAAATTGCATACGACGAAAAGCATACGAGGAGATGAAGCATAGATGAAGAATCATTAAGGTTGTTGGGCATGTAACTCACTCCATCTGGCACAAAGGTTGGTCTCTTAATTCAGTGGACGAATGGGCCGGTTTCAGCGGAATTCCAACCAGTCTAGCGTCGGATTCTCAAGGAAATCTACCTTACCGACAGAAGGTACATTTCCTTGTAGAAGTAAATGCAGAAGTAAATGCTCTTCCCCGACTTACTTCATCGAAGAGTCAACTATCTGCATTGTGGTTCTTTAAGATTAATTACTTGGCGAATGACTCGTAAAAATGGTGTTAGAGGAATAATTAAAGTATGAAAGTATAATGACAGTATCTTGATCGAATCCGCGAAATTTGTATACGACGAAACATGAGCCCGAAGATATCTGCATGAGACTAAATTCCATCGAGATATAACAGTTGTGTTTTGCATCGCACAAACTTCGCTCGGGGAAGTTTACTTGGTTAATAAAATTCTACAAGTGAACAATTGTTTTTTTCTTCAAAAGGAACAACATTGACAGAGACTTGCCGATGATGAAATTTGATGTCATGCAGATATCTTCAGGGTCACGACGATACGCATACGAGGAGACGAAGGATCATTAGAGGTTGTTGGACATGTAACTTACTCCATCTGGAACAAAACTTGGTCTGTTAATTCGGTGGACGAATGGGCTGGTTTGAGCGGAATTCCAACCGATCGAGCGTCGGATTCTGGAGGAAATCTATCTTACCGTCCGCGGAACCAAACGCCCAACCTCGCCTCAGTTCATCGAAGAGGGAACCATCTGCACTGGATCATTCGAATCGGCAATGATAAGAGTGTAATCTTTTTTCGGTCGATACAATATCCCAAATTGCAACATTTTCATACAATTTTCCGTCACATGTTCTTTATAGATATTTTTTTACCAGCCTGCATCAGTAGATTCCCACCGGAGCGCGGTTTCTCAAGTCCGGTGCATGTTCACGGCAATTACGCAAAGTGCAACTTGCCTCATCGATATGCAAAATCCCAACCTATAAAGCGGCTTTATCAGTTGTCATAACAAAACACTCTATGTACTCTAGTTAACCGCCTTTCGTAGCTATTTTGCAATAATTAATTATGAGTGGCTTGCGACCAGCGCGACTTATCGAAACGTCCTGCCAGATAAACGAGAATTTGTCTTCGCCGTCAGTGGACACAAAGACGTCCACTTGTTTGCTTCGGATGACAGTAAGGATTGTATTTTCTTCTTTTATTTTTCCAATGTGCCGACCAACCATTCTTATTCTTCTTGTTGATGTGTATTCTTATCCGACGAAGAAAATATTGCCGAAGCCCGTCGCGATACGCAGCCGTTTCATAGGTAGAATATTGTCTGGAGTCAGGAGGGAAATAAATGTCAATAATGGATTATATCGTGTACGAAAGTCTTAGCGATCGATAATAGTCTGTACAGCATTTAAAGGTAAATAGAGACGGGCCGATGGAAAACATTTGACGGTTTATTCGAAAGTAACATTGAATCAATTATTCACAGCACAGAACTAACGAGCTAGACATTAAATTTTATCATGGCGTTGGATGGAAGATTAAACAAAAATAATTATATAACTATATAATAATTATATTATAGTTGTATATTACCAATATAAAGATAATTATACATTTTTTCGAAAAATACTCTTTATGTATTGATATAGCGATCGATAATAATCTGTATCGCATTTTACAAGTAAATAGAGACAGGATGAAGGAAGACATTTGACACATTATTCGAAAATAACAATGAATCATTCAGTCACAAAATACGTAACTAACAAGCTAGACATTACATTATATTATGGCACTGGATCGAAAAATTTTGAAAATTATATTTTACTAATCACGAACCATTCCGCGTTATTATAACAACAAAAACGAGGCCATGACAGGCCTGTCAATAAATTATTATGCAATATTCCGCGTTTCATCCTACGATCATAACAATATAAAGATAATTATAAATTTTATTCGAAAAATACTCTTTACGTATTGATATATTGATCGATAATAGTCTCTATAGCATTTGTAAGTAAACAGAGACAGGATGACGGAGCACATTTGAGGCATCATTCGAAGATAACAATGTTTCACTTATTCACAACATCCAACCATCGAGCTAGATATTAAATTATAAGGCACTGGATCGAAGATTTAAAAAAAATTATTATTAACCACGAACCTTCCCGCATTTGTATATATATAAATAAAACAAAACAAAAAACGAAGCCACGACAGGCTTGTCAATAAATTATTAAGCAATATTACGCGTGTCACGCTACGATTCTTACACTATAAAAACAATTACAAATTTATTTCGAAGAAAAATCCTCTCACACTCTACTCGACGCTCTGCCCTTGCCCGCCCTCTCCCTGGCGTGTTTCTCGAGCCTCCGAAGCTCCTCGATCGTCGTCGTCGCCCGCGGCTCGTCCCTCATGAAGTATCCGTGCATCGCGCCTCCGTGCAGCCCGTAAGCCTTCTTGAATTTCAGACACCAGTTTTTGCCGGCGTCGAAATTAATGCTCGAGTCGTAGAAGTCCCTCGCTGCCTGAAGTGCCCACTGGCGGAGCATCTTCGTCGACACCCTCTGACCCTTCACCCGAGCCTCGACGAACCTCTCGTAAGTCCAATTGTTTATCCTCATGTACTTGTCGCGTAGAGTTCCGCCATTGTCGATCTGTTTCTGCCACTGTCTGAGCTGCTCCATCGTGCGCAGCATCAACGAGCCCCTTTTCTGCAGCGTCGCGAGGCCCCACGCCGGATGCGCCCTCGACAGCGCGACGACCTTCGTCTTTATCTCGAGAGGAATTATGTTCTTCGCGACTCCGAGCTTCGATCCGGATTTCTTCATCACCGCGACATCGACCGTTTCGTCGCTCTCCGACAGAGAAACCGGCGACGGTGGAAAGTGCTTGTCGTCGAAGTCCTCCGGAAGCACTTCCGGTCCCGGGCTGAAGAATGGCCGCGCCGTTTCGGGGACGCTCCGCGCGCTCGAGGAACTCTCCGAATTTTTCCTCGTCGGCTGCGACGGTGACGAGGAGCGCGACCTCACCGACGATGTCTCTTCGAGCTCGGTCGCGAGCGAGTAGGCGTGAATGGTGATGTCCTTGAAATAATCCTCGGGCTCCATCTTGACTCGCTGCTGAATCACGCTCGCTGGGCTCTCGTCCTCCGACTCGACGTCCATCTGCACGTCGATGTTTATCAAACACTCGAACATCTCGTGTCCCATCAGGGTCGCCTCGTCGGAGAGAACCTCGCTGCACTGGTCACTTATTCGATTGGTTTTTCGCAGAAGGACCATGCAGTAGTTTACCGCATCGGTGAATACCTGCTTGCCGCGATCGTCCGAAGAGCGAGCGACCGCGCAGGCGTTCTCGTAATTCTCCATCACGTCCGGTTGTTCCGAGAGTGTTTGCAACACGTCCGATATTTTTGGGGCACAAAACGACGACATGACCGGTGGTTTAGTGAACGCGTTACTGCTACTGTGCGAGGTGGGGCCCTCGCTTATATGTATCGCTTGGAACGAACGCGACGCCTTCGCCGATGGCCGGTCATTGGATTCGGATTCCCCCTCCACTTTTATTTGCGAAGAGGCGAAGGGATTAGGATCGTTCAGGTACAAAGAGCCGCGCGTTAACGGTCTGTAATTTAAAAAAGAAAGGTACTAGGCGCCTCGTTGTCGGTAGATGGGGGGGGGGGGGGGGGGGGGGGGGCAATAAAATGCGCAGGTATGCGGATAAAGAATTTCCGGGATTCGGGATTTAGGACGCTTCGGAGGGTTCACCATGAACCGGAATGTGTAAATTTTGAAGGTTTACCGGTTGATATTGTGTATAGATGAGGGTAATTTTTTTTTCAATTTTATTGATGGTTTTTGTTTTCAGATCGAGGAACCACCGTCGATGGACGGCGAGGAGCCAAAACGCAGAAACGTCACGATGGATCTTCCGCCGGCAACTTTGAAGACGCTGGTCGATGACTTTGCGAAGATTAGGGAACAATTGGCTAACGTGGCGAGAAAGTGAACGATGATCGACAATAAAAACCCCGAGGGTTAATGTCTTTGTGAGGGAATGAAGGGGGTAAAATTTTGTCGTCATTGCCAGGCAATGTGAGGGTGCCATAAAGTTTGTTGAACGGAAGGGATTTGTTGGAGAACGTAGTTTAATAAAGTACAATGCAATTTTTAAAAATTTGACGATCGATTTATTTTATGAATTTATATTACCCGGCGGCAATGACTTTACTTTACTCGTTCATCGTAAAAAGATTATCTTCGTACTGCATCGGAGCCAACATCGATAAAAAGACGAAAGACGAATGTAAATATCACACTGCATCGTCCTGCTCATTTTACTTGATGATTTACTTCGCGCTGGTCGAAAAATCGAAAATAGAATGTAATGTAAAGAATTGAACAAAGGTGGCTTGTAAAAAAATGTATATGTATGTTAGAAAGATACAGATAGATCATACACCTTTACACTTAGAATTTCAGCAATAACAATTAAATTGTACGTAAGTTGCAAAATTAAATTAACAATGACCAAAACGCAGAAACATCACGACGGATCATCCGCCGGCTACTTCGAAGATGCTGGTCGATGACTTCACCAAGATCAGGGAACAAGTGGCTAACGTGGCGAGAAAGTGAACGATGATCGATAATAAAACCCTCGGCTTGATATTTTTGTGAGGAAGGGATTAAAATTTCATCGTCATTACCAGGCCGCAGTGTGAGGGTGCCATAAAGTTTGTTGAACGGAGGAGATTTGTTGGAGAACGTGGTTAATAAAGAACAATGCAATTTTGAAAAATCTGACGTTCGATTTATTTTATCAATTTATATTACCCGGCGGCAATAATTTTCCTTTACTCATTGATCATAAAAAGATGATCTTCTTACTGCCTCGGAGCCCGCGTCGATAGAAAGCAAACGGACAAAAAACGAATGTAAATATCACACTGCATTGTCCTGTCCATTTTACTTTGACTACGCGATGGTCGAAAAATCGAAAACTGAATGTAATGTAAAAAATTGAATAAAGGTGGCTTATAAAAAAAAAATTATATATACGATGTTTCTACAAGTTGCCACTTCCACGACTCGAACGATGATCGAAGGTTCGAAAGATACAGATAGATCATACACCTTTACACTTATAATTTCAGCAATAACAATTTTATTGTACGTAAGTTGCAAAATTAAATGAATAATGACAGTGGTACATGGCGTATTGGACGGAAGGGCCCAAAACACTTCGCATTATATAGGTGAGAAAAAAAAATTAGGATAAAGTTTTATTCGTCGTGGTGCGATTGCGTCAAGTAATAAGTTCGTTGCAAACAAACGAGACTGAAGTTATTACACGAGAAAGGAAATTCGAACAAACCGTTGTTTATAAAAAATCTATTGAAGCATGCCCGGTAATACCAGACAAACAGTTCGATACGCTCCTACTTATTAATTTTATATTACAATAATTAACATCGTCACATACAGACTTATACACTAACGATATGACTACAGCTCCAAACCAGCAGAGCGTTATCGATGAGAATGAGAATTTCCATCCACGTGAAGTCCACGATTGAAAAATTGATATGCCAATTTATTTATAAAACATTACAAATCATTAATGCTGATGCAGCAATTGTTTTTTTTTTTTCATTTTTTTTTTTTTTTGCTCGTTTATTCATTGTTTTATCTTTTTTTTTTTGGTGACTGCAGAAGAACTTATTTTCATAGAATGTTTTTGTTTTTAGTTTGTCTCTTTATATACTCTCGTGTCTCGGCTTCCAATATATCTCGGCGCGAACGAAACGCGGTATCGCCCCGCTTCGAGAACTTTCACGCGATACAATTGCTTCTTTTGTGCAATGTTGTGACGATTAACAAAAATTATATATTTCTTTTTCTTTTTTGTTTGTTATTGAAACCATTATTTTTTTTTTGACAATATTGCTCGCGTTACGTTGTTACAGTACCTATCACATATTGTCCTCGTATTGTGTGAGATTCGATTTACGATGCCCGATTCGAATTGACCTTGGAAAATCGTGAAATATACGCACATTGCAGCCTGCACACGAGGTCTTCGCGTCCAGTAACAATTAGTATCCACGTATATGTATAATATTTATATTAATTAATAAAAAAAAGAAAATTATTTCATCCACGTCGACGGAGTGGATCCTTCACGTCAGATTGGCTTCGTCTTTAATGGTGGCTTTTTTTTTGTTAAAAAATATTTATATACAATCAATAAAAAAATGAACGAATATGTGACATTCATGCTTCCGAATAATACCTATACGATGTCGGATTACCATAAGACAATTCGTAAATACCGAAATATCTGCTCGCCAGCAAAAATACACCGAGGATAGAGTAGTACAGTGAAAAAATAAAAAAATAAATAAAGAAACGTTTGTCGAAATATAACGGACAAAATGATAAGGTGAAAAACGGAAGTTAAAATGGCAAAAACGTTCGACCATAATTTCGCTTAATAAATATCGTGTATTCGCACAATATATGTCCGTGTTTTACAATGAGAATGATTAAAAATTATTATCGCAATAAACGAGGCGGTTCGGAGTGGTCGTTTCGGTCAGTTCGATTTGACAAATTGTTATAATCCTCCCCATTTCTGTACAAATATGTAATTTTTTCTTTTTATGTCCTTCAATAGTCGTTGACAAGCGTAACGGCGATGTATAATAATATAATAAAATCTGTTCGACCACGAAAGTGTTTGGCGCAAACTTGGCGCGGATTGCCACTTCGATTGTACGAAGGCGTTATTTTGTGTTTTTTTTTGTATGTTTGTTAATTTTTTTTTCATTTATAGGGAACCGTTGAAGTGTACAATTATGAATTATTGACCGATCGATTAATTAATCAGTTACGTTTATCAGCTTAGACAGGTGGAGCGCTTGGTAAAGGCTATATACGCGGGGGGGGGGGGGGGGGGGAGGGGACTTATTTTTTTTGCCACAAACAAGGAATGTCGTCATACATTATATCAACATTTAATAAAATATCTGAAACATTAACGAATAGACTATATGATTACCATACGACTGCCTTAAGGTATAGCTAATCAATAATTAGTAATGACTTTAACTGATATCTTCAATAATAATAGATTGTATTTTTTTTTCATTTTTTTTCCATCTCTCCGAATTAGTGGTGTTTTGTAGTTAAATGATAAATATGCATGTCTCAATATGTATGCAATTATTATTAATATTAATTCATTTTCTTCTTTAATAACATTTAGTCAATTGTTTTACGTTTAATTTTTTTTTTCATGTTTTTCTTTTAGGAGTATTATTGGTGTTGGTATTATTGGAAATGCTCGATGCCGCCTTGAAACTCTCAGCAGCTATACATCGTATCATACGTTCGCGGTATTCGACATGCACACATTTTCTCTCCTTTGTCGCTCACTCGCTCTTTTTTTTTGTTTGTTTTGTTTACTTTCAACGTCAAACGGGCTCCCATTTACTACATTAGAGCGTTTTAGTCGTTAACTATATGCATTACGCGTTTATAAACCTAACACGAGGGTATGTCCCAACAGCTCTGTTATCTTTTATTTACTTAATTTTTTGTTTTTGTATTCATTTATTTTTTCGATTTTTATTAATTATGTACAGCGACATTAGCCTCGAAACTAAAGCGGAATGAATTTCGTTTTTATCCAGCATATCGATCGTGAACTTCACTTCCCAATCGATTATGATAAATGGATTTGTAAATTTTTGTTGTTTTGTCATATAATTGTGAATTCCATTCGCTTATTTCGCTAATCGATCGGAATCCCCCCCTCCCTCCCCCCACCCTGTTAAATCTCACTTTTCCCATTATTGTATACAATAATAATGATAATAATAATAACGAATCGGCACTACGCCAGACGAAGACTAATACAATATAATAATAAAAAGGGATATTTTCGGAGTTTACATTCTTCAGCCTCGAAAAAGCGGACATTCTAGACAGCGTCCAACGTATTAATATAATCAAAGGTTTTTTGCAACGAACTCCCACCACTAGCCGATATATGCGATAGATAAATTATTTGATGCATCTGTCTCATCCGATGAAAATTGTCTTCTACGCTCGCGCTCACTTTCTCTCATTATCCACTATGCTCTATTTTTTTTTAATGTGTACAGCTTTAAATTTCGACGTCGGCATGACTCTCGTGTCGGCAAACGATATTTTTAGTTTTTTCCCCCACTTATCAATATTATTTCCTCTATCTTCGAATACTGACAGGACATGCCCACGTACGAGGTACTCATGACGGGGAAATAATTACCTATATGAACTTCGTAACTAGTAGTAATGTTATCCTCGTTTTTCTTTTTTAGGTATATTTATTTTTATTTTATCTGCTGTTTTTCCTTCATTATAATGTACTTTTAAACGCTATGTCTCGCATAAAATATGCACGAATTTGCATTATTTTTTAAATTTTTTCGACGTTACAACCAAATAACCTAGATCATCGTATAAATAAATTCATCGATATATCGTTGCCCTGAGTGCCTTGGTACCCGGCTTACGAAGGAAACCTTTTCTCCACGTTGATCGATCTTGTTCGACTCGATCGACGTTGATTTTCTTTTTTTTAAACACGTTTTATTGTTATGATTTGCGTTGACGAACGTGTAGGGAAACTTCAGATTTTTATAAATTTCATTTTCCTCCATTACTCTCTTCGCTCTGGCTTTTTTGTTTGTTTTGTTAACCCCCATAGTGATGCTGGATCCACATTAGTAGGACACTTATCGAAACACAAAGTGTCGCTGGTTTTTTTAGTTCACGTCAGTTAATTTTAGAACAAACATTTTTTTTTCGGGAGACTTTTAAATATGATTGCGCGAAGTGGCGAGATTGTATACGGCAGATTTTTTTTCTACAATAAGATAATTTCATTTTTCATAAAGCTCGAATTTTTATTGAGTTTTAATTAACGTATTGAAGAGGGGCGCGTCGTAATGAGGAAGAAGCAAATACGTCCCTAACGCAAGGCTTTGTATTTTTCTTTTGCTTTCGCTTTGCAACTTCCCGCCTCTATCGGAATTTTTTCGAATTCGGCGGATATCCGGATAGGAAGACCAGGCTCGAGATAATGGAACGATGTTATCATATATTCCGCGAGGTGTTTTTTTCCGTGTTTTTTGTTGTTGTAGTTTTAGCGACGACACTTGGAACATCGTTTTAAATCTTAGCGCGCAGTTTGATGAAACGATCAGATCGTCATATAACGTTAACATACTTCGCAGTCATAAGACCCAAGTGGAGGCAATTTTTATTCGATTCGGGATTGTTTTATTGTAGTTTTATTTATTTATTTTTTATCTTTTTTTTTTTGCTATATTTGGAATTCGGCATAATATAAATTTTGTTAAAATCGTCAACGACTCGATCGTCCGGTGGGGTTTAGGTGGTTGGGATTGTGCGGTGGCTTGCCCGCGTTTAAAGTAGTATTCAAATATGGATAACCAGGTATTTACAAAGCATTATTTCCATTGCCACCGGAGGATGAAGAAGAAGTCTGTGTGTGTAGAGCATTGATGTTCTTAAAAAATTAGCCTTTTTACATATAGATTATTTGTTTCGGGCGAAAAAATAGAGCTATGTTTATTAATCGTATTTCCCATTCACTATGATGAGCGCGCGATGCTTAATGTAAATTTATTTTCTTTTTTTTTATTTTCTTTTCTTTGTTGTTTATTTCATTTCTTTAATTATTTATATAATACGGGCCAGGTGGCGCTTAGCATAACCCGGGGCAACTCGGCAGGATGTTTATCTGAGCTAGTACCGTTATGAGTTTCCTTTTTTTTTCTTCCTCTTTATTATTATTCTTTATAATAGTAGGTATTTTGAAGTTGTCTAAAATGCGTACAAACGGAGATGCGGAATCATATAATGTATTGTAAGAGTCACTGAGACGCTGCTTTCAATCTCTCTCTCTCTCTCTCTCTCTCGATCGCTCTTTCACTCTCACTTTGCACTCCTCTCGCGACTATCGTAGTGGTTTATATTATTCTTTCTTCCTCTCGATTACTCGATTATCTAATTACCGTTACCTAATTACGACGTTATCGCGGAGAAATTTTGAGAATGATTATGCAAAGCCAATATAATATAATATTATTTGTTTTTGTTTTTTTTTTTTATTTATTTGTTTATTTTTTTGGTTGTTTGTTTTTATTTAATTTGAAGCTTCACACAGCCAAAAAATGAAAAGCACTTAAAACAGTGCTCAACACTATATAAATAAGTTCCTCGATTAATTAATTAATTAATGAAACGGATTCCGATTGGCTGGAGTAGCACGGTAGAACCACAGCCTCGTGCAGCCCTTCATGCGAATTCACTTTTAATGTTTTTTTTTGTTGGGTTTTTGTTGTTGTTGTTGTTGTTTTTTTTCCATCTTCTCACATCGTCATCGTTAAGCCTATTGAGTAGCTTAGTTGTAGTCAAAGTCATTCATGTACATAGTAACAGTAGTTCCCTTTTACTCTCGTAATGAATGATTTTTTGTTTTCTTTTTTAATTTCTTTTATTCAGTGTGAGCGGTATTTAACGTTTATCAATCTTCACCATCGACGTACGTTATCGTCGTAATTATATACACATACATTTATCTATATTTACTTCATTTTTTTTATTTATTTATTTTTTTACTTATAATTTATAAGTAATACTTATCATTCAATGTGGCTCAAATTATTGAAAAACTTCAATAATAACAAACGTTAATTGTTGTTGTTGTTCTCTCATTTTTTCTTCTTCTTCTTCATATTTTGTTTGCTTCCTTCCCTCACTTCGTTTATATAATTACATTAATTCAATGTTAATGTCGATCGTAATATCTAAATATATCACTTGAAAGCGGTCAGCTCGATCCACGAGCGGTCGCATACACGTTGTTCTTTTTTTTTCAATGTCAATCAATTACATACCCCTCGTGTCTCGTGAGGGTGCGATTGTAACATCCCCTATTACCGATTCGCATTTTACAGCCGAATATTGCTCTACGACCGATTGTCGATTAAAAAATCTCCAGTCGTCCCATTATTATTTTATTTCACGAGCGAGAAAAAACGTATATTACCTCCACGATTATAGACTCGATTGATAAAAAGCGATTCATTATTATTCGTTAATAGTGTAAGAAAAACTTTGTGTGTCTGTGTTTTACTCGGATAATAATTGTAGCTCATTCGAAATAGTTTTTTTTTGTCTTTTAATAATCTTTACGATACTTTCGCTATACCCCAGGCAGACGGTGGCTTATATAGTTGAGAACGAACTGATAAGAACAGGGTCACGCATCGCAATAAGGGATGTGCAAGAGCACCGGCACTATTTTTTTTTCTTTTTTAAATCTCGTATTTCCTACGCCAGCCTGATTACCCTAATCCATCATAGGTCTCGACGGTAACATTTCTTGGTAATTAGTACGTTAGAAACAGATTTTTTTTTAAAATTCTTCTCTACTTATAACAGCAGCTTTCGCGTCGTAGCAAAATTATTTTATATTCCGGAATGCATACTGGTTTCCTTCTCTCTCTTATCTCTTTCACTCTCTCGCTCTCTCTCTCTCTCTCTCTCTCTCGTATTCATTATATAATTTCCCTTCGGTTGCGACAACCCTTCATCAACCGTCTGTCGTTGAATTTTCTCGAGAGAAAATTAACGCGCATGCGCGTATCGATACACCAAGTGGAGGCTGAGTTTAGTTTATTTTTTTTATCCCAAAATGATTTTTCTTCCGGCCTCTCACTACGAAATGTCTTTCTCATGTTGAAGTGCGATATTTTTCAAATTCGATCATAGCAATCTCCAATCGGTATATCGTTCGCTAATCTTTTTCATAATCGAAGGCCATAGTCGAAGTTTATGTGTATTTTTTTACGTGTGTATGTGTCTGCGCGAGAGTGTGGGTTGTGTGTGTGTGTGTGTGTGTGTGTGTGTGTGTGTGTGTGTGTGTGTGTGTGTGTGTGTGTGTGTGTGTGTGTGTGTGTGTGTGTGCGCGTGCGTGTCGAGTAAAAATGGGCCTGCTCCAGTCTGTACGAGAGTATACATATATATATATATATATATATCGGACATACGGGTGTGGGCGTTCGCGTATCTGGGATTTTTATGTCAATAATACAGTAAAAGTATGGAAGTCCAATGATTCAGTGGGGATCCGTCGTGCAGTGTATTTGTAGCGTCTTATTTTTATTATATTTTTTACTTTTTCCAAGAAAAAAAGAACATTGTCATTATTTCATGAGACTTCGTAATCGGGGTGATTTTTTTGTTTTACCAACGAGTTTTTAGTGAATTCTACAGTCGCGTTATCGATGCGAACAGACAGTCGTGAAGGACGAAAATGACCGGCGGACGAATTGCATTGGTCCCGATTTATCGGAACGAATAAATCTTTCTGACCCGAAGCACCGAGTCAGAAAGTCGAAAATAAAGTTTTTTGTTTTTTTGCGAATTCACAATTATATTGTTTGGACTGGTCAAGCTGATCGATAACGCCTTGCAGTTTTTTCGGTTTACATTTGATGTTCTTGTTGTTTTTTTTTTTTTTTTATTATCTTTCACGCAAGACTGTAATGCACCGTGACCAACCGTGACGTTTGATAAAAATTGTAAGTGCACCATGATAATTGCCTGCAATAATAATGCTTTTTCGTGCATCGGGACTAGAACGAAGTCATGAAAAAAAAAAAAAAAAAAAAAATAGTTGACTAAAAGATTCTAGTAAAAAGAAGGAAAAAAAACAAAGAACGGTGTCCTACATCGATAGCAGATACGCTCGATTCTCGTTCGATACAGCTGATTTCCCTCGCAAACCCATGGCAAATTTGAATTTTTCTTTTTTTTTTATGTATTTAAACACGATAATTAAGGGTAGCGTCCGAACCTCGCTACCTCGCTATAATTTATTTTCTTGTGTACACTAACAGCTACACTGTCTAGCAGAGTAGTTTTTGGTATTTATAGTTTACCATAGTTTTTTTTTTCTTTTAGTAAGTTACAGTAGTAGTAGTAGCAGTATAGTAGTAATAGTAGTTAGGAGTAGTAGAGTAGTAGCGGTAGTAGTAGTAAATTTATCATTTTTGTTTGTTATTTATAGAATATGACGTTTCTGTTCTCAATTAGCTAGGCTGGTAGTTGACGCATTGTTTTTTATTTCCTTTTAATCTTCTCACTAAATCAGCGAGGCGAGAGATTCAAATATCATAATTAGAAGCGTTTAACTTAAATCTCCGTGTGTGTCTCATTTTTTTTTTCACCTTATTATCGCTTTCTCTAATATCGTTAATTAAGTTAACTCGTTTCATTTGTATCTTTGTTTTGTTGTTTTCTGTTGTTTAACTATTAAAAAGATGAATGTCCTTCGTTCGAACGCACTTCTAAGATTGGCAAGCAATAACCACGTCTTCTCGTCACGTATATCATCGTACTCTTTAACTTTATCGCAATGTCACGCTTCGTCTTTTTTTTATAGCGTGGAGTGAGAGCTTTTGTGTGTGTATCATCGTCGTTTTGGATCTAACACGTTTTTTTTTGTTTGTTTGTGCCTTCCGATTAAGTCGAATGAAATTACGATCGTCAGCAAAAATAATTATGTTGTGCAGTAACTACAATAGCGAACTGACAACTCTCTCTCGCGGCCTTACTTTTTCTCATTTTTTTTTTATCTAACTACCAGTTTACCGAATAAATCCTAGCTTAGACGCAGGTGTAAATGGCAATCAGGAGTAATTGTAAAAATTTTTATGAACGAGCTGCCAAAAACACACGCAACGTATCTCTCATTCAACCCATCGACTAATCGTTTATCGTTTTTGTCTCGTGTTACAAATTATTTTCACGATCGAAAATTTTAGTGTGCGACTTACTTAATTCTCCGACTTAGCTGAGCACTATCGACGGCTCCTACAGATTTGTTGTTGTTTTTAAAGTAGATTTTTTTCTTTCTTTTCCTCGACCCCGGGAAAGAATTACCTCGCGTATCGCTCTGTCGCCTAATATTTTAAAGCCCTTGGTTTGTTGGTTTTTTTTTTTTTTGTTGCTGTTGCTGTTGTTGTTTTTAATCATCAATAACATATTAATCCTTAACCCATTAAAGTGACAATTTTGATGGAAACAATAAAATACAATCGGATAACAATGATAATGACAATAATAATTGTAATCAACAAGAACAGATAGTGATCTCAAGGATCAATGGTTAATGACAATAATAGCCGTTTATGATCGTTTCTTAAGTTTTATTGTTTTTTTGTTTTGTTATTTTTTTTTTCTATTTCTTCCTTTTCTTTACGTCCGAATCTTCTAATATCGTCTAGCCTATCTAAGGCTACGATGCGGGTCGACATCTAGGGCGATCTAATTGTACACCTAGGAGTTCATTCGGGACAATCCTTTTGCCGGACTTTATTTTGTACAAATAACTTTTGCTCGTCTCGAGGCTGAGCAGCGGCTTTGTTTTTAAAAGTGAGGGAGGCGATTAGAGGGACGGCAAGGAGGGGTCTAAGATATATCGGTCAATCACTTTTGCTCATCACTTGGTGTAAATGTCCTAAAGTCGTGCCACAATACCCCAGAGAAATCCGAACAACACGGTAAGTTCGTCCAATTATTTCTCTGTCTCCGCCACCGTTCTGTAAACTCCGCTAGGACACAACTCATCCTTCGTCCAGCCGTTTAAACTACAGTCTAAATCCGAGTATGTATCTCGTAATACCGATTTCGCCTACTCAACGTTCACGCCGCCGATCATCTTGATACAAAACGGAACGAAATGATAAATCTACAACTTGACTAGAAATTCCACTAAACTATATACAATGAAAATTAAATTCTCTTATAAGAACGTAAAATATATATTTAAAAAAATTGTATCGACGATCGATGATAAAATAAATAAATTAACACTAATGATTACACTAAAACTATTTGAACTAGCGATAATTTTTGTTTTTAAACTTATCCGCTCTCCCTCTCTATATCTCATCAAACCTTTACATATCGATACGTAATCTCGGAAATTGGCGTTTAAATTATTTCCGCAAACAACACGAGCCTTTAGACCTCTTAACCAAGTGGCGGTCAATGGAGGGACATATTTTTTTTTTTCTTCAATTCATCGGTGGTTAAACCATAATTGAGGGTTCTGTACGCGTTTTTGTATTTGTGTATGCGTTGCGTATGTGTTGTGTATGTGTGTCTGTGTGTGAGTGTACATTTTTTTCTCGGGCTTGTTGCGTGTGCCTAAGGTAAGGGGAGGCAGTCACCAGCCGAGCTGGAAGGAAAAAAGCATACTGTACATGTTAAATACGTAACGTAGACGATAGAATTACTGTTTAATAAGAGTTACTTAGTTATTTTGCTTTTGTTTTGTATTTTTTTTTGTTTATAGTAAAATTAGACGCTAGCTGGTACATGGAATCGGCAGGAAGGATTGGCTGCGCGTCGCGTTTCAATTCCGGGCATCCCCGTGAACCCCTGCCTCGGATAAACTTTTCTCTCGTTTTTTTTTGTAAAGTTTTTTTCTGTTACTCCCGTTCGATCTCACGCTAAAGACGAGACAGCCAGACTCCTCGTCGAAATCTACGCAAAGTTTCGATCGATCGACAGGCTTCGTTTGTTAACAAAACGACCCCCTGTACCAACTTGAAACTCGAGTCCGAACATTTCACGACGACGAATAGACAATTCGGCGGAATCAGTTAGCCGACAAATTTTATCATAAAAAAAAATATGTGTCGCAAAGCATACAATATACTCGTAACTTTTCCCCAATCGGTTTATCCCAAAAAACGTACTTTTTTCCTACGAAATAAGAAACGCGAGAGCTTTTATTTTTCTTTTTTCTTCATTTTTCTTCGTTTGAATTATAATTATAGTATCAATGTATACTTGAAATATCACGGGGAGTTCTTTGGACGAATTACGTGTTCCGCAGTGGCAACATTTTTCTGGCAACTCGCGTCTGAATCGATCCCTCCCCTCGCTTTACCCCGATTACCGTAATTTTCTTTTTTTTTTCTTTTGACAAAGACAAAGCCGTGACTCTTTGAGATGTACGAGCGCGAGGGGACACCGGGATGCGGGGATGGAGGAGATGGGACGGCGAACGCCGCCCGTACACGCGATATCGACTACTTGACTTCGAAAACTTATTTTTTCACGTTTTTAATAGTCTCGGCATTTAACCCTTTAACGGTCAATGAAAAAAAAAACAACGAATTGCGGACTGTAGACAAAAAAATCTCCGATTCAAGCTAACAGAAGTTTTTTTGTTTAAGTTCCCGCAAACGTTAAAAATTCGGCTAGGAACTAGCCAATGAAAATCACAATAAAAATTGCAAAAACTGAAAAAAAAAAACAAAAAAAATTCCGGTGACCATCAAAGTGTTGAATTATCACTTTCCACGTTCTCACTCCCAAAACTCCCGTCTTTCTTTCTGCATCAGTGTTTCATGCTTCGTTTTCTTTCTAATCTGTATGTCCGAAACGAGTGTGTGTGTGTGTATCGCGTGTACGCGCGTGCTTCGCGTTGCTCGACTACGATTCTCTCACCTCACTGAGTGTTCGAAATACCGATGCAAATGAACCGCGCGCGCGCGAAGGGTAAAAGTCGGTTACCGGGGTGTTCAAGGGTGGTCGGATCGACGTGCCTCTTTCGTGCCGACGTCGAGCTTGCTCCCCTCACTAGCGTACACACGTTAAGACGGCTGTGCTTTCTCGATGCCGGAATGAGCTTCTTCGATTTCGTTTTATGTTAGTTCATTTTTTTTTCTTCTATGTCGAAAGTGCGCGAGACTAGGATCTTTGCTTTTTTTCGTTTGTTCTTTTTTTCTTCTCTCTTCTTTCATCCAAGTTTTACATTATAGTAATAAATAATAATTTAGCATTTATCAGTATAATCCTCGAGCCCCCCTCACGAGCGGGCCCGCTTTTTGTTTCGTTTCCGAACGTGCGCGTACCTATCCGCACAATATTCGCAATTATATACATTCACACGTACGCGCACGCACGGTCACCTCATATATATGTATATGTACATATATTCATATACGTACGACTTAATGCGACATTTAAGACGCGCCGGATGGCGTCTATATCTGCGTAAAAACGACTCGTTTAAAAAACTTCTTTTTTTTTCTTTCATCTGCTTTTCATCTTATTTTTCTCTCTTCCTCTTTACTTCGCCTTCTTATCTTATCCGTTTGATCGTTTTTTTAAATTTCTTATGTCTGTTTTTGTTGTTCACCGCCGCAAAATTTTCCTATTCGACCGCTCAGCGCGAAAGTTACTTTATTATTATTTTTTCTCATTTACCCTCCCCCTTTGTTTTTCGCTTTGTTTACTTTAACTTTCACTCTCTCTCTCTTTCTCTCTCTCTCTCTCTCTCTCTCTCTCGCTCTCGCTCTCGCTCTCGCTCTCGTACCACCTTACGTAATCGATTAATTATTAGTTACAATAATTAGTATTATCTGGTATGATCCCCGCGGCCCGCCGGAGCTCCCCCTCCACCCTTCCTGACATTCACCTTTTTACCTCTCGAGCCTATCTTCCTCTCCCCCCTATCCAACTCTCTCTCTGTTCTGTACTTTGCGGTACTTTGGTTATTTGTTTTTCTTATTTTTTTTTTGTTCGCTTTACATATACATATATTATATATGTATATATAATATACTCTCTTTTTTATTTCCTCTCTCTCGCTCTCTATCTCTTTCTCTCTCTCTCACACACACACAGACGCGCTCTCACTCTCACTGTTTCGTCGACGGGAGAACGGCGCTACGGAGATGCGATTTGAACACTGGAGTCGGTGGTGTGGGGCGCGAGTAGCGGCATTTATATATCTTTTTTTTTATACTCGTGTGTACTCGTAGATTCCCTATGTCCAGGGTGCGCGCAGAGTACCAAAAAGAGTCCACTCTTCGTACGAAAAGGAATCGCGACGTCGCGCGAACTCGCTTGAACATTTTTTCTTTTTTTTTTTCGTTACGTTCTTTTTTGGTTCTTCAACATATATTTTTTTTGTTTGCTTTGAAACTTCGTTAATTTCCTCATTGGACTCATGTGCTCGAGTCTGTCGCGCTTTTTGTCCCCCTAATATTTCGTATTCGTTGGCGCAACGGGGCACGAGTGCACACCTCTCGCACACGCTGACGGTCAGACGGGATTTTCTTTTAATTTTATCCTTTTTGTTCTTCTTTATTCATTCTGTCTCTTCTGTCCTCATTATATTCAGTTAACGCGAGGCTGCCGACGTACTCTTGTTCCGTTGTTGGGTCGGTTTTTTTTTTTTTTTTATTGTTGTTGTTCCTTGCTGTCTCGAGCTTGCACAACGCGGAGCAGGAGGCCTACGCCAGATTATAACGCAGGGAACCGCTGCTGATGCTCTTCAACAATATGCCCAGCACTGGCCGCCACGCTGCCACCGTCTCCTTTACTGCAAATTTCAAACGAGACGTGTCATTTTTTTTTTTTTTTTCAAACGTCAAACATTTTATCCAAAATGTCAAACTTTACGTCATTTTTTTTCAAACATCAAACTTCAAACATGTTTTCAAAATTTTCAAAAGAAACGTGTCATTTTTTTTTCCTACACTTTAATCGCGTTTGTCGTATGGCGTGAAATCTATTGGCGTATCGATCGTTGGCCAATTTTTTTGACGTGCTGAAGAGCATTCGGGAATAACGACGGTAATTAACTTTCGTGAATGTGCGACCAAAGGAGAAGTCTCATTGAGACTTTTCTTTTGACCGTGCATGTCGATAGGTGTAAAAAAGTTGATTGCCGTTTTTGGTGCCGACCGGACCCGGGTGTGGCGGGGCAGGAAACGTTTCACGTAATCTCAACAGTTGTCTAAGCTACTGGATTTTAAAATTAAATATTAAATAACAGTACGAATGCTCGGACACGTCCCAGTCGTCGGACACTCCATTGCAGATTTGATTTATTCCGAATTGAAGGATTAGAAATCCAATTTGACACTTGTAATCGTATCAACGAATATTATTTGATGCAACAATAGAATCAATAGAAAATGCAACAATAGGAAATCATTATTTTCTATTGTTGGATTTTGTTAAAAGACGGACGATACTGTGTCCTGAAATCGGTACAAGCTGCCTTTCCCAAAGACGGTCGGACGACTCTTTCAGCGACGTCGTTCTGGGCCATTCGAATATTTGGTCGGGCGACGGCGTATATTTGCGCCCCAAAACGTTCTGACAACGATTTTACGGGTTTTGATTCCATCGCAATCATCGTGAGGACTGATTCACAACTTTCATTTTATTTTTCGATTTTTCCATCGTGGTGGAAAATTAAAATATCGAATAAACGTTGCAAAACACTTGTCACGGCGATGACGATTTTCCAAAAACAATAAAAACGTCGTCAGACAAAATTATCGCTCGACAAAATACTCAAATACCCCACAATGACATCGCTGAAACCTTCGTCGTATAGTTTCAAATCGTCGCTGGGAATAACAGAGTATGCGACCCAATAATCGGACAGTCCGAAGAAGTTAACTTGGCCAACTCTCCACGCACCTTATCTTCAGTATTGTTTCGAGTGTACACCATTTTTTCATTGATTTTGTTTATAAAATGACGAAGGAATTCTTTCGGCTAATATGAACTAGTTGAGTTCGTACATCAGAATTCTCGAAATATATTATTGTCCGAAACATTTGAACGTGAAGTGACCAAATACAGGGACGTGTAAAAAAAACTGGTACATTTGGACTTTCTTGTTATTTTCTTCCGTAATTAAAAAAATATTCATCTTGTAATTAATCGATCTGTTTTGGAAACTGGAAACTATCATCCTCAACATTGGTTTCAGTTATTTTCACACAAAGAAAATTTCTCGACCAATTAATAACTGCCGGAATCTGGGGTTGCCCTTTATCGTCCAAGCATTGGTACCTTTACCTTACGGAGCCATAGCCTCACCTAGTAGTCAGACGTCAGTCTCAATGCTCACGCTGGCTGGGTTGATGTTGTTGTTGTGACGGGGATTGCTGTTGGGCTTTTTAGTAACCTCTGGTTGGGTCAACAGTATACCCTCCCCCAGCTCAACTATGTCTGACGATGACTCCGACAGCGAGCTCTTCTTCATGTGTTGACCTGTCACAGATTTGTGTTTATTATAATTCCTCCTTTCGTCCACATATTAGAGAAACTAATCTATACGACTAATGGGACTTTGTCGGGGAGAAGGCACATAGAATTTGTCAATTATTTTTCATCGATTGCATCATCAACACGTCCACTTGTACGAGACGGTTTTGTGGTAAAATTTGGCTCCCTGTAAATTTCTGAATAATTCGACGATAAAAGATAATAGATTTTTAGCAATTTTCTACTTGACTCAGGAACTCACTGAAGTTTTCTCTAATCCACTTACGACCACTGGATATACCCTTTTCGGCGTAACGTTACAGGCAACGACAAGGCGAGAGATTGTGCAAGGAGGGAGTGTAAGAAATACGGGTAGGAGACACGCTTGTAACCCGATACGGGTACGAGGTGACGAATCAAGTAGCACCTTGTCTCCTGTGGCTTCGTAAGTAAAAGGATTACCGAACGCAAAGCTCTTTCGTGTCATCTCAACGTGCCGCCACCACAGCAGCGTGGCATCGGGGTTGCCTCACAATACTCCCTTCTATCCTCCTCGTTATCGTCAATTATCGTCCAACAGCGTCGAATGATTAGAAAATAATTATACGTTTTTATTTCTTTCATTTTTTTTTTTCTACGACTCGATTGTTTTTCACCGTCGCCTCGAGCACTTCTTTGTGAGCTTATTCGATCAATCTCGCTTACACCTTTCTTTCTCTAAAATCACAGACATTCCTCGTGTCACGTTCGTTTGGTATTCACGGTTGGTTTAACCGATTCGCGTGTCGCGATAAACCGTTGAATGTACCTATGTCGTGCTACGATAAAGAAATGATAACAAGCCCACGCGCTGAGCTTACCAGCCGACTCAGCATTAATCACCCGCTGTGAGGACTGCCGCTCGGACTCCGAGGCAACAATAGCTCGGAAGGAGCTGACCAAATCCGAGCGACCTTAGCCGAGTGGCATTTCTCTATGCTTCTCGCATTTTGGAGGTAAATCGTTTTCAAACTCTTTCGTAGGGCGTTGCCGAGTTACGAGGGGCGTTCTTTTTTTTCAATTAAGGTTGTACGAGCACGAAGCCGATTATTATGTACAATCACAATTTATACGTAATGTTAGAAACAATGCACAGAGGATTGTGTCTGTAAAGATTCAAGGAAGTTTACCTGTTATTTACATTAACTACATCAATCCAAAGTCGACAGGTTTAGCATGGTTTCTTGTTGAAAAGGGATCGTGAACGCGTTCTTGTTCAGATTTATTTGTATTTTGCGATTAGATGCATATAGAAACAATAACCGTAATGAGATCCGGATTATTCAAAGATGTTCGGCCTACCGAATGTTTCAATGGGAATTCTTTAAGGAGGATCGATTATCAGACGAAATCCAACTTGAGGCCTCAATTTTTTAATATGTTCTACACGAGCTCTCTACGCATCTATTCCCGAAGTCAGTTTTGATCGTATAGTTTATTTGTAATAAAATTTAGAAGTTGAATTCTTCGACCGTATCATCCTATATTCTAACATAGGAGACGGTCGGTTCCGGGATAAAAGATCACTGCACTGATTTACTACTGATCGAGTCAACTTAGAGCTTTGCAGAACGAACTTCGAGTAGACGAAGCATCAATGATCATGTAAAAATCAATGAATTATATCACATTCTTTAAAAATTATTCATATTGGGTTTTGGGATTGAGATTCGTAAACTTGACTACATATTTTTCTTGAACTTCAGTGGATCCTCCTTAATTAATATCAGCTATGATTCTGCCGGCGGTGGTCTCAAATAAGTAAACTCTGTACCAATATGGCGACGCTATGAATTCGAGACCACTGGTTTATTGTCTGTGTCAGGCCCTTGAGTTAGGCCGGTAGCCCGCAATCATATATAAATGCGTCATATTTATGCATGAATTAATCATTTACAAATTTATTATCGAGTGCGAAATTTTAGTGAATAAACTGTCTGTCAACTGACGTCAGCCAAAATTAGTTCTGTCTTAATATCTGAAAGTTCCCAAAGATGGCTATCAGGTAGTGTCATATATATATGCAAAATAATACTTTATCATATTACTATTTTCTTCGAAACTTAAATAGCGACACTTCAACATTTTTACAGTACAATTCTCATTTGACTCCCTAATGTGCAAGTACTACTTTAATTGTATAGAAAGGTTTTGCAGTTGATGATATATTTTTTATTCTCGCTTCGATTCAATAGAAATGTTAACTACGCTCAGCATAAGATGTACTGAAATCGTGAAAACTTCTTCTTACAGGGGAATTTGGTAGCTTCTCGGCGCAAGGGGCATTTTTGTGGCAAAACTTTTAGTTTTCTATTTTTGTAATTATTACTTCTGCCTATTCGTTGACATACCTATAGTGCCAGGGAGATACGGACAGCTGGTAACGTGATTGAAGTTCTGCGACTGCATCTCTTCCTGGTCAGTCTCACGGTGATAGAAGTAATTGAAGTTGGAGACGATAACTGGTACGGGTAGGGCGATCGTCAGTACACCAGCAATCGCGCAAAGCGAACCAACGATCTTTCCCCAGACTCCCACGGGCCTGAAACACACGAAAAAATTTCGACACATTCAGTGATAACGGTCTAATGTATTTTTGAGAATTTTCGTTTTTTTCGTTTTTTTTTTTTTTTGTGCGAGGTGTGGTGTCTATTTTTGTGTGCCGTGTCGAGTGTCGCTCTACTTGCGGGAGGCTCATCTGCGAGTTATTACACATATAATTACTAGTGTTTAATATAGCTGCTTCGTCTAATTCGTGAGCTGGCTAATTGTTTGCTAATTTCTTTTTTTTTTTTTACTAAATTCTATGTAACAATATAGGCTGGCTGAGACTCGAGACTCGCAAAAAACAAGCTTGGTCTCTGCTCGATTTATCGTGATGATCCATCGGATTGGTACATCCTCGCGTGTCGGAGGCAGTCCCAGTCTACACAACACGGCATAACGTTCCACATTTTCTCAGTGGAACAATTAGTACAATTTTCATCGATACAATTAATTACTAAACAAAATTCACGTCGATTTGTTCACCGATTTGTTTTTTTTTTAAATTCATTTTAAATTCAACAAATTCTTTTTTATCCCATTTTTCGAATACGCAATCATAACGGTGCTGCCTCTAACTTCGTCACGAAAAAATCGCGGCATGTGCGAATTCTGCGTTACTTATATACGTGCGGCTGCAAATTAAACGTGTTTTCTTTTTTTTCTTCCGTTTTACTCTATAACAATGCTTCTGTAACGGGTATTAATATTCTAAACAACGATCGATTATTCGATCGACACTCAAATCGTTCAATTTGAGCGTCTGTCATCATTTTTTTTTTTTTTTTTTTTTTAGGCGGACAAGATTTCGTAGATCGTGTAAGTAGTTTAGTAATAGTAGTAGTGGTAGCAGTAGTAACAGTAGTAATGGTAAACGTGGTTGCATGGAACATTCCTTGTGGGTGTTGGTCGAATACGGACGGAAGCCCTCGGTCCGCCCACCACCGATCAAACAATTTTATTTTAGTTTATTTTTTTTGTATATTTTCTCTCTTTCTTTTTTAATTTTTTTAAAAAATGTTATATTATTCGTGTGTAACATGAAAACAGTGATAATATTCAAATAGCATGCCCTCTCTCAGCATTCCGGGTTATCGAACTTGAGGCGCATGCATTAAAGTGGTGAGGCTGTGTCCACTCTGGCACTCTAAAGCGGTACCTCGGAAAATTCTTTGTTAGAACGAGACATACGGATTACGGATTATATCGTTACTACTATTGTTAATTGTTTTCAATAATCAACCGCCTGCTGTCTCGTTTTCGATCAATCACGTGCGGCAACTTTTTATCGGACAGTATACATTTTGTCCTCGTCGCTCTAATAGTTCCGTTTTCCTTTTTTTATTATTCTTTATCGTTTTTTTTTTTTTTTTACCGATAACTCGAGATTTCGAGGCTCGAAAACTCGTGTGTTGAAGCAGAAATATCGAAGCTGTAAAAACATTACCCAGTGTATAATTATTCATTTCGAAAATAATTTCGAAAATATTGTTTTTGTTATTTTTTTTTGCTTTCATTCAGTCTTCGATATGCCGATCATCACAGTCAGTTTCAATATCGTCGTAACAATGACGTTGGACGTATTTTTTTTCTCGAATTTACCATAACGGTATTACGAGTCAAATCGTTTGGATGCGCCGTAACGACGAATCTCGTCCTCGTGGAGCTTGGCTTAATGACGTGTTCTTTTTTTTGGTAAGAAAATCGTGTCACCGCATTTGGTTTGGACACGTGTGCAAATGTTAACGCGAGGCACGGTTACACAGTTCAAATTAAACAATTTACTCCTCGAAACGTTTCGTCGCAAACGCGAGGAACAAAGAATTTTCCCCGAATGAAACGTAAACTTTTTTTTTTTGTCGGGCAGCTAATAATAGTGAACCGCTTCGTTCCCCGATAAAATTTCATGTCTCTATTTTTTTTTCGCTTCCTTTTATCTTCACAGTATAACAAATTTTGTTCGCTTGCAAAGAATTGTGATAATAATAAGAAAAAAATGAAAATCGACAAAATTTTGTGTTGCTTTTATGACCAATTGGATAGTTTAACGATAATTTGAAAGAAAAAAATATCTGACTCGTTACCATAGAGGAATGAATCAAGTATTGGAATAAAAAAAAAAAATGTCATCGATAATGGAAACAAAAAAGGGTAATTACGAAACGTTGCACTTTAAGGGATGCCCGACGCGCAACAATGTTCGCATGGTGAATGAACGTATGGGGCATCTATAATAATAATAGTATTAATAATAATAATAATAATAATAATAATAATAATAATAATAATAATAATAATAATAATAATAATAATAATAATAATAATAATAATGATAATAAGGACCATAATAATAATAATGAAAATAACATAGAACAAAAAAATCATTGATATGAAGATTGATCTTAATAATAAAAAGGTCAAAGCGGTAGTCAGTAGAATGATAGTGACGTGTCATAAAAGTCATAATTGATACTCAAATTGTTCTACGATGTTGGCAGGACATTTCTAGCGATGGAGCTCAATATAATTGAAAGGAATAAAAAAATAAAAAATAAAATAACCGAAAAAGTTCGAGAAAACGGCCAAGGCGAGTAGACCTGCTGTAGTTGGATTAAATGAGTGGCGAAAGAATAAGAAAAAAAACTGCTTCGTTGAAGCTCTCAAAATTTAATTGAGCATGACCCTTCGAAACGTGAAACTCGTTTCCAGTCGTACTCGGCACAATCCGACTGAGAACGATTGCCATGTAACCGATTGAGGTCGGAAATAAATCTGCAAATAATAGAGGCAACGTATTCCAATTTTGGTTATTTCGTCAAATTTTATGAGATCTATCCGACGTAACGTTGTTATGGGAAATTCGTACTAATGGGAAATTCGTACGAAGTGCTAATTCAAAATTACACGTTTGACAATGCCGTATTTCATCGATGAAACAAAAAGGTTTCCTTAATGCAGAAAACATTTATAGCGATGCATTTATCAAAGGGTAGCATAATTTCTATGAATTCTCGAAAAGCTATGATATCATGCAATTTTTTTTTTAAGTTTTAAGCCATCGCCCGATTTGAGTCTATGTTGGATTATTTTTTTATGTTGAAAGACAGTCTGACGACTTAACACGTTGCTTAACGGATCATTTCTTCTCGATCAGGCCTTCCGTCGGTAGAGACAGTCGCTGAACAATTTTAATCCTTTTTGTCTAAAATAACTTCTATATTATATAAGCGGCTAAGATTATTCAAAAAAAAAGTTGGCATCGTTGAATTCACAGTGTCTTTCAACAACAAAAAAACAAGCCATTGCACACGAAAAATCGGATAAGCTGATTCTTGTGTTAAAAAAAAGAGGCACTAACATCGCTGTAAACTAGGCTACCCTTTGACAAACTTACCGTCGCTGATCGTATCGTAACATTAAGGACGCACAATTTATTCCAAACGGAGATTGTCACTAATGTCTATTGCATTTTGAAAGCTCGTGGAAAGCATGTTTTTTTTTTCTCAAATCTCATTACCCATCCGTCGGGACTGCACCAGCCCGTCGTCCTCAAACAAGGCGAAGTAAGTAAAGAAAACAAAAAAAAACGAAATCCAAAGTAATAAGATCAATACTTGTCAAAGATCGCGCTGTTATAGAACAAATTGGAAGAAATTAAAAAACAAATGGCGGCGCAGAAAAAAAACGATAAAAAAAATTAAAAAAACAAGTCTGATCTGAGGTCGTGATGCGAGTAATAGAGTAGTTAATCCAACCAACCATTTAGTGAACCATACAAACGAACAACTCAATAGGAGCATACTGTGGCATTAACTAAAATGTTAATGAAAGTGAGTACATCATACGTCATGTCACCATAGCCCACGGTCGTCATCGTGACAACGGCCCACCAGAACGCGTCCGGAATGGACTTGAAGAACGAATTCTCGGAGCCGGCCTCCGCGAAGTAAACCGCCGATGAGAATAGCACCACACCTGCAAGACAATGGAAAAAAGGCGTTCAGACATATCATTTCTTGGAGTGTACCTCATGTCCCCGTAGCCCACGGTCGTCATTGTGACCACCGCCCACCAGAACGCGTCCGGTATAGATTTGAAGAAGCTCTCCTGTGATCCGGCCTCCGCGAAGTAGACCACCGAGCTGAACAGGATCACGCCTGAAACATGACCTCGCCACTACTATCTTTGCCACATTGGACAGAACTATTTTTTTTTTTTTTCAATCCTTTTCGCGATAAACAAAATTGACAATATCCATTCGGCCATTCCATGACAGCCTCGGACGACTCAATGCCATTTCTACAAAATTTTACTTATCCGTTATTCCGTTGCGTTCGGTATCAATTTCATTCTGATAAACTGGCACAGATTAACCGTCTATCGTGAATTAATGTTTCTTTACCTCACCATATTCGACGGCCCCCGACGGCGAAGACGCTATCGAGTTAAGATTACTTAATTAATGAAAAATCAAAGTTTATACAAAAATTAGTAACAAAAGCGTGAACAAAAGTGCCAAAAGCTGTAAATAGTTTCTTGTGCTCTCAAAAATGCCTTTTGAGATCGACAATACCTTAACGTATTCATAACCGCTGTCTAATGCCTCCCCAACTATGTTCTAACGACTATGTAGCTTTACATTAGAGGGTTAATCTGGCTTTTTTTTTTTTTTGCTTCAGCAAAAAAACTCAAATATTTTCGTAAATACTCTCGCTGAATCTAAGGCAGGGGGCATTTACCTTAACCCAATAATTTGACGGCTGGCTATTTTTGGTTTTTTAAGTATCTATGTCATTAATAAGATTCTACGTTGATTAAATGACGTAAAAAAATCGATGCTTTACCACACCGTTTTCGAGATATTTAGGCTGAAGGTTTGGATGGTTTACACAGGACATATAGGCAGACGTGCAAGTTTCTGTGAACAATAGAAATTCATCGGTCGAATATGAATCCCTTGATGCAGGTGGGAAGAAGCAAAAAATTGCCTATTCGATAACATACCAGTTCAAGTCTCCCATTTTTTTTTTTTTTTTTTTTTTTTAACCGACCCCATATTTTAACCAGTTACCATGGATCACTCAGTTGACACGTTTTAACCACCCTCGCAAGCTCGCATGCACTGAGCTCGGAGACAATTATAATATGTTCAACGTCCTCGGTTTTATCGGCTGGTTAATGTGTGGAGACGGACGTTGTGACTTTCCGCATTAATTATACAGAAAGAGTTTGATCTTTCGGCGCCGATCTCTCTCTATCTTCACCGGATGCCCTTTTTGATATCATGACCTCTCTTCCTCGAATACCAACGTAAACCAATGCCAATTCCGGGGTGTCTATCCGATCGTTAATCCAAACTATCGTATCGCTACAAATTTCGTCGTACCATTTATTATTATTATTATTATTTTAAATTGTATGACAAAATTTACAGTACTCGATAAAAGAATTTCGAACAATTATCGGATAGAATTATTCGCCGTATTATATACGTGCAGGAGTTGGCACTGGTCAAGAACTTCGTCAAGCGAGGCACTAGTTCTCGTTTTCAAAAAATCAAATTTCTCTCCTTAAGATATCAAAGTTATTGCAAAAATAGATAATTAAAAAAACAAGAAAAAAAAAGTAACAATTATCTTAACGGTTCAACAATACTCTGACCGATTCAAGCAAAATTTTTACGGCAATTAAAGATAAAAAAAGAAAGAACTGAATCGACGAAATAATAAAAAAACGTCAGCCAATTTGAGCCCGAGTGGACAATCAAATAGTTGCAAACGACAAACAAAATAGAAAATCATACATTTTCCTTTTCAACCCGATACAAAGCGTGGATAACAATCTTTCTTTTTTTTTTGTTGTTCCTTTTACCAAAAGAAGCACTCGCAGCGGTGCATAGACAGGAATAATCAATGATTATTAAACAACAAATAATAATAATAAACACGCGTTTACGAAACATTTACGTAGACGTACCCGAACGAAGAGTGAAGTGATTAGTGTTCGAGAAGAAGTAAAAGACTTACCGATGAAGAGGAAAAAGATGAGCAGGCCGAGCTCTCGCATGGAGGCCTTTAAAGTTCGTCCAAGTATTTGGAGGCCTTTACTGTGCCTGGACAACTTAAATATTCGGAACACCCTGACCAGTCTGATGACCCTTAGTATCGCGAGGGACATTGCCTGGTTAGTGCTCTTGTCCTGCGGGCTGACCGGAGCCTTCGGCAGGTCTAGTTGATTATCCTTTCCGGCAATCACCGTGCCTAATGTGATGAAGTACGGAATGATCGCGATGATGTCGATGAAGTTCATAAGGTCACGGAAGAAATTTAGCTTATTTGGGCAGGCGAGGAAGCGCACCGATAACTCGAACGTGAACCAGATGATACAAATAGTCTCTATTAGGAAGAACGGGTCCGTTATGTCCGGCACTTCATCCTCTTCTATCTTCGTGCCGTTCGTCGTAGTGTTGAACACTTTGTAATGCTTGAACTCGGGCAGAGTCTCCAGACAGAATATCACGATTGAGAGTAGGATCACGAATACGGAGATGATCGCGACGACTCTCGCACCTTGCGAACTCTCCGGATACTCGAATAGTAGCCACACTTTCCTTTGGAGCTCATGCGATGGCAGCGGTTTCTCTTCCTCCTTGATAAATCCTTCGTCCTCCCTGGATATATAAAATTTAAATATTGCTTTGAAAAATAATCTTACCTATCTTCGCTTTCGATTCCACGGACACACGGATTCTTTTTTTTTTTTTTCACAGACAATCCAATGCGGAAACTCTTTCGCTCTCTCTTTTTTTTTTTCAATTGAAGCTGACAACAGATTGACGAACAACACCGAATAAAAAAAAATTAATTAAAAAAAGGAGACACACAACGATAGCCAGGTAAAGACCGTTTACCTGAACTTGTTGGTGGCCAGCTCCCCCAACTCGTAAAACTTGATCTCCTCAGAGAAGACATCAAGCGGTACGTTGACGGGACGACGGAGCCGGCCACCGCTCTGATAATAGTAAAGTATCGCATCGAAGGAGGGCCGATTCCTATCGAAGAAATATTCGTTGCGTAACGGATCGAAGTATCGAATCCGCCTTGCCGGATCGCCGAGTAGCGTGTCCGGAAACTGGTTCAGCGTACGCAGCTGTGTCTCAAACCGTAACCCGCTCACCTGGAAAACGACATTTATAACATTAGATTACATTCACTGTTGTCAACGACGCGATTCTCTTAACAAAAGACCTCTTACAAAATTTGAAAAAAAATTCCTTCAAGGGTGGGAATCGAAATATCTCCCATGAGCGTCGGGTACGCGTCAACGTCACACTTAGTCCATAAAATCAGAGAGCTAAAAGTACACTGAGGAAAGAAATCTATTGAGTCAACAAAATGAGCGATTAAGGGTGGCGAAACAAATTTTTGGTTGATCGAACGAAATCGTCGTAGTAAGTAGAGAAACATTCGATTCGAAGGACTGTTAGTTTGATCAAGAAATTAATCCGCTAAACTTACATTTTTTTGACCCAATTGATTTTTTTTCTCTGTGCAACTTGTCGGCGATTCCAACCCGCGGAGAAAAAAGTTTTTTTTTCTATAGAAAAAAAACTACTATATATATTAGAATCAGTGCCAATGTTATAAAAACGTCTGCCATCGATGGCCTGGAATCGCCGACGACGCTTTAATCCCTGTGATTTTATAGTAAAAACTTCTTCGGACACGTATCGTTAGTCGTAAAATAATGTTTATTATAATTATGATTCGACTTTCTTACTCTAACTGGATTAACGTAGCGGAACCTTTGCAAGCCTCTGGCGGTACACAACTACGCTGTAATCTGCACAGAGATTTTCGGAATTAGATCGATCCACTTGGAGCAATTAGGTGCTCGAAGGTATTAAGCAGTCGGGCTTGGTCAATGTAAATTACTGTCTTCCGCACGACCTAATTCGAATATCCTGGAGAACGGGAGATTTATGGAGAACAAGGGTGGCGACGAAACGAGGAATAATCGTTTTTTTTCATTTTTTATATAATTACAAAGAAAGAAGGGGACAAAAAGGGAAGCGAGACAACATCGTCGACCGGCAACTGTAATTGGCGCAATGCGGTCGTCTCGGCCGAGGACGGATAATCCCCTTTCGCACAATACGACCTTGCTACTATATTCCACTCCAGATTCCAAGATGAACTTGGACACCGGCCAAATGATGTGTCTAGGTCACTTCTCGCTCAACCCCCTCACTCGTGTCTTCGGATAATCTTGCACGCAAAGCTCCAAGTTCCGACAGAGGAGATACCATGTGTTCTAAATACAAATAAGTTCACGGTTCGAGAAACAGACTTTTTTCCCAATACAAAAATCTGTCTGATAATCTTGCACGCAAAGCTCCAAGTTCCGACGGAGGAGATATCATGTGTTCTAAATATAAATAAATTCACCGTTCGAGAAACAGAATTTTTTTTTCCCAATACAAAAATCTGTTTGATAATCTTGTACGCAAAGCTCCAAGTTCCGACAGAGGTGATATCATGTGTTCTAAATATAAATAAGTTCACCGATACAATTTTTTTCCCAATACAAAAGTCTGTCTGATAATCTTGTATGCAAAGATCCAAGTTCCGACAGAGGAGATATCATGTGTTCTCAATATAAATAAGTTCACCGTTCGAGAAACAGACATTTTTTCCCCATTACAAAAATCTGTTAGACGCGTATATATTCCGCGTTAAAAATACTACCGAGTCTCTACGTCTCTCTATTGTGTATGTAAAAAAAACACATATTTCGCTCGAGCTTACCCCTGCCGCCTCCAGCAGATAAAACACCTCTTCCACCGCAAAGTTTTTCCACTCTGTAATAATACTTGAGAAAAAGAAGAAGAAAAAAAGGAAACCTATCCGGTCAATAATATTTAAACTTTCGCCGGTTGACGTACGGGCAAAGTTTCTTCGAAATTCGTCACGCGATCCTCGATTGGCGCCCGTGCCAAATAACTCTGAAGCTTGCCCGTCTATCAGATTAAAAAAAAGGTTCAACCCTTTCGAAACATCCCGAGGCATCTTTGTCGTGGGTCTACCCGATTGGATTAGAAAAATCCGTCATTGCACAGCGGAGCTCGTAGGAATACTTGCGGTTTAGCTATTGCTTTTGGATAAATTTTTTTTTTTCATTAGGTTGCGTTTCAATTTAATTACGGTTTAATCTCTCTAAACTAACTCATCTACTTCGACCTACGAAAACTGAGAACTCTACTCAAGCTTCTTCTTTTTTGTTATACGGAACTAATGTAAATCTAGACTATAAATGAGTGTAGGTCGTGAATGAAATTTTGAATGGGGGGTTTTTTTTGTTTCTTTTAAAAGACAATCTTACGTTGATGGTGACTCTTCCACAGAAGCCATGATCGTGTGGTATCGGCTCGAAGTGTGTGACGCCTGTGTATTGGGTGTGAGTGTTTGGCCCTTCCTCGTCCTGGCTGCTGAGCTTCGGCAGCGATCTGCAAAACACGACGACAATATTAATTGATATAAATTATTCATTAAAAAAAATCAAAAATAAATTTTATCGATCCTCGTCGGATATAGTTCATTTTGTTTTTTTTATTAACCGAGATAAAGTGATGTTACTTCGAACACAATGAAAATATATCGGCCTCCGCATCAACATATATAGAACATTAGCGCAAGCACGTTCACGACATTCGCCCAGAAGCGGTTAAACTTTTAACGTGATACCAGCAGGCACTCTGACCCACTTTCCAAAGAGTTAACAAGCCATTAAATGTATGGCACTCTGATAATTATAACGCGTTGATAACTTCGACGATTTTTTTTTTCGTTATTTTTTGTTCTCTGAAAAATCGATAAAAGCGGCTAACAACACTGAAATCCGAGGGGGGGTCCAAATTTGCATCGATCACACGTGCAAATTTCGTAGGAAGTGTCTATGTGACAAATACGATAAAAAATAAGTTGGCATAAAAAAAATGCTGCACAGAAAGTGTCGTCGAAGAGATTACGTGAGAAATGTGTGTGAAAATGGGTCAAGCCGATATGTTGCACAATTTGTTGTATAATGGATTATTTATATGTCGGAGTGTTTATTAGAGTAAAAATTAAATTTTTCCTATCAATAATTACTAAATCGATGCAATTAGCAATTAGAATTTTATGAGAGCGCGAGAACATGGTTTCTCAGTCGGATTATCGATTAGCTATTCGCCAATGACCTTATGACAGTTAAAATATTTTTTTTTTTATCGATGATTAGTAATTCCATAATTAGCTGATGATTTTTTTTCAATGAAAACTCAGGAGAAGATGTTTTCTCAGCGGAGTGCACTTTTTCGGGTGGTAAAAAAAAATCGACTCTGATTCATTTTGGTGAAATAAAAATAGTAAAAATTTTCACCAGGTTCCTTCGAGCTACTCGGATGTACGACGGAGCGTAAGAAATTCGAGAATCGCAGTTTGTTTCTACAGTTCTCGTGTACTCGGAGTGCCAACGCGTTCTGCGTATCCGCAATGACGCCGAAAATAACTTGACGTCGTTACCGAAATAACTTACGCAGCCTCAGTTTTCTGATAGGAAATCTGTACTTCGGAAGTCACGTGCGAGCTTGGCCCGGCAAAGTCGTTCCGGTCGGTGGATCACAAAGACTGCGAAATATCACCGTGCCGTTTACTACTGAAAGAAACCTTGAAAAAGATAAGTGATCGTTCCACTTCCTAGCAGACCGAGCGAACCATTTTTTTCTGTTAAACCATTTTTTTTCTGATAAGAATAACCATTTTCAATAAAAAAAATGACGGTGATAGTAAAAAATGATGATAATGATAATAATAAACGGTAAAAGGAAAATTTTCTTCTTTTAACGATGTTATCGACGACGAATTTCAATTATAAAGAAGCGCCGTAATGGACTTCCATGGACAGATAAACAGACCGATATGATTTCCTAATAGACTGAGCAAACAATAATTTTTCTGATAAAACAATTTTTTTAAATAAGAATACCAACTGTCAATAACAAAAATCCCGATCATAATGAAAAATGCTGATAATGGTAATAATAATTAGTAAAAGTAACATTTTCTTCATTTAACGATAATATCGACGAGGAATTTCAATTATATATAAAGAGGCGCCTTAATGGACTCGCGTGAACAGATAAACAGTATGTCGATAGAGGCGATTTTCGTCATTGACGCTATTATCGGCAAGAAAGAAAAAAAAATGAAGAAAGTGGGATAGACCAACCGTGACACAGCAACGATTCGAGGAGACTATTAAAAAGACCCGTGAGGAAATTCAACCTGTCATCGGCTGTCGATACTGGGTGTACGGAGATGCGCGAAGGCCGCGTATCGGTCAGCGCACGTTGCTTCGAACGAACTGCAACGAGTAGACCTACGGTTGTGTCCGAGCGCGACGATGATTCTGCCATAAAATGTGATGGACGGAAAAGCGATTTTTTCTTCTTTTCCCACGGTTTATCACAACGTGAGCGTTTCGCTTGTAGAATTTTAATGGTGCGCGATGAAGTACCAGGTAATTGAGTTAACTAGCGGTTCGCTGCTGACCGCCGATTGGAACTAATTGCATAATTGAAAAGTATGCCGGAAATATACAATGTCTCAGGACAAAAAAAAAAAATTGAGGCGTCTGCGTCCGCGTTATTGTTAAATTCATTTTGCCGAGAACGAGCTCTGTACGAGCTCCAACAGCTGTTGTTAGCAGTTGAGGTTATGGCGATTATTAGAAAGTCCAGATGGCAATTAGGTTTTTTAGCGAACTGTATTACCGCAACGATACACTGTAAAAGTAAATTGTAAATTTAATGTACTGGAACTTGAATCTTGCTCACATTACTTACATTCATTCAACATTAGTGTACTTTTTTTTGTAAGATTGAAATACCAGATATTAAAATTACAAATCTTTTCGCTGAAATTTAGAGAAACGTTAATGAAAAATAGAAACCATACACTGTAAAAACAAATGGTGAATTTAATATACCGGAACTTGACACTTGGTTCACATTAGTTACATTAATTTAATATTCATGTACTTTTTTGTAAGAGTTCAATTCCCGATATTACGATTACAAATCTTTTCCCTGAAATTTACAAAAATGTCAATTAAAAATAAAAATTTTACTGTAGAATGGCAACGCACATGTGTTTGAAATTTCAGAAACCGCTCATGTAAAAAAGCTTCCAATACAATTAATTTCCAAACCAATGTTTTTACAGTGCATTGGTTATCCGTAACTACCTCGAGAAAAATCAATTGCTGAAATAAACGAAACAATTTTTTTTTTCAATACTCGCAAGTGAAGTTAAATTTGAAAAAAATGACGTCTGTGCTCTCCAGACCAGGGGAACTCCGTCCCTCGGATTAGTTATTGGGTACCAAAAAAAAATCATGATTGGATCTTCAAACTAAAAAAAATGAGTTTCATGGATTTACCAAGTGGAATCGAAAAAATATGTTTTCTTTTGACGGGGTACCGATGGCTTTGAAGATAAACCGAGAGCACGGACCACGCTTGCACCTTTGGCGGAATTGGAGGAGAGGCGAGAGAATGCTCGAATTTTATCGGACTCCCCTTTTGGTCCCCGAGGCTCACTTGGCAACGACGTGGAGAGAAGCATTTAAAAGTGGTGCATAACAAACGGAAAAGATTGCCAACACTCTCGTCCTTTTTTCACCCTTTCCCCACCCTCCTCCCCCACCGCTCCCCCGTCCTTTGCACTACCATTCTCATCGTACACTTTGAGTTTTCTTGAGTTACCACCACCGCGCACAGACACGGACTACTTGAGTGTTGAAAATGTTCTTTTCTTCCTTTATAAACCACCACACAAACAGAAAAAGAAACTCCCGCGAAGCAATTGACCCAGTGAGCTTTGAATGCACCCGGCAGTGTGTTCGTTACTCATTAAAGCTGGGGAAAAAAAAAAAGAAAAAACTACTTTTCGATGTCAAATGTTTATCTCTCGGTTTCTCTGTTCTTTTCATTCAGCCGTTTCACAAAGTATATTTGATACCTTAAAACGAACTCGAGGCGACTTTCTACTCCTGCGCAATCGCCGTGCCACCATTTTTAGCCAACTTCTAAATAGGTTGACCAATTTTTTGACAGAATGTTTATTTTTTACGATTTTTTTTTTTTAATTCTACGTTTAATCTTCTGTGCAAATCGTATCTTGTGTAGAATCAATTGCTCGAGCTAACTGCACGGTCGAATGCGCCCCAGGTAATTTATTCGGTCGGGCCAAAAACTTAGTTGGCTGCGAACCAATTGATATTTTTTGGCCCAGCCAATTAATTGGTTGCGTTGACAGATTAACTTGTTGGGCCAAAAAATATTAATCGGATCGCCCAACCAAATTAACTGTCTGAAGCGTATCTGACCGCGCAGTTGGTTGAGTCAACTAATTCATTTTTTTGGAGCACAAGCGATGGGTCTGGAAGACTAAATAAGTCATCTAGAGTTGCAGTTGACTTGTGCTACGACTGCCAATTTCCAAGTGAATATGTTCCGAGCCTTAAAGTTTCGCCGGCTCGGCGGTTTCTCTACATTCATTCGCGGGTTTCGCGGGTCATTGAGGTTCTCGCCAATTAATTGGGTGTGCCAAAAAATTAACTGGTTCGCAGCCAATCTAAGGTTTTTGGCACAGCCAATCAATTGGTTCCGTTGACAAATTAATTTGTTGGGCCAAAAAATATTAGATGGCTGGCCCATCCAAATTAATCACGCGGGTTGGTTGGGTCAACGAATTCATTTTTCTGGAGCACAAACGTCGGTTCTGCCAGACTAAATAAGCCATTTGGAGCCTTAAAATTGTGCCACTGACGAGTCTCGCGGGCCATTGACATTCTCGTCAATTAATTGAATGGGCGAAAAAATGAATTGGTAATTTGGCCCAAGCAAATCAATCGTCCGGAGCGTGTCTGACCACGCAGGTAGGCTGAGTCAACCAATTCATTTTTCTGGCGCACGAACGTCGGGTCCGGCAGACTAAATAAGCCATCTGGAGTCGCAGTTGACTTGTTCTACGACTGCCAATTTCCAAGTAAACATGTCCCGAGCGTTAAAGTTTTGCCGGGTCCGCGGTTTCTCTACATCCACTCGCCGGTTTCGCGGGCCATTGAGGTTCTCGCCGGCTGTACAACATTAAGTGGTAATAACGTTAGCATGATCAAAAGCCGAGGGAGCGCTGAGCCACCGGTCGTAAGGGGAACCGGGTCCGGGCTGAAAATACAAACCGCGATTAAATGCACAGACTCGTGTACACGGAATGTTTCGCGAACTCCTTAATGAGCCACGACGGACTTCTCCGCCCGAGTCGGCTGTGATATCGTGTATAAAGTAAAAAAAAAAAAAAAAAAAAATAGAAAAATAAAAACACGTCACGAGCTTTCGCTGTAGCAACGGTACGTGACCGTCTCGTAAAACCATTCATCGAGGTCATAAAATCCACTCTCCCGATTCTCCGTACGATGTTTGCCGGCTGCCAAAACAAATTTTGGGCCAAAACGCCATAACATTTTTATGACTCGTAATCGAACCACGCCTCGGTGTCTGTGGCTCTCCGACCGCACTAAATACCCATCAAAGAGCTGCAAATAACAAACGTAAACTCGCTCGACCACCCATGAAATTAATCCAAAATGTTTGGTAAAAGGAAAATGAAGTTTCACAGGCTTCCCTTAAAACTGTGCCAGTAAAATAACCACATCCACGTCGCGTAGCCGCACGAGCAGGATAAACTTCGAGCCGGCAACGCTCCGCTGGGAACCGCCTTGACATTGAGAAGTGTAACCCGGCTCTCCCCTAATTCGCCCGGTTAATTTATCGACGAGGGGCGCCCCGAAAAGTTGGCCGCCCAAGGAACCTGGCACCGCTCTCAATTCGTACACGACCCCGTTCGATAAAGTGGAATATCAGACAATGCTCTCGTGATATCCCAATATCTCTCATAATACGCCTCAGCGTCCCCGTTGCGGGGCGGACAAGTTGGAAGCTCCAAATCTATTTCATGAGGAATAAGTTTTAGCGCTTGTATGACTCGGGACCAATGTGTGTCTATCCGCCTGTGCGCACTTGATCGTTGCGCCAGGCTGCTCGCCAGTCGAATACGGCAGTGACTTCAATGGAGCTTTTCACCTTCGCATTTCTGCCCGGACTGCACTCTGCGGCTTGTAAATTCGGTAAGGCGAGGGCGCGCCCCACCGGTGCTCCTTCAACTCCTTTTGGGGAGCGACACGGAGCTTCCCACTTGGCGTCTTGAAAGGTGTGTATGTGTACCGGCGTCAAACTACTGGTTGGCGTCCATAGGGGGGGTGTTTCGAGTTCATCACTAATTCAGAGCCTCGTCAACGGGTCTAGTGCCCTCCGTTGCGGGGAGTCTCTCCGTATCCAGCGGCTCGGCTGGGGGTGGCTCGGCAACCCGCCTGACCGACCTTCTTCCACTCGAGGTTCTCCACCCCCCCGAGTCAGCCCGGCTGAGCTATCTATGGCCCACTCCAAAGGGGCCTTCCTCTTTCCCTGCCTCGCACTCTCACCCTCATCTTCACTTCAAGTCACTCTCTTCTCCCTCTATCTCTCTATCCATTCGACTTTTCTCTCTCCCGTTTTCCATTTAACCGGCGTCTACTTACCAGCCGAACAAAGAAGGGAAAGAGAATCCGCAGTGTGCGGCCCTCCCGTTGCTCCTCAACGAGGCGTTTAATGCGAGTGGGCTGTCCGCAACTTCCTCTCACTTCACTCACTCTCTCTCTCTCGCTTTCTCGCTCGGGAGCTTTCGATCCACCTTCTTCTTCTTTTTTTTTTTTATCCCTCACTGTGTCCGTTTTTCCGCTCTACTCGTAGTCCACCCGCGCAAACCCCATCCAGGCAACGTATCGTCGATACCGACGCATCGAGTGGCGAGACGGTTCATTAGCATCCAGCTATATCCGAAGGATTAGGGAGAAATGACGATAACGCGCGGATCCCCACTCAAGAACTTGCTGGCCTCTGGTGGAATTAATGACGATGGGGAACGAAAGAGAGAAAAAATCGACCCCCTGAACCTACTTCAAACCATCAACCTAATCTCGAAGGCTACTTGTTTCTAATAAGTTGGATGCTGGGGCGTCGCATTGTTTGCGGGACTTTTTTGACGTTAGGGGCGGGGTGAAGGGGTGAACGGGGTTTTTTTTTTTTTTAATATGTTGCGGAGATGAAGGAATGAAACATTGCTATTTGGGACTGTAATTTATGTTTCTGGGTCAACAGTGCCCTCCCCGGCGTATCGATTTATCAAATGGCAAAGTGGTTTGTTATCTTTTCAGGATATTCGGAGAATCGGGGATAACAGAGACGCGATTAGAGGGTCACAAGAGCTCGCGGGCCTTGGGGAGAGCGCGCAGAATGGAACTGTGGGACAAAACGGAAAAATGGACAATACTCCATCTACTATAACTTTTGGATGTTGGCGATGGTGCGCACATGGTAAAAAAATTTTGTCTGTAAATTAATGAACGGTATTAGAAGCTTTTCATACATAAACGGTTTCTCAAATTCCAAACACATGTGCGTTACGATTTTACAGTAAAATTTTTATTTTTTATCAACATTTCTCTAAATTTCAGACAAATGATTTGTAATTTTAACGTCTGGTATTTTCACTTTACAAAAAAAAGTACATTAATGTTCAATGAATGTTAGTAATGTAAGCAAATTTCAAGTTCCAGTACATTAAATTTACTATTTGTTTTACAGTGCAGTAAGAAATAATTTCGTAAATTTGGAATAGAAAGTTTCATAAAAATAATTGTGTTAAATATGTGACAAACTCGTTCGTTCAGATTTGAATATACAAACCCGTCTTTTCATTTCCCGTGTCATCAACAAATTCAGTTTGTACTTTTGTTTGTAAAACCGCTGACTGGCGCGATCGAAAAATGAACAAATAACAAATTTTCGACATTTGTGGACAATGTGTTGTTGTAAAAAGTACAAACTTTTTTAACTGCTTTGTCAGTAGGGAAAAACGGGTTTGAAAATCCCGACGTACCGTTGGGACAAAATGGGGCATTCAAAAGGTATTGGAAAATTGAGTTTCGCCCCGAAATTTTACCCCGCTCTCCCCTGCCGTCGAATCTACGACGAATAGAAAAAAGACTCCAACTCCTGCCCGGCTTGAGTTTTTCGAACCGCCAAAGTTCCTCGGTTTCTAAATTTAGAGCGGCGATTCCCGCTCGTGAGTTTAATCTGGAATAGCGAATGTTTTAACAATGGGAACAAGCGCTTCCGATTGCCGTTTTTATTTCGGTGGCTAGACTCGATGAATCATTAAACACGGCACTCAGCCTTTATCGGGTTTAATGTCCAGACGGTTAATTAAGCTTAAACGAGGGATGCTGCACACGTCGGCCGTCGAAGCGTCAGTCGATAACCGAGAGCGGCAGAAACCGTAGAAAAAAAAAAAGAAGTTAACGCGTCTCCGACTCGAGTGTAAACAAAGTCTCCGAGCTCGCGACTCGGTCTGTCGATATCGCTGTGGAAAATAACACTTGCGCCACGGGACAGGACTTTAATCAACTTTTATACTCGTTTCAGGAATGCCTTTTTTCAAGTTTTTTTTTTTTTTTTTTACATTCAAAAATGTATTCTTCCCGTTCGTGGAAGTCGCTCTTTGATACTCGGCGAATACCGGAAGTACAAAGTGCTGAAGAATTTTTTTGTTTTCCGGCATTCCTGCACGGAAGTCTCGTGTAGCAATTCCTCCGCGCGCCGTTCACCGACAGAAATGCACGGTACAAAGGGGACGACTAAAAAAAAAAATCACGACGAGTTGTCCGAAATTGTAGAAACTCGAGCGTCGAGAAGGTGAAAGGAGTGTTTGTGCGAGAGAGTTACCGAGGGCGGGGAAAAAGAGAACGTTCCCGGAAAGGTTGAGCGACCCAGTACGACCCAACCCTTAGTCAACAACCCTCTACGTTAGTTTGGCGCACACCGCGCCAGAGTATTCCGGAAGTATGTTCTTCCTCACATGAGCCGAGGCTCGTCCGATTCATTGTACGTTACATGTCGCAAGAATTCGTGCAGGGAAAAAAATACAGCACAATTTTACATTCTCCCATGGAATGAAGAAAAAAACATACAAACAAAAAAACGGAAATTGCGAAGCGACGGATAAAATATTGAAGGAAACGAAACTTTTACTGTCAAGGCTGATCGGGCACAGGCTCGATGGAAAAAGTATTTGTAGAATCGATCTTCGATGCGCTCAATTGAATATCAATAAATTCAAAGCGAACTGTATATATATATATATATATATATTTCTAACATACCTATATATAAATGTGTATTATAAAATATATGTATATATGCAGAGAAATTGTTTCACGCGAAATTTTGGGGACTCCGATAAAAAAAAAAAGACAGAAACAAAAAAGAACGGAAATTGCGATGCGACGGATAAAATATTGAAGGGAACGAAACTTTTACTGTCAAGGCAACTCGGGCACAGGCTCAATGGAAAAAGTATTTATAGAATCGATCTTCGATGCGCTCGATTGACTGTCAATAAATTCGAAGCGAGCTATATATATATATATATATATATAGTATAAGTACAAGTATACCTCTTTTTTCTAACATATCTATATATAAATATGTATTATCAAATATATGTTTATACAAATTTCGGAGGTTCCGAGTAAAAAACACAAACACAGACAAAAACGAACGGAAATTGCGAAGCGACGGATGAGATATTGAAGGAATCGAAACTTTTACTGTCAAGTCATCTCCGGCACAAGCTCAATGAAAAAAGTATTTATAGAATCGATCTTCGATGCGCTCGATGGAGTGTCAATAAATTCAAAGCGAGCTTTATTATATATATATATATTTTTTTTTTTTTAAACATACCTGTATATAAATATGTATTATAAAATATATGTATATATGCAGAGAAATTGTTTCACTCGAAATTTCGGGGGCTCCGATAAAATACAGGTATAATAAAAATAAAAAAAATAGAAAGCTGCAGAGCGAGTACCTAGGGAACTGCGGCACTACGGCATTGGCTACATGCCATGATCGCCCGCAACCCCCGCGTCGTAGTTTTGCTACCTCGCTCGTTCGCTTTCTACCGGGAGACGCGCTGCTGTCCTACTGCCCTTCTCACCCTCTTTCTATATTTCTCTCTCCCACCCTCTCGTCTGACCAACCCCTTTCACCTGTCCCTCTCAACCTGCACCCTCGCGCCCTATCTCGTCGCTTCTTCCCTCTCACGTTTCTTTCATCCTTCTCTTATATGACTTGCATGTGCGTCACGTGGCCTTCTTCTATCATCCTGTATCTCCACCATCTCTCTATAAGGTATTCTCGGCCAGTCTTCGGGCTCATTTTTTTTTTTTTTTTTATTACCAGCATCAAACGGCTACTTTACCGTTCAAACTCGACGAATGCATACAGAGTTAAAAGCCTCGTTCGCCGTATAGAATTTTAATTCGAAAAAGAAACCCCTGAAGAAGACGAAGCTCGACTCAAATTTTACTTCCGAAAAATCTTTGAAGAAAAATAAAAAATCTCACCCGTACTCAAAAATATCTCTGCTTCCGGTTCGTTATTTATGCGCGACCTTGTTCCCTTCCTCCACGCTGATACTTGAGCAAAAAAAAAAATCTGTGTCGCCCGAGAGGCGCGACTCGACGAATATACTATCGGTGATTAACGCGGCTCAATTATTTTACGAGGCACGAGACTCTCACGAGATGACGATTTTGCATATTTTCTACTCCAGATAGTTTTTTTTGTTTGCTTTTTTTTCACTACCGTGCTCCGATCTTCCTTTATTCTTCGCGTTCAAGTTTTATTTATGCATGACCCAAACGGGGCAGTGTCTACTGGACGCGGTTGGAAAGTGGGCCCGACTCTGTACCGCCGTTACTACTGCCGCCTCGGCACCGAATTTGCCGCACTGCAGCGCGCGCCCGTGTTCCGCTGCCTCGTATGTGTTTCGTCATTCAACCGACCGAGGCAAAAGCACCTGGAGCACCGGCAACGTGACGTACTCTCCCCCTGCACTCTACCACTTCCGAAAATATGGGACGTTTAAATAATACAAAACTTACGTTGAAGCACGCGAGGAGACCAAAAATCGTTTCCCCACCGCACACGACTTCATATTCCTCGAATTTTTTATGAACACATATATAGATAAATATATAGAAAAAATAAATTCAACGAATTTGCAAACCAATAATTATCATTAGTAAAGTGTGTCCGAACATATATGTATATATATACAAATCTATAGGAAAAAATGCACCAAATTTGCAAACCAAGAACTATCATTAATAAAGTGTGTCGGAACATATATATATATAAAAATATATTTAAAAAATTCACCAAATTTGCAAACCAATAATTATATCGTTAGTAAAGTGTGTTCGTACGAGGGTCTCAGGCACTGTCTCAAGATCACCCCTTGGCATCAAGAATTTGTCGCAATGCCGATCCGCAATGCGATATGAAATAGGCGAGCGCACAGAGTAGCCCCGCAGATGCCCTGCAGCACACACTACCCGCCGAAACTACCCGTACACAATCCTTACACACGCAGCCCACACTGATATCCGTACAGACACACGTGAAGCCTTTCTGGCCCATGCACACATTATCTAAATCAACGTTCGTGCAAATTACACGTGCCCACTTTTGCCTTCGTGCCTTGAGCGCTTCTCCTAATTGCACGTATTCACTTTATTAGTTCCTCGGCTTGTTCCCCGAAGCTTCCGCGATGATTTTATTTTTCACTCCTCTATCTTCTTTTTTGCTTTCTTTCTCTTCTTTTTTTTTTACATCTTTCAGTACTGTCTGACTCTAGCTGGCCGTTACCACTAATTGCCTTCGACCGCCCCTCCAATTGTATTTCCGCAATTTACCGTCCTTGTCCCCGCGTCAATTAACTCGACGAATTGTTACGTCAGACGTCCTCGAGCCCAACCCGCGAACACAACGTTGTTTTTTTTTTTTCAAATAAATCTCATGCGAATTTTGCGTGCAACTCTCGAGGAAACGTTTTAAAGCTGGTAATAGTAATGGCATTTGCCGTAAAGTGTTTGTAACTCTCGAAAGTCGCACCGCTCCTATATTTAACTAAACGCCTCTAGTGGCTCCCGCACGCGCGCACGTATTAAGCACATTTCAGTGGATATGGCGTGTGCGAGTCAGACGCGCATGAGGATGTGCCCTGGCGAATTTTAACGCCGACACGTCCATCAGCGTTCCCTTGCACTCACACTGGAAGACACTTTGCCGTTTCGTTCGATGCGAAAATAAAAAAAAAGCAACGAAATAAAGATTCCACGATTGATCGTGAAGCGCACGTGTGCAATCGCACGTTTACGCACTTGGGTCGGTAAAATCGTGGACAAAAAAAATAGGCACGCGAAGAGTTTTTCATTGCGCCAATTGAATCAATTTTGTACCCGTCTTGGAAAAAAACTCATTTCGAACAATACGGTTTTTTATAAAACCACCGTCTCGATGCCGGAAAACGAATAGACACCTTTTGGTAATTTAAGACCGGAGAGTCTGTGCGGATAAAATTTACGTCGACCTAAATCCCGGGAGATTTAAACTTGCTCGTGACGATTTGGCGAGATATTCCTCGATATCGTCGAAAATAAAGCGAGTCTGCGCGACACTGGATTGATTTTATTTTTTGCCATGTGCGAGCCTAATAAGCATCCCGATGCTTTTAGTTCTCGAATAAGGAGACGGAGAGGAAAAGGGAGAAAAAAAACGTCTGCATTATCCCCGCGGGACCTGAGAGATCAATTTATTAGAGTACTCCGCAGTGTTTCTCGAGGATGCAGCGATCGACATTTTCTGTCCTGCGAGATTGTGTATTTGGATGATAAAAAGCGAGGAAAAAATTAAATAATAAAAAAAACCCCCGACGGAGAAGAATCGAAGATAGCGTGGATACAACGATATCTCGCTACGGGATATAATTCGATATATCGCGTAATCGATTGGCGACGAGGGACGTACCAGCACGTTTCGCGAAACGTGATATAGCGGAACGAAAAGCAGAGGGAGGGCGAACGGAGGGGTTTTGTGCACCGTGGAAGAGGAAGTTCGTGGTTTCGGGCGTATCCGATCGGGTCTGCTCGTGGCGCGTTGCAGCATCCAACGAACACCAGGTGTGTACCTGTGCAGCGCCCTCCGCCATGTCTTCCTATTCGAATGAATGTGTTACTTCACAAGAGGGATGTAATGACGAAAAAAATATATATAAGTTTGCTAAGTTTGTTACGTTATTAAAATCTACAGAAAAAAAACAAATATTTTTATCCCTTATGATTTAAGTTCCATTGAAATGATTTTTGGTTCAGGGCTCTGGTCACCCGCACTGTATCTTATAGATTGATGGGAATTCCATCGACTTGTAATTGGGCCTAATTCGTTTCTATCGAACAGATAAATATTAATAATTTTTTTTTAAGTCAGCAGCTTCGACTAAGCCGTCGAATCGCTAAGCGAATAAACGAGCGCCGGCACTTTTGAACCGAAAAAAAAATCTCATCACAAATTTTATCTTAAACTTCTTTTGTTTAGTTTAGTTTTGGTTAAAGACAATCTTCGGATAGAGATTTTATTGTAGTGAATCGGACCGCACGTTGTTTAACAGTCGTGAGAGTCGAATTCGAGAAGCGTGCGTGAATGTGTGTTTTATATCGACGTACCCGGCACTCCCCTCTTCGGCTTTCATCCTCGCTCCCGTAACTCGTTATCACGTGAAATCGTTCGGTCGGGAGCCTGTGCGAGAGCGCGGTATCTCACCTCGACGACGCCGCCACCATTCGCGCTTCGTGTATCGTTGACACACGATAGAGACCGAGAGGAGGGTTGCTTTCTTTCAGGGATGAAAGAGGCAAAAAAGTTGCCCGAACCGAAGTAGGCCTCGAGCCAAGAAGACATTTGCCAAGAGGCATGTACCGTATGTACATACGTATCCGTTGGCCGGACCGCCCGGACTATCCGCCGCGACTATGGGATTAGGCCACCGCGTTCGACTGTCCTCAGTCCCGAATACGCAAAAAAAAAAAAAAAAAAAAATTCAAACGGAGCAAAAAAAAAAAAGAAAAAAAGTCACGACGAAGACCGAAAATTTTTAAGTCCCATCGTCCCCCCTTACTTTCGTGTAAAAAAAGTGTAGAAAAATTACAATCCAATTGGAAAATTTGATAAAATTTTTAGAACCATCGTTGTCGATCCGTCATTTTATGAATGACGTACTCGGGTATTTTTTTTTTTTCTAATTTATAATTTTTTTAAGTTCTTAATGTCGAATGACGTTTATGGCAGAGAAAGGAACTGTAGAGTATGAGGGATGTTTTGTGTATACCTCGTGTCGCCTTCCTCCGCACCATTCCGGTGGGGGCGTAGGTCCTGCCTCGGTTTGAGGACAGGGGTCAGCCCCCATTTCTCGATGAACTCGATGCGGGAAATCTTGGCGCTTCGCGGCGGTTACGAGAGGGGGCGGCTCCCCCTCCCGAGCCCCATGCCCCCGAGCGCCGCTCCCCCGCAAGCCTCTGCAATCCCGCGCTGACACCCGCAGCAGCCCGCAGCCACCAAAATGGCTGCTTCTTCCCCGGCCCTACGTCGGTAAATCACGGCAGGAACTTTCTATTAGCGACAACGATGACAACGACGGGAACGACGACGACGCAGTGGCCAACTCTGAAGCACAGCCTGAGGACGGCATTTAGCCACGAACTAATTTCCCTTTACACTTTAATTTTTTTTATTTATTTAATTTTTTTTTTCTTTCATTTTCTTTTTTTACGTATAATCCTCACGATCAAAATCACTGTCACCACTGTCGCGAAATCACCGCGAGCACATCGTCACGTCCAAGTGCGGATATTCTGTTACATGAATCTTTGCGAGATATTTGTATGTATGTGTATGTATGCGTATGTTCTGAAAGATTAAAAAAAAATAATAACAATAATAATGATAAAAAAATTTTGAGGACTCGAAGTGCGGATCACGAAACGAGAGTCCTCGTCATCCTCCGAAGGACCAAGGTCCCCCGACGAGTAGTCAGTGCAAACGATAGTCAGACGCGCAGGAGTAGCCCCGCGCGCGCGCGACCGTTTTCACGTTGTAATGTACGAGAGCCGAGGCGAAACGCTTTGCGCTCCTGTACTACGACATAGTAAACCGTGAGGGGCAGCGCTGCGTAGCTATCCGAACAACCGAAAAGCAAATGAATATCGAACCGGTCATCGCACTTCTTTCCCCACGCATCCCATCTGTCTCGTGTACCCTCGACACTCGCTATAAGTCCTTTATTTTGTAATTTATTTCTTGACGTTCCGTTTTTCCGCCGTTCAACGCCGAGAGCGACATGCGTTTATCTCCTGAATTATTTTTTAATTTTTTTTTTTTTATATATATTTTTATTATTTTTTATATTTGTTGTTTTTCCTTTCAAGCGCCTCGCGTGCAGCGCAGCGAGGGCGAGATCGTCGCGTTCTCCGCGTACGTTTCCCGGCGAGTCGCGGAGCGTTGCATCCTCGCGGATAGCGTACGCGAATTATGGATCGCTCTAACCGTGGGCTAGACGGAGCGAGTCCGGCGTTGTTTTACGCCACGCCGAGTTTCCTCGCGTATTGTAACGTCGGCTTCGAAACCGATTTTCGGCCTCCCTCACCCGTCCGCACGAAACACCGTTCGACGGCACGAAGCCGAGTGGATACGCGTCAGAGGGATGAAAAAATAAAGGAGGGCTGTAACGTCGAAGCGTACACACCCCATGCACGCAACTGTCGCCGATGCCGGAGAGGAGCTTCTCAGGTTCGCGAGGACGCGCCTCGCGCTAGTTCCGACTCTCTCTCTCTACGCTTTATGTATCTGCTTCTCTATGTGTCCGTGTCTTCTCGTACACCACCACTAGCACCCACTGTACCGCTGCACGAACCGACGACACGCCGACACCCACGGCCTAGGAGTGTCCATCGCTAGAGAGCTCTTTCTCACACTCCCTCCTCTCTTTCCGCTTCTACCCTCTCCCCCCCCCCTCCCCCCCTCCACACCTCTTCTTCGACACGGGCGATATAGCCTCCGCTTCCTATTCGCTTCTCTTTCATCCACGAATTCACGTTTTGTCGTAGAAAAAAAAAAAAAAAAGAAAAAATCGTCGGGTAGTCACTCGATATCCGTTCGACGTCTGCTCGAAGTCAGCCTTTTCCCCTCGCCGCTTTCATCTCGCCTCCGATCTGTTGTAACTTCCCTTTCTTTCTGCTGTTTTTTTTTTTTTTTTTTTTTTTGGTTTCGATCCTCTACTCCGATGGTTCGAATCTTAGATTCGCACTCGATGGGACGTTCGGATATTTTTTGTTTATTAAATTTTTAAAAATTTATTGTTTATTCGAGCGACGGTCTCGGATCGGCGAGAAGATCCTCGGGGATAAGGAGAGGAAACACAAAACACACCGCCGTCCAGCCTCGGTGCCAGCAGCGCCAGTAGCGCCAGGAGCAGCACGAGCAGCACCAGCGACAGGAGCTACCGGAACGGTGGCAGAACCTCTCTCGCTCCGATCCTACGATCCGTTCTATCTGTCCTCTCTCCTTTTTCAACCGCCCACCCCCTCGGCCCCCTTCCGTTATCTCGCTTTATCCCGACACGTTGCCCGCGCACTTCTTCTCGCTTCGTTTCTCACCGCTTCTCCACTCGAGCTTTTCTCTACTTTTATTTTTTACTCCGGGCTCTCGCGACGATAACAGCGTAGAGACTCGCTCCTTCCAATTCTCCGCGCAGTTACTCACAGTCGAGGCCTCTTCCCACTCCTCACACTTTACTTTAATATATGTGTTTTTTTTTTTTTTTTTTTTTTTTTTTTTTTTAATCGCTCCTTTCACGCTTACCGTTCCTCGAATATACAAAACTCCGTATTATTCGCTCATCCTACGCTCCGAATTCCCAACTCGATCTCGCTCTCCGTCCGGGAGACGTTCGAGGCGCGCACGCACGATCGGTCTCTGACAGCGGTCACTAACTCGATAATTCAACGGGGTTGGGGGGGGGGGGAGGGGGGGGGGGGTTTGACACACGGAGAAACAACACCGTACCGAAAGGTGCGAGGCGACTCGTCAAAACAGTTCGACGGACAGAGGCCCGGCGATGTCGCTTCTGGTATTCTAGTTCAACACACGACGACCGTAACGACGGGCACGACGACGACACACATCGCCGGAGAACACACAGCGACGAGGTTTAAGCTCTAAGCTTCTTCGGAAGAGAGCTTGCAAGGCTGCGGTAGCGGTGCGCTGGCCGCCTGCGTGCCTGCCTGCTGCCTTGCCTGTCAGGCCTGAGCTGCGCGCGACCCCCACCTGCTTTCGCGTCGCTGCTGCGTCGCTACATCCCTTCTCTCTATATATCTCTCCCTCTCACTCCACACCACATATATATATATATATATATATATATATATACGTGTATCCGTCTTTCTCTCTTATTTCCAACGTTCCCACACAGCCCCGCGAGCTCCCTCGCTACACATCCTCTCACTCGAAAGCCCGAGCTACCTGCCTCTCTCTCGGCCTTTCGCTTTTGCACGCGCTGCCTCCTCCTCCGCCCCCCCCCCCCCCCCCCCCGCCCTCCCCGGTCTGCCCACTGGCCGTTTCTACTGGCGAAGCCGCCTCGCTCTTATTGCTCTTCGACTCTATCTATCCGTCCTCCGCCCACCCCCCCCCCTCGCCCCGAGCTTTCCCACCCGCGCCTCTGTTTTATCTTTCTCTCGCACCTAACTCTCCCTTCGACCACGCCGAGCCCGTCTCGTCTCGCGCTCTTTCTCGGTCGCGTTGTCCGTCCCTCTCCGCGAGTCTCTCCCGGTCGCAAGCTCCGCCGTTACTCGACTCCGGAGACTCTCGTGTGTAAGTACATCACCGATACCAATCGTAGGAGACACGGATACACGGACACGCACACGGATAAAAGGTCTCGTCGTCGGGCGCTCTCGCACGTACACTACGTAAGCTCGCTCGCCGACCGAGAGCCGAGGGAGGCGTCGTGAAAGCTCGAGGAGCGACGAGCCCGCTTCGGTTATCGTCGGCGCCCAATGACGTGACACGCGACGGTCCGGGCCCCGAGGATTTTCTGAGTTCGTGCTGGAGCACATGGTTTTTTGTTAGCGTAGCGGGGATTTGGGTCTCGTACTGTGACGAGGAGAATTCGATCGTCATTTTGGATGAGGATTCTTCGGTGCAAAGTGGCGACCGGGAGATTCCTGGGTCGATCCGGTTTCGCTGGAGTGGATTCCGTAGGACGGCTCTTGGGATGCCGTTTTCGCCGGTCCTGAGAGACTCGACGACGTTTCGTAAGCCTGCGGCTCCTCGAGAGTCTCGAGGTCCTTGTTACGTGAGCCGTTACGGTGGCAATTGTGGGATGACGTTACCATGCCAGGATTTTCGATCTCTACGAAAACAAGCCAATCCTTATCGACTCCGTTTCGGGTCTCTTTCGGTGACCTGAGAAATCGAACGGCGAGTAACCGGGGAAAAAAAAAATGTTGACCCAGGAATCTTTGGAAGTGACTGGAGGAGTCGTGTTTGGTTAATGCGAGGTGGAATCGGCTGAATTTAAGGTGACCAATTCGTTCCAAAGATAGGCGAGGTGGAAACCGTATCCGGGTCCATTGCAAGATAACGATCACCCCCTGCGGATTTCAGGTTAGAACCGCAGAAAAGCAATTACGTTACACGTGTATGTCGGTGTGTGTCTATCCCAACATCCGCAGTAAGGTTACGAAGAATTTCCGTCGCAGGGGGAGGACACGGGCGTGTTGCGCCCGCGCTCCGGTCTCGATTGGGGAGGCGCGGGGCCTCTGGAAGCTGGTCTACAAGCATGGCCTCGGAGCGAAGTTGCACACGCGGTCGTGAATTTTCGTGGGTATTCGGCCATGCGCGCCAAGAGACCGGTCCTCCTCGGCTCGCGCGACAATATCCGAGTACCGAGTACCAGCCGAGTCGGCTGCCTCCTTGAGCGACGCAGGGATGAAGAGAACCAGAGCTCAGAGTGGGATGAGTAGGAGGAAAGCTCTTCGAGCTTTCCTCCTGCGATCCATCCGACGGAACCCTGGAAAGACCGTGGAGCGACGTCACTGAATCTCCATCCCTGACGAGAACTCTGCGAAAGGGTGGAAGGGATGACTCGAACGGGAGTAATGCCCCGAGTATCATTGCGAAGGATCCGAGGAACGAAGGCGTAACGCGTGTCTGAACCACCTCCTCCCCCTCGTCTCTTGTTCGACATGAACGGCTGGATAATCAACGGACAAGTGCGTCTCGGATGGGAAAATCCGGAGTGCGCACACCTGTCCGACCGTTGCGAGCGTACCCGGCGAGTGTGAGCGCGACACAATGAGAACCCACATCGGCACGCTGCCCCGGAGTCAGTGCATGCAGTGACGGCATTGATCCCGACGAGCGGGCCGAGAGAGAATACGAGGGTGTACACGTTGGGGCTGGCCGAGCGGGAAGAGACTCGGGAACAACAGAAGGGCCAGCACACACATCGGGAACGAGGGAGAAAGCTCAAGAGAGCGAGAGATACGGATGGAGAGGAAGGGAGCGTGCTCCGCGGGCGGAGTGAGACAGATCGGGCGGAATGGAGGAGTGGAGGGCGAGGGAGAGAAGAGGGTGCAGTGCGCAGGATGAACGAAGAGACAAGGCCGTGGCGCTGATGCTCATCTCTCTCTCTCTCGCTCTCCCCCCCCTCTCTCTCTCTCTCACTCCCTCGCACACAGTTTCTCTCTCGTTCTCTCCTTCGCAAACGACGCGCAATCAATACACCCCTCTCTCCACGGCTCCTCACCCGCCCGTCCAGCTTGACTCGAAGCCCCCCCGTGTATCACCGCCACTCCCCGCGCCTGATCCTGGCTCCCTATACCTAGACCTCCCACGCCACCGGCATCACTTGCCCTCACTCTTTCTTTCACCTTACTCTCTCCACGACTGTGTGTGCTTGTCTCCCTCTTCTCTTCACTGCGCCACTCACTCCTCACCTCCTTCACCTCCAAGCGTCTGCCGCTCGTTTCCTCTCCCTATCCTCTCGCGTACGTTACCATCTCCACCCATCCATCTCTACTTAAGATCTGGCTATCTATCCCGGCTCTTGATACAGGTATAAACCGGTGTAACTATTTACGAACACCACGGGAGAGAGACCATGGTTAGATGGCACGCCAAGTCTTTCCCTATCGGGCCGATCTTCCTCACCCATCCATCGCGATCCGAGCTCCTCCTTCAGCGATTTCATTCCGTCTAGTCCATATCGCGGATTGAGTCAGCTGATCGCGAGGCGCGACGAGAGGGTGGAAGAGGGCGGCACAACAAGAATTTCCGGCGCGTCACACCCGCAACCCCCGAACGCCCAAGGTCCGCGAACGCATTTCGTTGCTGCACGCGCGACGCGCATGTCGTAGTTCCCTCTCGCATCACTCGGAGCGTCACCGGATCCACGGCCAGGTAGCGCTCGCAGGCGCGCGCCAACGGAGTTTTGAGCTTGCACCGTATCGCCAGCAGCGGCGGTAGTTTGTAGGACAGAAACTGCGTGTAAAGCTCGCACGATCCACCGCGGCCAGTGGATACGGTTACGCTGGTCGCACGGCGCGCTTCGCTGCTATCGGGGCTCCGCGTTATACACGGTGGTTCCAACTCCTTTCACAGCCGCGACGACTCGTGCGACCAACGATATCGACATCGACGGCGGTCACGGGCCACGCGGTCAGACCCCGAGACTCCACACCGACGTTTCTCGTTGTGGAACCTCGTCGACTGCCCAGGCGCTCTATTGCCACGCTCCGAGGGACACAAATTCGATAGCCTCGTTATTCTCTGCTCGCCGTACTACTTTCCGCGAGAGACAGAAAGAAAGAATTTATTTTATTTTTTTACCGATATTATTGACACAGCTGGAATGTGAATGAAATCTATTAACGTCTATGCACAGGTAGCCGCGTCGATAATTAGGGTCGTGGGAATACACGAAAGGGGACAAGAGTTACCGAGGTTGGGGGGGGGGGGGGGGGGGTTTGTTATTGGAGAAATTTCAATTGAAACGGGTGCCTCGTTGCGGAGAGTTGACCCTATTCATAGCTAGAGGTGGTTGCATATAGCGGAGGGTGGTACATGAGTAACCTATTGAGTATCCGCTCGGTTTGACTACGGGACTATGGGCACCAATCGGGATCGATTATTAAGGCCACGGGGGTGGATAAGGGGGGGGCGTCGCACGGTCGTACCTCGTCGGGCAACCAATACACCGTCGTAAGTTTCGACGACCAGGATTTTACGAAACGCTCGTATGTATGTATATATATGTATACTGTATATAAGAAAAAAATTCCCTTAGTCGTGATTCCTGATAAGAAAAGCACAATAGGCGCGGTTAGGGGGGGTGTAAGAGGGATAGAGCCAGGTCGGATAGCCGCGGTACGTATTATAGCGATAAAAGTGCGGAGGGGATGTAGAAGCAATATCGTCAAATAAATTACACGTTCGGAAAGAGGAAAACGATATATCGGAGCTTCAGGAGTGCCCCGGCGGGAAGCTTCCGGAGTTTCTTTTTTTTTTTACCGGCGGAGTAAGCACTTTCTTTTTAGTCGGTAAGAATCATGTCGGCTTGAGGGACGGCGAACGGGGAGAGCCGGAGATTTAATTGAAAAATAAAATCGCTCGGAAGGTCTGCGCGGTGGAGGAGAAAGAAAAAGGAGGAAAATTGCTTTTTACTATTCTCTTTTTTACGTTAATTAAAATTCCGCGATAGCGGGAAATCCGCGATTGAACTGGGGTTGCAGCATAATCGCGGAAAGAATTTTTCTAACATTTTTATTTTTTTTTTCGGAGTAAACATCCGGGTGCGCAGGGGAAGAGATTCGAGCTACGAGCTCTCTCTCTCTCTCCGGTGTCTTTCGCGAATGGTACAATCGAAGCTGGGAGCGCTTTGGTGTAGTTGAATAAATATAGGCGGATTTGGGCCACCGGAATTTGGTCCGCAACGCGACGTGGAAGTAAGCCAGCAAAGCGTTCCTCTTCCGTCTGCAGTTCCATCCAGCCGTACGAAATAATTCTTTGGACGATTTCCATTCCCAAGGTTCCAGCCATCTCTCCCCTTTTATTTTACGTAACTTTAACCCGGAGAATGTCTACACGGGGGCGTGTTCATCCCGATATCCGAAGTGCCAATGGGTTCCTGTAGATTCTGCGGTCAAACATTCCCTTTTCATAATCCTCGTTGCACAGTAAAAAAATAATTTCGTAAAATCGGAGTACCATGTTTCGTAAAAACAATTTTGTTAAATAAATCACAAACTCGTTTGTTCAGGTTTGAATATACAAACCTGTACTTTTTTTGCCCATGTCATTAACAATTTTAGTATGCACTTTTGTTCGCAATACGAGAGCCGGATAGCGCGATCGTTAAATTAACAAATAAAAAATTGTGTACGTTTGTGGACAATACATTTGTAAAAAGTACACATTTTTTTTACTGTGTGTTCATGAATGGCATGCGACACAGACTCAGTCCCTAACAAAGTGGTTTTCCTCTTTTCTCCGCTTCTATTAATATTTCCGACAAAAGCAAATTGGGTTTTATCTATATCTATATCTGTATCTATATATTTTTGGATTTAAGGAAATTAGTTTTTCATGCGTCTATACGAATGAAAAACTAATTTCCTTAAATGCAAAAATATTAAGTCACTAAAAAATAGGGATCCCGATTTCGTACCGACTGAGTCTACACTGAGAAAAAAGTTACACAGTAAAAGCAACAATACTGACTTTCTACCATAAAAAAAGTTTCCAAGGAACACGTCTACACTTTATGGTTACGCCAATGATAAAAGATTATGTTTGCTACCACAATTATAGTTTAACCAATTGAATTTAGTTTAATCAATTAAATATAGTTTAATCAATTAAATATAGTTTAATCAATTAAATATAGTTTAATCAATTAAATATAGTTTAATCAATTGAATATATAAGATCAGAAACTATCTATACAGACGTTCCCCCTGCGAACTATAAGTTATAGTAGGAAATACAATCCTTTTCCTCAGTCCACATCACGACGCGCTTGATCGAAGAGATTTCTCATACCACCTAAACAAACGAATGAAAAAAAAAAAAAATTGAATCGCGATTATCGACGAGAGGGTTCGATGAACCCGATCTCGAAAACTCCGAAGACCCTCGAGCCGAGGCGGCAGCGCTGTCGAAGGCCGAGCACGACAAAGCGTCGCTGACAACGAGTGCTTGGGCCTCGAAAACTCTTTTAGCGAGAAACAATGCGCCGCCAGGCTAGGATTGAAGAGCCGGCAAGTTCGGCTCGTCTCCCTCGTGTTTCTACTCGATGATTGATCTCGAACCGCACCGTCGGCTCTGTCATTCTCAACGACGGAGGAGAGCCCAGAAGTGACAACATTCGGGCCGACCAGAGATTAAAGGCCAAAGTGCCCGAGTCCTCTTGAAACTACGCCGAGGCCGATGCGCCACGCCTACACGCCGAGCTCGATCGCCTCTTACGGATTTCTTCGCGCACGCAATCGGCACCCGCGTTGCGCAACACCGTTCGGAAGTTCTAATTGATGATAGTTACAATTTTCAGAACAACTCTCCAATATCGCGCGTTAAAAGGGTCGTGGCGGTTCAATCGGGCACCGCTCGAATGCAATTAACCGCAGTCATACCCACGTGTTCTCAATAGCGAAACTGCGCTTTGGAGCTTTCTCCACTCCCGCCTCGGAGCGGCATAGCTGGGCATCGGTGATTGAAGGTTTCGCGCATTTGGGGCAATCGTGCATCAAAGCGAGAGACCCCCGGAGCATACCAGGCCAACCGCACGATTAGAATTTCACTGAGGGGACATTTCGAAATAACACGTTTCCACACAATTTTCGTATTCATACGTTTTCCCGTCCGCATCCGTCCGCTCTTCGGCCGGTACCGAAATGGAACATTCCGTTTGACGAGTGATTTACAAGTGTTTGTTGGAAATTATCGATCCCGAGCGTGTCGATATCGTTGGGCAAGTTTCCGATGTAACTCCACTTTGGACCGAGAAATCACGCTGACGTAAGTTCCGACTGCGGAGCTCTTGGGTGGAAGGAGACGGGGGAGAAACTGCTCGAGCTATTGACGAATTCATTGACGAACCCCCGTAGCACAGTTTCTGCCGATCAATTATCGCTCCGACGGTTCAACCGTACCGTCGATTCGTCTCGCTCTCCCGCGAATCCCCCTCCGCGCGCTCCGAACCGTCGGCCGTGCCGGCATGACAAGGCAACATCTTGCGGTGGTTGTCGGTGTCTATGCAATCCATCAGCATCGACTGACCCATTTGCAAACTCGATAGACCCGTACCGTCGACTCGCTTTTCATCTCTGCCTACCCCTCCCCACCGCCGTTCGATTCGCTTCTGGGTGACGGTACGATTCAATCGCGCTCAATGAAATTACGTGTCGTTGTGGATGAAATTATGTTGCCGCGACGAGACGACCTTTTTTTTTCGTATCGATATTTCCGAGCTTCGGGGGATTTTATTCGATCTCGCGACTTCGCGTATCGTCATCGGTGTGACGTGCGATGAAGAGGGGAACAGATGGTTTTTAGGCATAAGGGACGATGTGGAGAAAATTGAGAATGCGAAGTCGCTATCAGTGGATGCAATAGCGCTGTCGACAGCATCCTGTGCAAAAAAAATCTTGTCTGCCGTAACACATATGGGTACCAAATATTTCTTAAGCACAAACGTCCAGAATGTTTTTATTGTTGATTTTGTAAAAAATGAAATGTTTGTTAACTCAAAAAATATGTTTGCTAATTTTACAAAAATGGTTGCTAATTTGATCAAATTTTTTACTACTTTCATAAAAATGTTTGTTACTTGTGTAAAAATGTTTGTTAATTTGACAAAAATATTTGTTACTTGTATAAAAATGCTTGTTGATTTGATAAAAAATGGGTGTTACTTTTACAAACATTGTTGTTAAGTTAACAAAAATGTTTGTTAATTATACAAAAAAATTTATTCATCATACAAACATTTTTTGTAATATTAACAAAAAAAAAAGTTTGCAGACGTTTTGGGACAAAAAAAGAAGTTTCCTAAAAGCCCAAACCTTTTTATTACATTACAGTCACGTCAGGAATTACCTCAACGATGATTCCAAAAGGGTGACCACACACTTCTGACAAAAGTTTATTCTTGATACAGATAGAAAAAAAAAAAAAAAAACGCGCCGCTATCGTGCTCATGAATTGAACAGAGGATCGTGAAAAAGTACCTTCTTTCCGGGGCGTTTGACAATCGTCGTCGGCAAATGGGGATGCGACGAGAATTTTTAGGTCGCGCATAGTTCGAAGGATTTGCAGGGTATGTTCGTTCGATTTGATAGAGGTTCCCGGCGGAAAATTTCCCAACGGTGCGAGGAGCATGTGCAGGGTGGTGTGAGGTTGTGCAACGACGTTGTGCCGATTCGAAGGAACGAGCGAACGACTGATGCGGCGCTCGTTCGCCGGAGGCGGGGAAGAAGGGGGTTTCACCCGCGAAAAAAAACGACTCGTGTGCGCTATGGTGTGTGCGTCATGTCGGGGTCCATTCACCGGCATCGGGAAACGAAGGTGGAGCGGAGCGCAAGTTACAGCCGCGGCTCGGCGGGCCAATCTAGGTCACCTCGGTGCCGCCGCCGCTGCTGCTACCTGCTTCGCCGCATAGAAGCTTCGATGGGGTGGCAAACGTGGTGGTTCCTCGCTTCCAGTGAATGCGGGCCATCTCTCCTACATCAATGAAATATCAGGCACGCTCTCTGGCGGAAAACCACCGTTACGAACCCCATGGCAACTTTATTCGGGTCGCCGGCACTGTTGGCCTTGAGATTCGCCCCTCTTCCGACCGGAGAGCCGATAAAAAAAAATAAAAAAATCGAAGCGTCGAGGGACGAAAGAAAATGTATACAAGCTCCGATCCGTATCGACTCATTCATCGCATTCTCATCGCAAATTATTGTGCCATCGACGGTTATTAAAATCAAGCCCAGATTCGCTCCAAATACATGTTTTTTAGAGACCGCAAGGTAGTCATGAGTAATTGCATTTTTTTTTTTTTTTCTCAGACTGAAAGGAAGCAAATTTCATTGAGCATTTTTTACATCGAGGAGAGCGACGCTCGGACACTGTAAAAAAATTGTTAATTTAATGTAGCGGGCAGGAAGTTTTAATGCAAAAACTCGTAGATAAAGTTTAATGTAAAATTGTGATGAAACGTAAATATACTCTTTCATTGAATAAATGAAATTTGATATACCAGATTTTTGCATAAAAACTTCCAGTCCGGTGCATGAAATTCCGCACGAATTTGCTTTACATTGAACTTTCCGTGCGGCCGGATCTCCCCGAGGATCCGTCACACGTATTACATAACGGGAACGTTAAATCGATCGATACAAAAAAAAAGGCAGATAGTTTTATTTCGGCACGGAACGAAGTTGGCCATGAGGAACTTCGCAACGGTAAAACAGCCAGGCACACACACGGCGGGATTATTTATAATAATTCGGTCACTGCCACCGAGGCTCGTCGAGAGGCGGCTCGCTGCTCTTCGCCGGCGTTTCCCCTCGCTCGCTGTCCCCGCCGCATCGTGCTAACGATCAGCGTGTGACGTCAAACGAACGGGAAGAGAACGCACGGAGCCGAGAGAGTTCAACGATGGACTATTCCGGCATCGGCGCGACGTTGGCGAAAAGGGAACATTTGTACACTACAAACCGTCCGAGGAGACAGAAACCGGGGGGGGGGGGGGGGGAGGAGAGGAAGCTTCGACCGGCGCGCAGACAAGCCTCGGCTCCGACCGGAAGTCGTACGCGTAGGATAGTAAAGATTGACACCGCGCTTTTCCCCCGCCCGCGGCCCAACCGACTCTTCCATCTCCAGTAATAAATTGATCCATCGATCATTGACCGAAGTGGCTTTTATTCGGGCTATATTTAACGACTCTCCGCGTATTAATAGCGACTCCCACCACGAGCCACCGCCTCCCAATGCCCCGTTGTCTATTTCTCTCCCATTCGCCTCGTCCGCTCGAACCTCGCTCGTTCTCCTTCCAGCGGCGACGCCTCGCGATGGACTTGATAAAATAAACCCTGAAAGCACCGGGAGAGAGAGGGAACTGGCCAAACACTCGACGATTATAGTACGGGCTCTGTTTGCACAGCCCGTGTGTTTTAATCGAGAGAATGCTCCTCGCGAACGCTATCGAGAACACTTGTCGCGAGTACTAACGGGCTCGCCCGCCCAACGCTTCTGGGAAAGTAGTAATAGCTAGGTAACGGTCAGACGGGCTTCTGCGGACTATCCTGGAGTTTGTTAATGTTTAGACTCGCGGCTTTCGGTCTGGATGCATGAATATTTGTGCGTGTGCGTGAAAGAGAGCTGGTTTAAAGGAGTTATCGCTACACCTCGCTACGCGCGCTATCCGCGACACTGCGCGTCTGTTTCGTGGTGGTGGAACTGCTTTTTGTAATTCGAAATTATGTGCAATTCGATTTTTGGGGGAAAAATCGAAGGGATATGGACTGTGAAAATTAATTGTTTTAATTAATTGTGTAAAAAAAAAAAAAAAAAATTGTAAATTCAATGTACTGAAAATTGAAATTTGCTTATATTACTTATAGTAATTGAAGATTACTTCTTTTTGTAAAATTGTAATACCAGATATTAAAATTAGAAATTGTTTGCATGAGGTTTAGACAAATTTTCTTTAGTAATGAGGATTTTAGTGTAAAATTGCAACGGAATTGGGAAGTAAAAAAATTAAATGACGACGGCAGATAGCGAACTCTGTCTCTGGAAGCGGAATGCACACTCGAGAGCGAATTTCCAACGGAGCAAGCCTAACAGACTCTGATATGCAGAACCCCAATTATTGAACGTTAGAAATTAATTAACAATATTGGAAGATTTTTTACACAAACCCTTTCTGAAATTTCAAACAAATGAGTGTTTCAATTTTACAGTCAAATTTTTATTTTTTAATGCAATTTTTTGTAAATTTCAGGCAAAAGATAAACTGTAAAAAAAAAAATTCGTCTGAAATTTAATGTACCGCACCGGAAGCTTTGATGCTAAAACTGGTATATTAAATTTCAAGTATCAATCATGATGAAAAATGAATGCTCTGTGTATTAAAAACATTAGAAACACTTTATTTCTAATAATTTACTTCAACTTCAATGAAAAAGTATATTAATTTTTCATCACAATTGTACATTAAATTTAATGTACAAGTCTTTGCATAAAAACTTCCAGTCCGATACATTAAATGTACAATTTGTTTTTAAAGTGTACATTAAATTTCTTATATTGGATTTTACTCTAAAATTGCAACGCAAATATTTCTGAAATTTTAGAAACAGCTTAAGCAAAAAAGCTTTCCCGTTAATTAACTTTCAAACTAAAATTTGTACAGTCTTTTCGCTCGGTGAGACTGCGACAGCTTTCTCCCTAAACATTGGACGGGAATTGGGGAGTAAAAAAAAAAAAAACGACGACGTCAGATAGCGAACTCTGTCTCTGAAAGCGGAATGCACACTCGAGAGCGATTTTCCATCGGAGCAAGCCTCTCATGCGGAGGTAACACACTCGGGTATGCAGAACCCCCCTCGGAATGTGTTACCTTCCGGTAGCGTCTGCAGAACTTTCGAGCCCCGCTGAGCAAGTCTCTGCCGACGACGCTTCGACGATATTTGGCTAGGTGGCGTTAGCGTCCTCTGCCCGACGACGCTTATCGACGTCACTGCACCAAATAACACCGTCCGTCCGACTGTAGCCCCTCCGCTGCTACTTCCTGTGTCATGTCATGCACACGTCCATTAGGCACACCGGCTACACCTCTCCACACCCGGAACCTCGAAACGTGCGCGCCTTTATTCGTTACAATAAATTCAAGCCATTAGCCTCAATAACGCCGGCTTGAAACCAGCGAACGCATTCGATGGCACGTTTTCGACCGATTGACGGGTTTAACACGCCTCACGTATGCGCTACTCGCACGGTAAAAATTTTCTTTTTTTTTAACAGACATTTCTTGTCCATTAACGCAGAGAATTTAGTTTTTTTATGTTAATTTCTACATTTTGGCAATTAAATGGATTTTTTTTGTAACGAAGAATTGTAAAATTAACGACAATAACTATCGTGATCGATTGTGCACAATCAATGTTTCTTACCGAGACAGTTGATATTTTTTTGTTGACTTTATCAAAAATATTACCAGCACTGGAAATAAACCAGGTTACATATTGGTAATTGTTTCTTCCTTCCCGTGAACGTTAATTCTTTGTCGTCGTTAGTAGAGGAAAAAAATCTAAAAATTGATAATTATTGGGCTTTCAAATGTGTAATTATTTTTTACTATTTGTATGTCGAAGATAATTTGTCGCTATGTTCCATTTCCGGGACGATTCTCGCCATATTTAATGTCGGTGGATTTTTTTTCATGCATTCAAATTTTAACGACTCTTAACTACAACTATACAAGCAGAGTAAAAGCGGCGGAAGGGGTAAAGTGTACGCAGAGAGAATTCAAATGTCGACACGTGCACAAGAATTTACGGCCACGTAACGCTGATCGAGTGTCCAACAGGGGTTCGCTGCATTAAAAGTGCAAATTAATTTTTCCTCCTCGACAGCGAAATATAACGGGACGGGAGCGAAATGTCTATAGAATACACAATGCAATATTTATAGTCACTCTCTCGGCAAGTTTGAAGCACTCCGATTACGCTACTCTCTCATTACCTACTTAATGAAGAAGCTCGACGAAAAGATGAAAGAGCGAGGGATGGTTTCTTATTCGGCGGGATGAGAGACAACGTGCGACGAAATATAATGATTTCGACGAAGCGAAAAATTAATTGCACGCTGGTAGAATCACCAAGGATTTTCTTTTAATAAAATACAAAGTTTGCCAGTTACAAAGTTTCATTCGAGCTTCTCTTTTATCTGACATCTTTATATTTCCGTTCATTGATCCTTTAAGTCCGGAGCGCCTTTCTTGATTAACCATTTTTTTCTTTTTTTTTGTTAATGGGGCATTGGGCATTTTTTTAAAGCCACCAGCATGGTTTGGCTGACCGGAAATTCGGTAATTTTAGATTGTGTATAACAAAACTACAACAAAATGTAAAGAGTTTTTCTTATGGTGGGCATGTATGTCAACATTATTGAGTAGGAAAATACATGAAAAATGCTGATATTACTTATAACAATCTTGTTATTACCGTTTGTACTGAACAAGCACTTTTCACTTCTTACCATGATTCCAATAAAAGGAACGATAAAAATGGCTTGAGCAACTATAAGACAAAAGTCCGAAAGAAAATGAAAAAATTCAGACAATGGCAAGTGACAAAAATAACGTATTTAATGTTTTTCGTTTTTCAGCTCGCCATTGTGTGCATTTTTAAAAATAAATTTTTGGTTTGTTTCAGTCGATAAAGAAGGGTATTGGGAACAACTTTTGTCTTATAGTTACTAAAGCATTTACCGGAAATCATGGTAATAAGTGAAAAATGATCGTTTAGTACGAATTGCAATAAAAAGATTATTATAAGTAATATCAGAATGTTTATGTATTTTCCTACATAATAATATTGACATAAATGTTCACCATAAGGAAATCTGTTTACATTTTGTTGCAGTCTTGTTATACACAATCTAAAGTGACGGAATTTTCGGTCGGCCAAACCTCTCCGGTCCCCTTAAAGGATTAATCACAAGTACTTTTTTGAAATCATATGTCGCTTCACTTTTTTTTTTTTTGTATCGCATATAGACATTTGAAGGAGAAGATAGATGGTTACGCGCTCGAAGATGGGAGCAAAAATATTATTCCTCTGACTCAATGGTGAGATATTGGCCCTCCGTTGAGTTCGCAAGCCTCCAAATCCCTCACGGCTCCTCGGATCGGCTCCGCGCTAAATCCGGAACGAAGCAACGGCCCCTGCCTAGCGCTATTCGGAGGCCAATAATTCACGGTTCAGTCGTCCAATCGTCTCTAATACACTTCTCAATGGAGTTCCGATTTTCCTTATTTCTGGCCTCATAATTTGCGAATCTCCTTCCAGGGCGTTAAATATTTCAATGTCAATACTGTACGAGAGACTCGACACAATAAACCGGTCGGGCTGCAGACAAATCCGCCGTGAAAAAAAAATCAAAATAATTTCTAATAACGCTCATATCAATCAATGAATCAATACAATTTTCTGAGAAAGCTTTGACCGACTGCTTCGGCAGCGAAAAAATTGTGAATGCTCCAAAATAGCAACAGAAACTCACATAAAAAAAAAGCTTGCTCATCAATTATGAATCTTGTTGCAAGGCGTCAGGTATTTAAATGTCATTACCGTACGAGAGACTCGCCACGATAAGCCGGTCGGTCTGCGGATAAATCCGCCGTGTAAAAGAAGAAAAAATCAAGATAATTTCTAATAACGCGCATATCAGTCAATGAATTAATACAATTTTCTCAGCAAGCTTTGACCGACTACGTCGGCAGCGAAAAAATTGTGAATGCTCCTAAATAGGAACAGAATCTCACCTAAAAAAAAAGCTTACCCCACTTTCGCCGAAGAGCAGCTTAGTAATAACACGAGCTTTCGCGAAATTAACGAACCGAAAGTCCGCAGTCCAGGACAATCCGCATGTGTCTCTCGTCGCGCGTACGTGTAAATTTCGCGAAAGCACCGAGCGTGTCCTCGAGTTACCTCGTAAATTCACTCTTTCGGAGAACGTCAGCGCGCTATCCGCAGTGGCGACATCGATCCGACTCCTCACCGTCTGAATATCTACTTTTGTTCCTCGATTCAATCGAGCACCGAGCTCCGACTCGTCCCTTTTTTCCCTCCCTGTCTCTCTATTGTGACAGATCCACTGTAGAGACAAAAGGGACGAGGAAAAAAAAATAAATTGAGAGAAGAAAAAGAACCAATACAGCGATGTTTCAACCGCGGGTATTACCATTAAACTGTCGAGAAAATGTACAAAGAAGTAATAAAAAAAAGGGCCGAGAGCTGGAGAGAAGAGGAACAAAAAAGTGCTCGAGGGCCTGAAAGCGCCGAGTTGGCGGAAAATGTCGGGAGCCTTTTCTGGTCACTCGAGTCGCGCGGAGCCTTCGTCGCGAGATCGTTGGATATTTGCTCTGGTGCACAGAAACTGGATGGGTAATGCCGCGGAATATAGCCCTCTGTTGTTTTCCAGGCCGTCGCCGACGGTGGCGATTCGTAATACCGCGCGTCATGTGCGTGCTACAGTTGCAAATTGCAAAGCTACGCCCTCGTTTGCCTTGCCGTATACACGCGTTACCATTTATATATATATGGAACTGGTTCGCAACCAGCACGGCGTCCCGTCATCGGCAACAGCCACTCCCGCTGCTATATATGTATATGTATATGTATATGTATATGTATATGTATATGTATATGTATATGTATATGTATATGTATATGTATATGTATATGTATATGTATATGTATATGTATATGTATATGTATATGTATATGTATATGTATATGTATATGTATATGTATATGTATATGTATATGTATATGTATATGTATATGTATATGTATATGTATATGTATATGTATATGTATATGTATATGTATATGTATATGTATATGTATATGTATATGTATATGTATATGTATATGTATATGTATATGTATATGTATATGTATATGTCGTCGTGCCGATTACATGCGCATAGCCTCCTCTGGCACACGCGTAGTCGCATTATTATTTATTGGGATAAATTATCGGGGTAATACCACCGGCTGGTCGAAAGTTGCCCACACAGGGCTCACCGGGGAAAAGCCTGTTATTTCGTGTACAGTGCGATTGCGGATAGGACGCGGTCAAACGCTTTCGAATTGACGGTGTATACGCTATTTTTGAAGATTATATTGATTTTATGCGTTGCCTCCAGCAGAGAGAGACTATCGAAAACCCATACGGGCACAGTTATCTGGTTCTGTGAAAAGCCACGCTACATGACATGGCATTCATTTTATAAACTCTAGGAAGATTTTTTTTAGAATTCTGTACATTTTTTAAATAGAATTTTCATAACATTAAAACAAAGAGAGACATTTTTGGCAACAGTTGTTGCAATTATTCCGGATGCACATGCTATGATTAATCCGTTAAAAAAATCCTTAAGGAATTTATAAAGGAACTCTCAAATGTTATTTATGTGATGAAAAAAAAATTGTGATTGCAAATACGGTCAAACGCTCGGAATTCAAGGTGGATACGCTATTTTGAAGATTCTATTGATTTTACGGTTGCTTCGAGCGGAGAGAACCCAGTTCTGTGTAAAGTCACGCCACATAACATAGCATTCATTTTATAGACTCTAGGAAGATTTTTTTTTTAGAACTCTGTAATTTATATAGAACAATCCTTTTTATAATTTAAAATAGCAGAGAGATATTTGCGGCAACATTGAACAGCAATAGTTAAAATTTAACAGGAAACACATGCAAAGGAATTAAGGAATTAATTTTAGGGTTTAAAAAAATGTTTAAGGAATTTATAAAGAGACTCCGATGCAATGTTTCTAATGAAAGAAAACAAAATATCAAATTATCCCCGTCCTCGTGGTCAAAACAGACGAAGCGATATTGGTTTTTCCTGTACTCAGTCTCAAAAACGCGATCTCGTTGTTTTTGAACGGTGGTCCGAATTTCGGTCAGTCAGTTCGCGTACAGCGCGAAGTTATAGCGTTTTTTTAATAACCCGGGGCTCTTTCGGGAACGTTTGTTTTCCGCGCAATACCGTCGGCAATTATCGAATTATAAGGACGCGAATAAATAATGAGCGAAGCCCGCGGAACGATCCGTGGCTAGGACAGTCGGTTCATAGCGCAAGTTCTCCAAACAAACTGCAGGGGTAATTTTAAGCGCTCGTCCCACGGTCCTCCGACGGGTGTTTGTCTACTGGCATCTGCTTGCATAATATGTATAGTACGTACCCGGGTATGGATATGTATATACTGCATGGGAATATATATATATATATATATATATATACACATTATATACATCTCCACCGAAATCGTCCTAAATTGTGTTTGCTGGCGCCTTCGGCTGTGGTCAACCATATGTTACGCTGGTACGTGGGTAACGTGGCGTTGCAGAGGGAGATCCGCGAGCGCGTTGAAGCAGCGAGGGAGCGTATAATATCTAGGACAGTAGCGGAGAACGAGGAAACTCTTCGTTTCGTGGTAACAGAGGAAAAAAGTTTTCAAGGACTCCCGCGAGGCGACTGCTCGGCTGACCTCACTTCGTCGACTGTACTTTTGTTCGCTATCTACCACCCTCGTTTGAATTTGATGAAAATATTTTATGACCCTCGCAACTATGTTTTCTTTGTGCCGCGAACCACCACGTGCGCCGACGCATCGGTGGTAAAACGTTGGCTCTCGAAACGAATTTGTCACTCTGAACGACACTCGTGAGTCAGTAAGTCACTGCCGATTTATTTCGATGGGCCCCAAAGTTAATTGTCTGCAAAGAAATTAATCATTTGGACCAATAAATTAATAAGCTGGGCCAAGAAATTGATAAGCTGGACCAAGAAATCAATAAGTTGCGCTAACAAATTGATAAGCTGGGCCAAGAAATTAATAAGCTGCGCTAACAAATTGATAAGCTGGGCCAAGAAATTAATAATTTGGACCAATAAATTAATAAGCTCGGCCAATATATTATTAAGTTGTGCCAGCATGTTAATAAGTTGGGTCAACAAATATCGGGCTACACGATTCTGAATTACCCTATAAATACATCGGGGAAACCTAGATGGGCTACTCGGGTATCTTAGAGCTTCATGTGTGGCATCGTGCCATTCGCATCGAAATGCATCCACGATAGGAAAACATTATTATAGTACCGTAACATTATACAGATTCGCTGTGATATTTTATCCCTCGGTGTATCTTTCGCGTGTAGAGTAACTTTGTCTGCGGGCCGCAGTGGCGGTATTAGTGGTGTCATGTCCTAGTTGCGTTTTTTTAATAAACATTTAAAATTGTTGAAAAAAAAAACAAACAAAACGAGACGCTGCATATTTTGTACAAATTTGCTGGAAAGATTCTCCGCGGTTTAATGAATATTAAATAAGATGTACATCAATTCTTGACCCAGTGACACGATCAATTCGGGTTCGCGGCGATAAACAAAATTTTACGAGATAAAAACGCCCATCGTACACTTAGCCCCGTTTCGAAATCGTTTTCGTCTCGCCCAAATCGCCTCCAGACGCATTAACGACTTGTCGCCCGGGGAAAATACACCACGAGTACAGAAGACACATGGGTGTCGGTAAGACGATATCCAAACTTTCTGGATATCATTGCCAAGAAATTTTGTATTACTCATCCGCTTGTCTCTTCGCGAAAGTCACACCCAGCTCGTTTCCCACAGATATCAAGTTTCAGGAGCTGGCTTATATGAAGTTTCCTACGGAATATATATTCAGTTCACTTTGAATTTAACTCTACACTGTACACTGTGCACTGTGCTCAAGATCTTCAGAAATAAATCATCCCTGATAAAAAAAGAAAATAAAGAATTCAGGCGAGAGCGGAACATGCATCGATGGGGCAAAATGGGACGTCCCAAAATTATTGAAAAATTGCGTTTTTCAAAACGCAATTTTCCAATAACTGGAAAATGGTTTTCGATTGCCATCTTGATTGTCGGTCCGTTTTGCCCCACTGTCCCCTTTTTGCCCCGCTCTCCCCTACTTAATAATAAAGTACAAGACCACTTGGTACTCTCAACATTGCCGTATGGACGCGTCACGTAAACACTCATACTCAATATATGTGTTTATGTGGTTATGTGTTTTGATACTCAAGGACACTCTCATGGACACTTACGACACCAATATTGCAAGTGTCTGCTAGTGTCCATGAGTGATTTATTTCCGGTAAATCTCCGGAAATGACTTATTTCCGGTACATCTCTGGAAGTGACTTATTTCCGGTAAATCTCCGGAAGTGACTTATTTCCGGTAAATCTCCGGAAGTGACTTATTTCCGGTAAATCTCCGGAAGTGACTTATTTCCGGTAAATCTCCGGAAGTGACTTATTTCCGGTAAATCTCCGGAAGTGACTTATTGCCGGTAAATCTCCAGAAGTGACTTATTTCCGATAAATCTCCGGAAGTGATTAATTTCCGGTAATCTCCGGGAGTGATTAATTTCCGGTAATCTCCGGAAGTGACTTATTTCCGGCAAATCTCCGGAAGTGATTAATTTCCGGTAATCTCCGGAAGTGACTTATTTCCGGTCTCTAAACGCTATAACGAGGGCGCGAAGCGCCTGAGCCACAACAACCTGCTTGTCAAAATTAATCTTGAAGATATGTAAAAAAAAAATGGAATTTTCTTTTTTGCCTACAAATCCAATATCAACAACAAATACATATCGTCGAATATAATGAAAATCCGATCAGGCGTTATCGGTTTCACTGTCGGGAACGTATCGGCCGCAGGAATAATTGACTGGCGTGCAATTAGCGGACTGACAAAGTGCAGAAGTCGCTCCGTGCGGAAGCTAAATTAACTTTTGTACCTTATTTCGAGAAAGGCAAAATTCGCTATATCGCTCCTCTCAATAACGGTACATCAGATGAAAAACAAAAAGATCGTCGTTAAAGATCTGCTCGATTGCAATAATTGGTGAGACTCGAAAAGCAATGCGGGGAAATTGATTACTTAATTGCAATAACGTTTCAAAATTCATTATAATTAGCTCTCGCCGGTCGCGTTAATTGACGAAATGTGCGCCGTACGCTCCCTCGTCGAAGTATCGATAACAGTTGCAAGGAAGTTATGTATTATTCCGAAGCCCGCGAAGCGCAACACTCGCCAATTTTCCATCTCGTACACGCGATTTATGCTTATAACTATAACATCGTCGTTATAACCGTCCCGGTATTGCCCTCCGTCGACGACGACGGCGCTTCTCTCGCTCTCCCGATCAAGATCCAATCGGTGTCATATAATGAACATGATTCCTATGAATAGGGTTCTATTACCGTATGATAACCAGTGTGGCCCCGCCGCATCGATAGTTCATTGTGAGGACACACAGGGAGTTCACGTGCCGGAACGCCGTTCCGAAGGACGGTCCGGCCGAGTCGGCCCTCGATATCAGCAGCCGATACCGACAGAGCCCGATATCGGAAATCAATTAAACGAGCGTGGAATACCTTGCCGTTGGCATTCAAAACTGCGGTACAATACTGCACATTCGAGATTGCTCCTAATCTCGTACCGGCTTCACAATTGACTGGACTGATCCGTACGAGAAAAAAAAGAAGAGTCACTGTTACGAAGCATCCAATGGTGTCATGGAGGATTTTATATATATTATATATATATATGTAGGGGAGGGCGAGGCAAAATGGGACAGTGGGGCGAAATGGGATTACGGGGCAAAACGCAATTTTCCAGTAACTTTTGGATGGTGGCGGTGCTCGCAAGTGGGGCAACATGGGCTTGAAAATCCGGATGTATCGGTGGGACAAAATGGGACATCCAAAAATTATTGTCACTGTTAAGGAGCATCCAATGGTGTCATCGAGGATTTTATATATATATATATATATGTGTGTGTATGCAGGAGAGAGCGGGGAAAAATGGGATAGTGGGACGAAATGGCATCACGGGGCAAAACGCAATTTTCCAGTGACTTTTGAATGGTGGCAGTGCTGGTAAGTAGGACGAAATGGGTTTGAGAATCCGGATGTATCGTTGGGAGAAATAGGGGCATCCGCAAATTATTGGAGAATTGAGTCCCCGCACTGTTCCGTTATGCCCCACTGTCCCATTTTATCCCATTCTCTCCGAGTTCTCCTAAAGTGGTGAATACGCCCGGTCCATGTACTTTCATCACTCTTGCTCCATACGGGGCATATTCCGCGATAAATGAATTCATTGTCCTTGCCGGAATAGATTTTTGCTTCGAACGTAAGTTCGCAATTTCGAAAAAAAAATTTAGGGAGATATCGACTCGTTTACACCCTGAAATATCTATATAGCGCGGACACTCCTCGAGCGAGGAGGAAAAGGTCAAGTGTGTAGTGTATTTTTTTCCGCTCTTTTTTACCTAGCCAATTTTACATAAAAATTGTGTGAGGCAATTACATATAAATATACAAATTTGAATAAAGATGACGCAGTCCAGATTTTTTTTTCACTAGTTTTCTGCGAGGCTTCGTGAATATTTTTCCCTCTATTCACATATCCCGGGTAAAATGTTTTGTACATTTAACGAATATTTTTTACCCACAAACGTGCGCAAGTTTTTTGTTTGTTCATTCTTCAATTTTTTCTTGTTAAAACAATTCTAAAATGAACAGGAGAAAAATATTGCATGTTTGTAGACACGACACGTTTGTCAAAGGTACAAAAAACTTTTACGATGCAGGACAAAAAAAATTTACAGTGAAAATGTGAAAAATGCAACCAAAATGAATTCGAAATCGAGTGCAAGTTAGATTGACCTCTCGTGCACTTGTTTGTTCGGTTCATCCGAAAGATTTGCATATTGCGGAAAATAATTTGGCTGGCCGATTACTCATGGAACGATGGACTGACGGAGCGCAGTAAAATAAGCACGGTAGAATAATCAATTGTTCCAGCTAACGTTTTCACGCCCGATTTGGCGAATCTGTCTAGGGACACACTCGTTAATGCACGACTCGTCGCTACGAGTCTGTCCGTTTTATAAATAAATAACCAGGCACTCGGTTGTAAAATGCTCGCGACTAGACGACGGCCTCGCTAACGTGCATGTCGTCGGCTAATTTGAATTACTCAGCCGTTCGATTGACATGCGTTGTGGAACAAGATTAAATCGAACGAACTACATGTCTGCATGTAATCTCATAAATGATTTTTGTAACAAAAAAAATAATTAAATAACAATAATAAAAATACATAATTAAACACCTAAAAAATGATCGAATTTTCCGGCACTTGGATAAAAGTATTTTCATTGATGACATTGATCCATGTTGAAGTCAAAACTTGAGCCAGACATTTTTCACTTTAATTCGAAAATGGTAAATTTTGTACTTTTTTTTCTATGTCGTTCTGGCGTATTTAAGGTTGTACGAATCGTATAGCTAGTTGAGCGTGACGATCTTGATGGCTTGTCGCGTTGCACACAGCCCTGCACTAATACCAGGTCTCTTTTCCTGTTGCAGTGCTGTTCCGATCGTTCGGGCATTAATGGATGGCACGGTACTTATAATGGTGGAACTAAACAGAGATAGTAGTTGCACGTAAAGACTGCGCAATCATTAAAGAGCCCTCCGTACGGGAATACCAGAGGAGATATTATTATTTCGCCGGCAAACAATTTCTCGTTTAATTTCACACGTCGCGGAAAAAACGCTTTCGCTCGCTCGGTGAAAAAAAAATAAAAAATCGGCCTTCCCAATTTTCTCCGAAAATGTTAATTCTCTGGACAAAAGGAAATTACGTTTCCGCGGACGATAAGATGAGCGCGTGAGAACCAAATTAGCTTCCGTCCTTCGCCCTTCCTATTTTTCTCGAGACTATTTATGTGCCGATATAAATAGTCTCGAGAAAAATAGGAAGGGCGATTTGTTACCGAACGTGGTAATTCGCATTAAGGTACCACTCGCGGACATTCCGACCCCACGTGAGTTCAGAGAGATTTGATAGAGGAATTGCGAACACACTCGATGGGATGAAAATCTGAAAAAAATGAACCATATGGAAGGTGCCTAAAAGATTGATTTGGCATAATAATAATTCCATAATGTTATTAAGAAACCAATGAAAAAAATGCCCAACAAATCACCCGGCAACCTAACATTAAAAAAAAAATGAAAACGATTTGTCAATTTTTCTGAATACGTATGAATTTGTTTAGAACTTGGTGGAATTTTTGAGAATTGCGGTTTTAGTTAATAAAAAAAAGCAATTAAAAAAAATAACACACAATTCTGAACAAATTCATACGTATTCAAAAAGATGAACAATTTGTTTTTATATAAACAAAAGTGAAGTTGCCGAGGGATTTGTGGAACTTTTTTAAAATTAATTTGTTGATAACATTTTGCAATTATTATTATGCAAAATCAATCTTTTCAGCACCCTCCATAGGCTTGATTTTTTTCAGATTTTTATCCCATCGAAAAGTGTTCACAATTTTCTGTGAATTCTCTCTTGACTCACGTGATGTCGAACTGTCCGCAAGTACTACCTTAAAGCCGGAAATACCATCGGACAGATACACGCGTCGAAAGATGCTTTCGTATTTCGGTAAATGGTGGTGAAACTTTTCACGTTACTCCAGGAACAAAACACACCCTCAAGAGTTAATAAGGCTCTCAGCGATGGATTGCCGACAAATGGGCGCTTGGCCGACTGCGGTCCGACACCATTTTTTTCGCGTTTCATTTGTACGCTGGTTCGTACGCTCGCTGAAGGACGCGTAGTCCAACATTGCCAACCGTCCGAGAAATACCAGAAAGACAAAAATTTTATGAATATGAGTTCTCGTTTTTATAAAAAAAGGATTGTCTGTTCAGACAGTTCTTTTTTATTTCACGAGTGCATAACAGAATTTAATAAGGACGTGCGTCAACACCAGGAAAATCTACTCGGGAATTTTCCTTCGCCGGGAGACTCGGCAATTCAGATTCCATTTACGTCTCAAACAATGTGTGGAATATGAATTGATAATAAAAACATTGGTCTCCGACTTCAACGGGTCCTTAGCTGAATTGTACATGGATCGTTGGAACGTCGGCTGATTAGAAAAAAAAAAAAAAAAAATGCGATTCTATACGGTAAGATTCTTCGAATTCACGATATATGAGCTATTTTGAAGATTGTATTGATTTTAGAATTGTTTCCAGCGGAGAGAGAACCGAAAACCCATCGGTTATCTAGTTCAGTGAAAAGTCACGCGACATGATATGATATTCATTTTATAAACTGTAAGAAGATTGTTTTCTATAGAATTCTATCATTTTTATACATTAATTTTTCTTATCATTTTTCTTCGACGGGACACCCGGCAATTTAAATTCCATTTACGTCTCAAACATGGTCTGGATTATAAATTTATAATAATAAAAAAAAATTCTCCGACTTTAACGTGTTTTTAGCTAAATTGTACATCGTTGAAACATCGGCTGTTTAAAAAAAAGAAACTGCGATTCCATGAAATCTGATTTTCTCAGCCCGCTAATTTTCACCCAAAATCCTATCCATTTAACGGTATAAAATGTTCAACGTTTATCGCATTACGAGTTCTCAGCCCTCTGACGAATCTTTCTCCTCGAGGAGATTAATCCAAGTCATATTCCTGACGGAGACTTAGATGAGAATTTGAGGATCGCGCGATATTCCACCTTCGTAATTGAATTTCTACCGACGACCTAATTCAGAGTCCTGTTCGACAATAGTTTTTGGCAATGCGAAGAAACAATTTTTATAAACATTTTTTTCATAACTTGTAATTAAAAAAAGACACTCACAAATGATGCGTTTTTTTTTTTTTTTTTTTGTAAACCTGCCAAGTATTCGCCACAGCGAAGAATTAATTTCTTTATTTTATTTTTTTTCATAATTTTTGTATTAAAACTCACACATGATGCCGATGTTCGGTAAACCTGCTGTGACGATCGTCTGAAATCCCATAAATGCCCGCTACTGCGGCCATACCTCGAACCGAATTCACCAGATAGTCATAGTTCGCAGAGCGAGTTTACACGTCTCGGTGTTTTTTTTTATTTCTTCTATTCGCGCAGCACAATTACAGTAATCGTAGAATCCACTTTGCCAGCCGTAATCTCATCACAATCCGCGAGAGAACTGTTTCTCGCAAAAAGCTTCCGACACAAAACATTCTCGAAAGTTTTTCTTTTCAATTTCACTATACTGATTAATTTTTTTTTTTCATCCCTCTCGAGTCCGCTATTTGTTAGAACGGATCAGCGGCGTTGGTGGGAAATCCATGGCACTGATCGTTGCAACGCGTCACTGGACTCGAGGATCTTCGGTACCGCGCTCTGCGCGCAACGCCGAAGCTTCCCAGCGAATCCCAGATTAATTTCCGCGTTTCACCGAACCACCGAAACATCCGGTCGCGGTGAACAGCGCCGCCCCGCGCGTCTTCTCGAACATCTAATTTTATAAATATCGAAATTCTGGCGGTTAGATTTTTCTTTCTTCGAGCATCCACAACAGACGAACGCGGGAGACGCGGAGCAGACGAGGTGCTTCATTCAGTGCGATGAGTCAAGCGTACCGCGAGCGGGGAACTTCTTCCGGTCGCTAGTGTCCGCATTGAATATGCACACGGAACCAGAAAATTTTGACACATATTTTCACCGTAATTCGCGGCAGTAGCGAAGCGTAAATTTTTTTTTTAATTTCTCCAGCGATAAAGCGACGTAACTTTTGGGTCATAAAATCTTTTATCTCTCATCAAAAAGCCACACGGACTTTAAGCTCTTTTTAGCGTTCTGTTCTGTGCGGCATATTTTATGCAAGTTTCGCGTAACTCCAGGATAGCTTTCGCCATTATTTGCACAGATAAAACATAAGAATACAATCGGATACTGGACGATAATCGAATTGCCGTGGAATGCGCGGTATAACAAAAATATATAATAAAAAATAAAATGATTATACATTTTTTTTCCGAAACGAATATTAAAATATTTGTGGACAGAGCAACGTTGTTCGAGTGCTGTTAGGCTTTTGTCGATTTCGGTGGTCTCCGAATGTATCCGCCCATCGAATGGGCTTGCACGTCCGCGGCTTTTGTTGGATCATCATTCACCGTATTGCCGAACAGTCCCGAGAGTGAAAGGAGAAATAGTGTGTAATATAAATTGTAAACGCGGAGCGTAACACAGGGAGAATCGCGAGTGGGAACAAACCGCGTGTGTCCTCGTCCCGACCGAGACCCCGCAGGCTCGGCCACTTTTTTTTAGCACGTGCGCACATCGAGCTGTAATCCAAGCACGAGCTACGTCGGACTGGGCGCACAGAACGCAGTCCCGTGAATGCATTACGTAGGGGTAGGGAGACCGGGGCAAAACGGCACAGCTGAGAAATACATCGTAAAAAAAAATTAGACAAAAAATTCGTGACAATTATTTCCGAGGATTCGAGGAAAATGGCGGTTCGGGGCAAAACGGGCTACCTCTCGATATAACGGCTCGTACGAAAGTTACATTTTCGAATTCACGCACACGTGAATAGTTTCTTGACCACAAATGTCCACAATTATTTTCTCGTTAATTTAACAACAAAAAAAATGTTCTCCATTTTACAAAATAGTCTCTTAATTAAAAAAACAATTTTTCCGTAGAATAAAAAAAAAAAATTCAGCCTTAGCGGACAAGTTTGTTAAATGTGCAAAGTCTTTTTGACTGAACTGATCGGTAAGTGCCCTAATTACGTATGCGCATTATGTCCCGAGTGTCCATTTTGCCTCAACGGCGCCCACGCAGAGTTGGTCCGGCTGGCTGTTACATCCCAGCACCGGCGCAAGACCGGCCAGACCCCTCGGGCTTGGCGCGGCCGAGCCCCACTGCTGGGATGCAACCGTCCGCCAGACCTACCTTATCTGGCGCCCTTCTGGGCCATTTTGCCCCGCGACCCCATTTTGACCCCCCGCCTACCCTACAGACCGGAACGGTGCGTGGTATTATATTGTCCTATCGTGTGTGAAACCTCGTCGTCGATATAGAATGCCGCTCAGCCGTAGAATTTTGCAGGCTTAACCGTAATTTCCACGTAAGCTCGAGTGCTAACTTCGATCGACACGCCTCTAACCGCTTGAACTCTGCTACACAACACACACACTCTCTGCCTCGCTCCTTCTCTCGGTACGGCAAATGCCATTGTAAGTATGACGTATATAGCCAATAGGACTATAGACTCGGATCGCGCGATTACCACAGCTCGAAAATTGCTATATAGCGAACAACGGGGGCGAAACGCGAACGGCAAAGTCCGCGAGGCTATCGAAGACATTTTTTTTTTCTTTTCGCTAAAAGCCACGTCGGTAAAATACAAAGTTTTTAATTCGACTTGCGCTCGCGATTCGTCGCGGAGTGCACGTAATAAAAAAAAAAAAAATAAAGTTTCGTACGCTTAAGAAATTATTTAACAATTTATTTCGTACCCTTAAGAATTTATTCGACACACGCGAAGCTACACGGTTTTATTTTTTCTTGTGGATTTTTTCATACTTTGCTTCTCAACGATACGTATTCTCAATTGATTATTAAACTGTGAAGTTGGGACAGCGAAAAATAAATGAATGAAAAAATTGGAAAATTGTCGAGAAAAAAAATGTTGTGGCGGTTCGTGGAGAAGAAAAAGGTTGGGCAAGTGCAGAAACATTTTTTTAAACGTGTATTGAAGGGTGAAAAATTATTTGATAAAATTACGAGCAAGTTGCTGAAAAATAAATTGATAAAATTACGAGCAAGTTGCTGAAAAATAAATTGATAAAATTACGAGCAAGTTGCTGAAAAATAAATAAATAAAATTACGAGCAAGTTGCTGCCGCGATGACGAAGATGGCTGAAAGCTTCCCTGGCGTTTCGCAAATCTATGATCAACGGGTTAACTATCGTGCTGCTTGGAGCTTTCCGTACTTAAGCCTGCATGTCAGCTTCGATCGACTTTTCTGCTAACTCGGCCTCCGTCCTATGTGCTCGTAGTCTACCCTGTATTGAGAAGCTCCGCGGACACTTCAATGAAGAAATAAAAATAAAAAAATTATATATGGAAATAAAAACAGGAAATTATTTGTAAGAAAAAAAATACTCCATTGTGCGCGGACGATTAAACGAGAGTTGGCATGGTCGATTTAGCTGAAGAGAATAATTTTAATTTTGGAGCCATTCGCGAGGTTCGAGCTTCACCGATAGCTCGAACGACTGCACAGCTGAACAGCTTCGTCAGACGGACGGACGCTCCACCGGACGAAAATCTGGATCCGGAGTAGCATGCAAGATCCGGTCTCCGTCCGGTCCGCTAGTGAAAATTTATGCCGGTGAATTTACCGTCTGATTAGCCTCTTCACTCAGTTTCGCTTTCAAGCCAATCCATCCGGTCTGTGGAAAATAATTTATATTTCTTCTTGTTCTCTGCACCCAGAAAAATAATTTGTTTGACGGACAACCCGCATATAAATATTTATTTAATTCAAATAAATATTTATTTCAATCAATTAAAATATCTATGTAAATGAAATAAATATTTATTTGCGGGTGCCCGTCAAATAAATTATTTTTCTGTATGTAATTTTATCTTCAAGATCGAAAGAGCGTAAAGTCGACCGGTGAGTGGGCTCAGCTCGAAAATCTGCTTTAAAAAACTTTCCACCACTACCGGCTCTAATAAACTTTATTAAAAAAATATATATGTATATATTAATTTTTTTCACCGAAGCACGACTTCGCCAATCTCCGTAGTTCGCGGCTTTTTAAATTTATTTTTTTGTAATAAAGACGATAGTTTTCTCGAGTTTTCGTCGAAAACTCGGAAGACAGGCTGTTTGGCGAAGAAGACGATAAAAAAAATGAAGGGTAAGGAGAAAGAAAAAAAAAAATAACAAAGTGAGAAGGAAGTTGCGAGAGCTCGGCGGAATACACGAGGGATGCTTTAGGCCCGGGCTGGCCATCCCGAGAGCAAGAGTATCGCTCCACTTGCGGAGGTAATACCTTCGGGGATTCCCCTCGGAACTCAAAGGGAAGAAATAGGCGGCAGTGTAGTTGAAAGAGACTCGAAAGCGTATGGGGAAGCCCGGGAGCCGGAAGAACTGTATGAGATATTTATGAGGCGTATTAGTGACTCTAGTGTCGCAGTGGATATCGGTTATTCGGTACGTGCGGAACGTACTGCACAGGGACGAGCTATAATCTCCCTCGGAATTTCGCTCTTTCCATTTTTGTCCCAACCCTCGAGTCACGGCGGTTATCGTTTAAAAAAAAATATATTTAATTTATTTTTACAACCCGCGATACTTGCGTTATACTAAAAAAAATTACAAACTGCAGCTTTTAATCGGTCTTCCAAAAGATAAATTTTTAACGTACAATAAAAATAATGCCGCGCATTCGCGGTAATTAAATTCAGCTGATCGTTGTTTTTTTTTTTTTTTTTTTTTTTTTTTCAACCGATAACAGTCGAGCCTGAAATCGTAAGTTGAAAAAAAAATCTACAAACTGTAGCTTTGAATAGTTCTTTCATACGACAAATTTTTAAAAATTATAAAAATAACGTTGCGCACTCGCGGTAATTTAATTCAGCTGATCGTTGTTTTTTTTTTTTTTCAAACGATAACAGTCGAGCCTGAAATCCTATGTTAAAAAATTATCGCAATCTGCAACCTTTAACAGTTCTTCCAAAATATGAATTTAAATAAATAACAAAAACAACGTCGCGCACTCGCGGTAATTAAATTCAGCTGATCATAGTTTTTCTTTTATTTTCATCACACAAAAGTCGATGCCGAAATCGTCAATTAATCACGTGCATCGTCTCGGCCTGTGTCGCGAGTGACGATTGATTAATCCGCACCGTATTTTCCGAGGCCCATCGTCGGTGCACCGTTAAAGCGAAGAACTCACACAGACACACCTAGAGACAGACAGAGCGGAACACACACTCGCGATGTGTAGAAGTTGAGCAGAGCGATAATGAAGAGTCTCCGGTTTTCCCGACCGGCAGGGGTTACGGCCGGCACTCCGCGACGAATAACGAACCGGTAAACTGTAATTATCCCATAATTCCATTCACTGATTCCTTCCCGCACGTGCGACCGCACTCGCGGCAGCAAAGTTCCATTTTTTTTTTTTTAATTTATTATAAATCCTCCACTATTCAATATCAATACAAATTTATAACCGATAACCCGTCCAAGCCCTCACCGATCCCTTCCGCATCTGCGACCGCACTTGGGGCATCAAAGTTCCATTTTCTTTTTTTTTTTTTTAATCCTCCACTCCTCGATATCGATGCGAACAACTTATAACCGATAATCTCTCCATTCTCTCGATTTCCGAGGGAAAAAAAAATTAATCTCAGTGATCCCGACTCGGAGTTTCGAAGAATTTGGCGTAAGCAGCAGATCGACGAAGTCGGCCCAGCCGGGTAAACGTTGGCAGAGCCGGAAGCTCTTCCGCACCGTTTGACGCCGCTCTCGAGAACAAAGTGCGAGCCGGATGATGACGGAGAAGAGTAAGAAGAAGAGTCGGGAGCGCCGAGAAGAGAAGAGAGCGAGCCGCCGAGCTTGGGCTTGCGAGAACGAGCGTCCGACCGCGCGCGACCGCCCGACCGGCCGTGCAGAGGCAGCGTGGGCTCTCTGTGCCCGAGGAGGCCTTGGCTGCTGGGGGCGCGTGCCATCCTTTCACCCCCATACCCGCTACTTCCCCCCCCCCCTGAACCACCCCCTTGTACTCGCCGGCTCGGCCGTGTGTGCGCTTCGTTTCCACGTGCATGCGACTCGCAAACACACACCCACGGAGACATTCTCGGCAGCAGAGGAACGGCGCGACGACGCGGCGTGGCAGCGTTTACCAACGCCGCGCGTTTTCCTCTCTCCTTCTCTCTTATCCACTTCCATTACTCCTTCCCCATCGTCGCAACGGCGGCTCGATATTCTTTCTTTACAGCGTTGGATGTACGGTGTGTGTATGTGTGTATATGTGTATGTGTAAGCGTGCGTGTGCCCGCGTGTGTGTGTGTTCGTGTGTGTGTGTGTGTGTGTGTGTGTGTGTGTGTGTGTGTGTGTGTGTGTGTGTGTGTGTGTGTGTGTGTGTGTGTGTGTGTGTGTGTGTGTGTGTGTGTGTGTGTGTGCGGGCGCGCGCGCGCGTGTGTGTGTGTGTGGGTTAACGTCGGGAAAACGGGTGGCTCGACACCGCTCGCTACCCCTCGCGACGACGACGAGCAGTCTCGTTGCTCGATGGTCAACTCTCGACCAACGAGCGAGTCCGAGCTTACATCGGGGCACTGCGGTGAGATAGCGTGTCGTCACGGAATTTCGACGATGGAAGCTGGGTTGGGTCACAATTTGGACGAAAGCATTTTTTTTTTAATTTAGTTTTTAATGGATTTTTTTTTTTTTGGGGAATTATGTTGTAAGGTTGTTGTTGAATTTTTGTTAAAAATATATGTTTTGTTTAGTTATGAGAATAATTCAATTCGGGCAATTTGGACAATTTGTCCGAAACCATTTTTGAGCTTTTAATGGAATGTTTCGTGAATTCTGTTATACGGTTGTTTTTCATTTTTAGTTACGAGTATCAATTTTATTTAATTCTTGGAATGATTTATTATTAAAAATTTAATTCATTTTAATTGAATAATTTATTAAAATTTGTAACTAGAAAATTAAAAATGTAGGGTATGCATGGGTGCGTCCCGTATATAGCGTGTGGTCACCGTATCTCAACTTTGGAAAGTGGGTTGGGTCACAATTTGTCCGAAAGCATTTTTGACTTTTTACACAGTTTTTGTTAAATTTTAGTTAAAAGTATCAATTTCATTTAATTAATAGGATCATTAATTATTAAAAATTCAATTCAATTTAATTAAATAATTGATTTAGTGTATGTCTCTAACTAAAGTTTAAAATGTACGGTATGCATATGGTGTGCGTGGGTAACCGTCGGGAAAACGGGTGGCTCGACACTACTCGCTACCCCTCGCCACGACGACAAGCAGTCTCGTTGTTCGATGGTCAACTCTCTTCCGACGAGGGCTGTAGTCCGAACAGGCTCATATTGAGGGACTGCGGTGGGTGTCGCGTGCGGTCACGAAATCTCAACATTGGAAGTAGTGTCGGGTCAAAATTTAGCCGAAAGCGTTTCGACGTTTTTATGGAATTTTTGTCAATGCTGTTATACGGTTTTTATTAAATTTTAGTTAAAAATATACATTTTATTCAATACATTAAAAAATTAATCATTTTGCTTCCTCATAGAGGAAGCTTTGTTTTCGTAAAAAAAAAAAATTGAGATTTTAATGTCAGAATACTTAAAATAGTCTAAAACGTCGAGAAATATGATTTTAAGCTGGCGTCCGGATGTATGTGTGTGTGTATGTGTGTGTGTATGTGACAGAGTTGCATCGTTGAAAATGACTATAACTCTGAAATGGCTTGAGACAGCGAGTTGAAATTTGGTACACTAGGAGAGCGATCACGTCGCTTCGTTCAGTGCTATTTTTGTGAACATGGAGGCCTAAATGGAGATTTTATGCGATTTTCAATTTTTTGGAAATTCTCTGTGGTAGCTCTAGCTTGCGTAAATTTGGAGCAATCGTCCTAAAACTACACATAAATATATTATTTTGACCAAAGATCTTTGGTATTGAACTTGATCAAAATCCATCAAAGTGGTAAGATTACATGGGATTTTGAGTTTTTTGAAAAATGACTAAAAATGGTCTGATTTGAGTAAACTTGGAGGTATCGATCTTGAATTTGAAACGGGAATGGACTAATACTGTACAATGTTTGGTATTAAATTTGGCGAAAATTGTTCTAATCGTTTCAGTTTTATGAGATTTTGAATTTTTTTGTTTTTTTAACAAAGTTGTATTTTTTGTCCGACACGAGTTCATGTATCAAGTGTCGCCCTAGGAGTACAATAATTCGGAGACTCGTCATCGGTGGGGGAAAAATACATTAGTCGTGTGGCCACAAAACGGTGAATATTGGATAATTGACTTAATAATAAAAAAAAAATCTTTTTCCAAAACCCTGTATTTTCGTTAATTGAAGTAGGTGCACGGATCTAACAAAACGAAGACATCGGTGTATTTTTTCGCGCTGAACCTGAATCGGCCAGTCGTTTTGCATAAAAGGCAAAGGCGACGTTGACTTTAAAACAAGTTGAAAATTAAATTTTCATGTGGCTTTCTCATAAAAGCTGCAAATTGAAATTTTCATATGGCCTTCTCATAATGTTCCTTTATTTGCGAAGCTTTTTTTAAAGGGCCTTAAGGCTCTAAACGAGTTTGTTCGCTCACATAGAGATCCGGGCTGGCCAGTAGCATGCCGACAAAATTCTAAAATAATTCATAGATACTACTTGAGGTATGTACTATGCAGTACCGAAGAGTTTTCAAATACATTTAAAGAGTCCCCAAAGCTGACTCTTTAAATGTATTTGCAAGGAACATTTTGAGAAAACAATATCAAAATTTCAAATTTCAACTTTTATGAAGAAGCGATATTATAATTGTAATTTTCAACTTTTACGAAGAAGCGATATAAAAATGTCAATTTTCAACTTTTATGAGGAAGCCATATGAAAATTTCAATTTTCAACTTTTTTATTTATTTTAATTGTAATTAAACAATTTATTTAATATATATATTTTTTACTCAAATTTCACAAAAACCTTACAAAAGCATTTACAAAAATTCCATAAAGAAAATTTAACGTTTTCGAAAAATGTACAGTACAATTTTTTATTGATTAAATTATATGTTATAGAAACTGCAAATGAATTTGCACACCTCGCTCTATTTATCATCCCCTCTATTTTCGCCTCTGTCTCGATTTCTCATCCGTCCGTCCCGCTCTCCGAATCCGCGTTAAAGTGGGGATGCCCACTCCGCAGCCCACGCACGATCCCAACGATATAGAGAGCAGCCCGACTGCGACGGGAGCAAGCTTGACAATACCGTTACTTATGCACGATCGCATAACGCCCGCGCCTGCGCGCGCTCGTTACCGACCGAGTTCTCGGTCGGGCAGGCGATCTAACGGAGCGCCGCGGTGAACTGCTGATTCCAGTCGTCCAGTCAGTTGGCCCAACCAGCTGTATGATAACAGCCCACTATATAACCAGTGTCCACCCGGCGCGGCAGGCCTCGAGGCGTTCAATCGGAAGATCCGATTACGATTTTGACCAATAATACCGCCATCATCCTCAGATTTCATTCCGCTTGTCGCAAAACGTTCAAATACACACAAACCGGCTGTACTTTATCTACGTGTTTGTCTCCTTGACTTCGGGTCGCGTGTGATCGATACTTCGCGATATTTTCAGCATCGCACCGGCGAACGGCAGCTGCGAGTCGTCGAAAAAAAAAGCGCATATCTCTTGATCCGATATTGATAAGACATCTCTGTCTAAGTGTCTACGTGAGTAAAACTACGAATGAGGCAAATCCTCTCATCGAACATCGTCGTGCAGCGACGCAAACAAATAATTGGATTAACATTGCATCCAGCCGGATTCAGTGAGACATCCGCGGGACAAAGTAATCCAAATTTTTCATCATTATTTTTAGTAAGTCAAAAATGTTCATGATTATTATTAGTAATTACAACATTTTCATGATTATTTTTAGTAATTACAACATTTTCATGATTATTTTTAGTAATTCCAAAATGTTCATCATTTCTTTTAGTAATTCCAAATTTTTCATGATTATTTTTAGTAATTCCACATTTTTCATGATTATTTTAAATCCGAGTCCCTTGTTTATAATAAAACATGCTAAATCGTATAAAAAAAAATTGCCGCAAAATTAAGACACGGTCTTCGTGACCGTGTGCATTAATTCAGCCGCAATTTTTTTTTTATGCGCTTAAAAGCTTCGTGCTCTCACTCACAAAGACCGTGTTATATAAAATTTGATACGAAAAGATTGATGTAAAATTAATTGATAGGCATTCGAGACACCTGTAAAAAGAAAATCGATGCCGTGTATAAACTTCGTATAGCGTATATAAATTCTTCGCATACATTTTTTACAGACCACAATATAGGTCGATGTACTTTTACCTTTTATTGTATTTTTTTTTATAATTTTTTTTTTTGCGAAAAATAAAATAGACTCGTAGGTGAAGTGGCGTGGAAAAATTTACCCCCGAGTACGAAGACTGTTCAGGGAGGTTTCAAGGCGGTTCGAGCATCTCGCTCGGTCTCATCGGTGCCCGCGATTCTCGCGAGCCCTGCCGTGTTCACGTGTCTTCCCGTGACACGCGAGATCCACTTGAGCAGCGAGCGGCAATTCCCGCACAGCGCCAGACCGTGGCCGTGGCGCATCCCCATCACGTAAGCGCCAAGACCTCGCGAGGAAGAGGGAGAGACAACGAGGAGTCTCGAGGGTGGAAAATTTTATCGGAAGATGTTAGGCTCGGGTCACTGGTTGTCGGTGTCGACCGTGCCCTGCTCAGAGCCCTCCCGACCTCCCAGCCGAGTCATGTGTGTGTGTGTGTGTGTATGTGTGCGTGTGAGCGAGTTTCTCACATGCACACACACACATGTGCTCGCACACCGATTCACCTTAATAAATGCCCACGCGATAATTTTCGCACAGTACGAGCGATGTACCGGAAGTAATAGGGTGAGACTGCGGCTCAGACGTTGTACACTCGATCGTCGTACGTCACGCGACAGCGGCACTTGGTCGCTATTTTTTTTCTTTTTTTATTTCGCGCCAAAACACGACTGAAAAAGAAATATAAATGACTCAAGGAAAATTGGCTTGCGGGCTGCCGGAGAAAAAAAAAATTGGTACTTCAATTCTACTTTCTATTCGTACGATTCCATTCCACGTTTCAATCCCCTGATTGAAACGATGAGACGTCAACTTGAGAGTTGTGCCGTCGTTTTTTAAATGCTATATGAAATTGTAAGAATTGAAAGTAGAATTGAAATTTTTTTAACTTTCTTGGTCGCTGATTGTTTTTCTTTATTTATTTCGCGCCAAAACACGACTGAAAAAGAAATATGAATGGCTCAAGGAAAATTGGCTTGCGGGCTGCTGGAGAAAAAAAAATGGGTACTTCAATTCTACTTTCTATTCGTACGATTCCATTCCACGTTTCAATCCCCTGATTGAAACGATGAGACGTCAACTTGAGAGTTGTGCCGTCGTTTTTTAAATGCTATATGAAATTGTAAGAATTGAAAGTAGAATTGAAATTTTTTTAACTTTCTTGGTCGCTGATTGTTTTTCTTTATTTAGTTCGCGCCAAAACAACATCGAAAAACAAATATCAAACACTCCAGTAAAATCGGCCTGCGGGCAGCCAAAAAAAAAAAAAATTGTAATTCCAATTCTACTTTCGATTCTTACAATTCCATACGGGATTGAAACGATAAGATGACGTTTGTTTTAATATCATATGGAATTGTGAGAATAGAAAGAATTGGAAAAAAAAAAAAATGGGAGTCCAAAACCGATTTTTTTTTCTCAGTAAACAAAATTACATCGACTTTGACGAAGGGCTAATTTCTTTTTGCGAGCATCCTCCGTGATTGGGCGTTGGAAATAATAATAATAATAATAATAATGCAATCTGGACGTGGTAAATTACGGCTGGGACTTTATCGTGACCGCACGAAAAATTTCTTATGGAAAGGGAACGGCTGCGGTGTACGTAGTTAGATACTTTCGACGGCAGGTGGGGGGGGGGGGGGGTATGTACGTAGAGGTTTTTCTCGCTGCGGCTTCCGTGATATCTCTATTTTTCGGTTATCCACTGGCAATTCCGGGATTGCATCGGGCGTAAAATTGAAGCAGCATATGGTTCGGTCTACGAAATACGACCGGTATTTTTCGTCTGTCGCTGCTGCTGGCGGTATTCGAGGGAAACTCAAGCTCAGAACCATTCGACCACTGGACTGCCGCCCTTTAAATTATTATTTATCACATCGAATAATCGTAAAGCATTATTTTAAACATCAAAACACGAATCTAGCGTCAACGTCCATGGCAGTTACAAAAATGTTTTTACCGTTTACACGAGTCTCCCTGTGAAAATCCGCGAACGCAAAATCTGGAGCTCTTCAGTCACAGATTCACAGCATCGCGTTTTTTCGCGATCTCACTGACATCCGGCGAAAAGCATGGTACAGTAATTTAAAAAAAATCGCCCACCCGATGAGAGAATGAACCATTCGACAACCGCACTGCCTCCCTTTAAATTATTATTAATCATGTCGAATAATAGTAAAGAATTATTTTATAAAAAATCGAGAAGACGAATCCAGCGTCAAAGACCATAGCGATTGCAAAAATATTTTTACCGTTTACACGAGTCTCCCTGTTAAAATCTGCGAACGGGAAATCTAAAAGGCTTTAATCACAGATTCGCAGCATTCCGCCTTCTCAAGGTCTTACTTATATCGAACGAAAAAGCTGGTGAGGTCATTTAAAAAAATTGTAATGCTCTTTAGTTACAGATTCGCAGCGTCCCATTTTCTCACGATTTCACTAACGTGCAGCGAAAAGCCTAGCGCGATAATTAAAATAAATCGCCCAACCGATGAAAGAATGAACCATTCGACAACTGCACTGCCTCCCTTTAAATTATTATTTATCATGTCGAATAATAATAAAGAATTATTTTATAAAAAATCGAGAAGACGAATCCAGCGGTTGCGAAAATATCTTTACCGTTTACGCGAGTCTCCCTGTTAAAATCTGCGAGCGCGAAATCTAAAACGCTTTAGTCACAGATTCGCAGCATTCCGCCTTCTCACGATCTTACTTAGCGAAAAGCCCAATAAAAAAAAGTAAATAAAAAAAAAACGGCCCACCCCATGAAAGAACACATTACGCCAAAAATCCAGTACAGTCTCTGCATTGAAATCCCTGAGCAGAATGACCAGTGTGTTTCCCTACTGATTCGTAATCCTCCATTCTTCCGATTCAACTAACACTTCCCAGAAAACATATGAAAACTGAAACGGTCATTAAAAACTTTCTGCAACCGAGCGAAATTATTCTCCGCTCATGTGTATCCAAAACTTCGTGCGAATCTACACGAGAGGAAGAAAATAAAATTGAGTAAATATCGTCCGAACTCCGTGAGAAAATGTTTGTCGATATCGCCGTGTGATTCACGTTGTACCAGTCTCGAATAAAAGTTTCGGCAGAGGGGGATATCGTGGGAGCGGTGGGGGGAGGGGGGGGGGGGGGGGGGGGGGGGGGTAAAACACAGAAGTTCCAGCTTTTGCCAAGAGGACACGTGGACAATTTTTCGCGCTACGATGAGGCGGCGTTATGTTGGTGCGAACCTCGAAAGTTTCGCCCTCGCGAATATTTCGACTTGGCATGTCGGCCAACGTTTCTCACCTCTTCTATCGTACGGTAAAGCGCGAAAATCGCACTCCGCTCTATCTGCCCGGTCGGTGTGGGAGATAATGCGAAACGGATGGACGGATACGGCCCGAGAGTGAAGAGGGGCAAAAAAGAGGTTCGAGGAGATAGCGAGAGAGGGGTTGTTCGGTGTGCCAAGAACGTTTTATAAATTTAATTTGAATCGTTCATAGGTATACCACAGTTTTGGCAGGCTTCTGCCGAGGGCTTATATTCCTTCTTTTTTTTTTTTTTCACTCGCCTACCCCCAATCTTTTGACGCCCGTCGGGGCCAACCTCAGTTTTCCCGCCTCGAGGGAGTCCCTACGGCGTTTTTATTCTTTTCCTTTCCGTGGAGCCGTTCGATTTCTCGTGTAAAACTGCAGTGGGGTAGGTTCGGGTCATGCGCAGACATACGGCCGTGGCAGACCAGCCCCGCAGCGTACCAGCTGGAAATAGCTTCGAAACCGCAGACACGAAATAAAAATAAAATTGAAAAAGACGGAGTCGCCGGTGGAGGCGCGGAAGGTGTGTGAGTGCGACGTTAAGCGGGCGACCTCGAAATATGTTGGCTATTTAATTAGAGAGCCAAAGGGTCGAGCGATAATTAGATCATCGTGTTCCCTCGGTGCACCGAAAACGCACCCAGCCAATTTATCCCGCACAGCGGTGAACGCGTCACCGCTGTGGGGTTTTGTTGTAGATTATTTTTTGTGTCATTCAAACTTTTTGCAGTAATGTGGAGTATTTTTTATTTTTTTTTTATGTTTTGGTGTGGTAGGGGATTTCTCGGATTTTTGGAGTTAGAGAGGGTCGTGAGTAAGTTCCAAGATCAATTTTTTGTGTTTTTGATCTTTACCATTTCGAGGTTTGAGCGATAGAGAAGCGAGTTCGAAATTTTTGCTGCAATTTTGGGCAACCTTGAGACGATGATCGATTCACCATTTCATGCGGAGTGTTACGTACACTGATAAAAAAATACGGTTGAATCAACTAAGATTCGGGCAGGGACGTTCAACTAAATATTTTATCGGTACACCTAAAAAAATTTGTTAGTTCAACAATTTTTTTTTGTTGATTTCACCAAAATATTTTTGAGTCATTAAAATTTTTTTTTTGACCAACAATATGTTTATTTGAACGTCGCTGCCCGAATCTTAGTTGATTCAACTGTACTTTTTTTTATCAGTGTCCCACGCGAGTGGTAAGTAATGGGACACTGGGGCAAAACTCAGTTTTCAATGATTTTTGGATGCCCCATTTTGTCCCGAGGAGACATTCGGATTTTTAAGCCATTTTACCCCATTCACCACCAACCGCTGTCATCCAAAATGCGTTCCAAGAAAAAGAAGTTGGAAGGATATTTGTGTCCATGTCGATTATTTACGCACAAGTGATTTTATTAATTTTTTTTCAGACAAAATCCTCCGCGTCTCATACTTAGTGACTAGCGAGTTAATCCCAAATTTTTACCGATGTTGCGAAAAAGATTGATGAAGTTGCATTTTCCTTCGAGCCGTCGAATCCGATTTTTTTTTTTTGTCACTTCGGAGTTATCGTCGACGATACTTTGTTTTTTTTTCCCCTCCATCCGCCGCTCGTCGCCTCTGGGGACGACGGATTCGTTATATCGAGGGTTTGCTAGGCACGGAATGTCTGCGAGCCTACGTGAGCAGTCAGGCTCGGGGGCACTGTTATAGCCCGACGTACACGTATACACGCTCTTCTGGGTATTCATCCGGCACTTTTCATCCCGACGTAAACAAAAGGGTACAAAAAAAAAATATGAAAGGTTGATTTCGCTGACGGTGAAGAGAATCTGCACGTGGCAAGTTAGGATCGGGAGAAATCACGCGGGTATTCGTTTCACGGTTCGCCATTGGGTTCTGGTTTTTTCGTTTTTGCTCTCCTCTCGTTATATCCACTTCTCGGAGTGCCGCGGCCCGTCGACACTTCCCCGGGGTGTACTCCATATTTCGCATTTTTGTATCTCCATCGGAAAAATGCAAGAAAAAAAAAAAAAAAAAATGCTCGCGATGAGCGTGAGTAATATTCGACGCGTTATCTGGACCGTTATCGCAAAAAATGCATCTTGGGAGAGGAGCAAAGGAAAGGAGTAACGAAGTATCAAAAAACTGATCTTTGCGATGAGAATTTAAGCCAGATTTAACCCGCCTCAACGTGCGATATAGTTTGGTGGTCTTCGATTATGTATTCCAACTCGTGTCCTGCATTCTTCCATATCCTGCATTTCTGTATTTCCGTTGGAAAAATCCAAGGGAAAAAAAAAACATTAAAAAGCTCGCGTAGAGCGCGAGTAATAGTCGATGCGTTATCCGGTCTGTTATCGGAAAAAAAATGTATCTTGGGAGATACGAGTTAAAAAAGAAAACAAAAAAATGAGTAACGAAGTATCAAGTTTGATTGTGGAAAGTGATCTTTGCGTTGAGAATTTATGGCAGATTTAACCCGCGTCAACGGGCGATAGTTTGATGGTCTTCGATTATTACTCCATATCTCGCATTTTTTTATATCTATCGGAAAAATCCAAGGAAAAAAAATGCTCGCTATAAGCGTGAGTAATATTTGAGGCGTTATCGGGCCCGTTGTCGCAAAAAATGGATATAGGGCGAGAAGAGTTTAAAAAAAGGCAAAAAAAGGAGTAACGAAGTATCAAGTTTGATCGTGGAAAGTGATCTTTGCGTTGAGAATTTATGCCAGATTTAGACCGCCTCAACGGGCGGTAGTTTGATGGTCTTCGATTAAAAGTTTGGCACGGAGAGAGCGATCGTCGTAAGCTCGACTGCGAGATTTATACTGCCGCATGGCTCATTGAAAAATCATCCTGATTTATGGAGAATGCCTCCTGCTCGAGTGATAAAATTTCTGAGCTTGGTAAAACTAAAGTACTTAAAAAAAAAGAAAAAATAAGGGCCAAGTGTGCGGAGCAGCGGCGCGGCGAATGGTGGTGCTTCAACGATTAATTATAACGATTACCGCACACGCTCCAGAAAACAACGCGTGTGTGCACCGAGCAATTAACAACCTGATTGCGCGAAGTGAGAAAGTTAAAAAAAAAAAATAAAGAAAAAAAAAGCCCACCATCCACTTAGATAAATCTCGATTAAAACGACGAAGGGAATTGGCGACGAAGGACGCGTTTACGGCATGAAGTACGCAAACACCGCGTGCCTTTTTTCCCGTTCTTTCCCTCTTTGTTAAGGTTGTCCTAGTGAATAGTGTTCACTTCGCATAAGTTCCAGAGAAATGAGAGGGAATTGCAAACACTTCTGGATGGTATAAAAATCTGAAAAAAATCAAGCACATTGACGGTGCTGAAAAGATTAATTTTGCATAATAATAATTCCAAAATGTTATTAACAAATTGATGAAAAATAAAATTGTTCAACAAATCTACCGGAAACCTAACTTTTTTTTTATGAAAATGATTCGTTCACTTTTCTGAATACGTATGCATTTTTTTAGATTTTTAAAGTCACTTTGATTTTTTTTATATGGAAAAAATGTGTAGAAAGTCACAAAATTCAAAGTGAATTAAAAAATCTGAAAATGCATGCATATTCAGAAAAATGAAGGAATTGTTATCATAAAAAAAGTTAGATTTCCGGGAGATTTGTTGAACATTTTTATTTTTCATCAATTCGTTGATAACATTTTGGAACTATTGTTATGCTTGACTTTTTCAGATTTTTATACCATCGAGAAGTGTTTGCAATTCCCTCTCATTTCTCTGAAACTTATGCGAAGTGCGCACTATTCGGAAGAACGATCTCAAGGGAAACTCAAAAACACGTGTGATTACGATAGAGATAGAGTTAAAAAAATGTATCCATTTTTCTCCGAAACTGTTCTATAAATTTAAAAACGCGTTAATTTATATTATTTTATAAAACCGTTTCGGAGAAAATTGTTTTCAAAATATGCTGAGGTTACGCTGATCCTTAGCCCCACCGTAAATCGACACGGCTCTCCAAAGCTCCACGGAACGTGTAGGAATTCGACTTTCTCGTGTGTAAATTAAAAAAGAAATTTTAATAAAAAAAAAAAATCTCCTCATGCAAACGCAGCAGAACAGACGCGTGTGCCGCAATTATACGCGGGAAAGAATAGCGGTCGACGGGTCGTAAGGGGAGGGGGGGGGGGGGGGCGGGGTCGTAGGGGGTGTAAAGAAATAAAAGAAGCGTGAGACGCGCCAGCGAGAAACGGGTAAAGGAAGGAAGGAAGGAAGGAGCGAGAGAAAGAACGACGGAGAAAAATAAGTATGACCGAGCAAACGGCGACACCTTGCGTCTATCCGCTTCTCTGTGCCTACATCTGCGAGTGTTCGGCTCTCTAAGAGCTTCGAGAAGGTGGAAACTCTCTGGCAACGAGAGACCGACTTTCCGCGCGATGTTATTACATTAAAGCTCGGAAGCGACGCGTGTCTGTGCGGACTCTTCTATGCAATTCATGAGCTATTCTTTCTTGAATCTCTTCTGTTCTGCCTTTTTGTAAGTCAGAGATTATTCAGATGACCGATTATCAATTATGTATTTTAAAAAAGGGAATAAATACAGAGAGATCGTCAACATTGATCCGACAGTTTCGCTTTCATTTCAGTGATGGCAACCAAAAATGTATAGAAAAAATAAAAAAAATTATTGTAAAAAAAAACGATAATAAAGTTTTCGATAAAATTATTATCAAAAAATTGAAGTCAAAGTTATCCTCGATAAAAATAATTGTCGGCCGAAGTTTTTTTTTAATTCGGGGCAGTCTCTTTTAAATTTTCTCGATAATCCGACCAGAACTTTCGCCGGTACACATTCGAATCTCTCCTGTTCTGCTCGTTAAAGCTGGCATTTCTTCCCCCTTTTTAAGCCAGAGATTATTCAGACGACTGATTGTCAATTATGTATTTAAAAAAGGGGGTGGATAGAGAGACAGCGTTAGCATTGATCCATCGGCTTCGCTTTCATTTCAGCGATGGCGACAAAAATGTATACAGAAAATAATAAAAATTATTGTAAATAAAAGGGATAATAAAGTTATCGATAAAATAATTATCAAAAAAAAAAAATGAAAAACAAACTTATGCTCGATAAAAATAATTGTCGGCCGAAGCTTTTTTTTTATTTCGGGACTCTATTAAATTTCCTCGGTAATCCGACCAGAGCTTCTCTATCTCCGTACACATTTCATTTAACGATGATGAATGATCGTGAATTATTGTCATTTAACTGACCGCTTCATCGCGACGCAACTGACGAAGAAAATTCTTACGAAATCCCGATTAAATTTTCATCGATATTAGAATAATATATGATAATAGTCGGGGCTTTCCGAGCTTTCCACTAAATTTAATGGGTTTCTTACTTGTCAATTGATCGAGGGTGATATTATGTATTATGTATCGGTGACTACAGCCAGCAACCGCAGCCTCGACTGCAGAGTATCGAGGGGGTTGTATTAATAAATTAGAAACGTATATACCTCTCTCCACCCCTCCTCCCCCCCGCCCCTCCTTATGCTGCAGCGTGGCCTCGTTTTCCACCCTCAGACCCACAACCAGCGTAACATCCCAGCAGCCGGAGTTCTCCCGGCTTTTACCCCGCCTATATCAGCATAATCACCGACGACCGGCAAACCCGCTCTCTCCTTCGACTCCGTGCTCTCCGCTCATTGTTTGGTCCAAGGGTTACTCGGCGCTATCGTGTCTCCGAGCCGGATAAAGTTGCGTGCCTCCCACGGATTTCGATATTCCAAATTTGCAGCCTCAACCCGGAGAAGCTCGTGAACCAAATTGGACGGTAAAGCCGGTTCGCATATTTATCACAAATTCTGATTCGCATATTTATCAAAAATTCTTTTTCGCATATTTGTCAAAAATTCTTTTTCTCAAGAATCTGTAATTCTTTTTCGCAAGAATCTATAATTCTTTTTCGCAAGAATCTATAATTCTTTTTCTCAAGAATCTGTAATTCTTTTTCGCAAGAATCTGTAATTCTTTTTCGCAAGAATCTGTCATTCTTTTTCGCGGGAATCTATAATTTTTTTTCGCGGGAATCTGTAATTCTTTTTCACAAGAATCTATAATGCCTTTTCGCAAGAAGCTGTAATTCTTTTTCGCAAGAATCTATAATGCCTTTTCGCAAGAAGCTGTAATTCTTTTTCGCAAGAATCTATAATTCTTTTTCACAAGAAACTATAATTATTTTTAGCAAAAATCTATCATTCTTTCTTTTTTTTTGTGTCAATTATTCAATTTTTTCGGTACAAAAAGTTGGTGTTTTTTCACACAAAAAAGTGTGGATCTGTACGAAATGATCGTTTGTTAAACATACGAGTCTTTTTTACCGTTCAATTTGGTTTCTCACGATATGCAATGAATAATGTCCTCGCGTTATGATTGACGAAAAAAAAAAAATGTAATTCAATCTAATCCAGTAAATTAATCTCGCACGATAAACACACTTCGTCACTGCTCGCGCTCCGAGCTCCGCTGCAGGAGCCGCGATCATACGCAGCAATTGTAATTCAATCAACGAAACACATCCGCGATTCCGGGACAAATGAGCCGCGTTTGTAAAACCATCGGTTTTACATCAATAATGTCTGACCCAATTTTGTCCCCTCGCGCCTCGACTTTTCGCGAGCTACTTCCCCGTATGTACACAACCCGTTGACATTCCGTTCGCTCAATGTCCCTCGGAGCTTTATTAACGAACCGATAAATCTCCGGAAGGAAGAGAAAAAGAAAAAAAAAAAGGATTCTGATTTCTGCTATGTTCGTACGACGATTGCATGATGCATCGTGGAGAAAACATTCGATTTATTGTGATTCTCGTGAGCTTTTTGTTCGTGGATGCGACGTCGAAAAATTAAGGCAACGACGGAACGGTGATATTTCCATCCAGTGCGATATATTTTTCACGAACCACTGATCTAGTAGGCAATTATAGATCATTACAAATTTTACCTTGAAATTTTGAAAAGTTATCCGAACTCACGAAAAACATTGGAACGTAGCATAAAATAAAAAAAAAAAAACAGAAATAAAAAAGCGATGAATTCGATTTATTGTGATTCTCGTGAGCTTTTTATTCGTGGATGCGACGTCGAAAAATTAACGCAACGACGGAACGGTGATATTTCCATCCAGTGCGATATATTTTTCACGAACCACTGATCTAGTAGGCAATTATAGATCATTACAAATTTTACCTTGAAATTTTGAAAAGTTATCCGAACTCACGAAAAACATTGGAACGTAGCATAAAATTAAAAAAAAAAAACAGAAATAAAAAAGTGATGAAACGTAGCCAATTTGAGAACTGAAAAAGCTCGCTAACGTACTAGTTCGGCATGATAATTTATCGAGAATGATTTCAAAAACCCTAGAAAATAAATGATAGAGTTAGGGTGGGACTAGAAACTAAGTAGTGTTTCACATAGTTTAAGATTCCACATTAAGTTAATGGAAAGCAAAGAAAAATGGTCCCTAAAATAAAAGTCCTTATACTCATCTTTCCCAGTCTTCGATAAGCATCCTCAAATTCTCCAAGTTCGCGCGCCCGATTTACGAACGATAGAATTTCATAAAATCACTAACGACCTCGGTACGTTGTGTACGCCACAACACCTTTATTATTACAATAATAATTTCAAAAACGCAAGAGAAGAAACGATCGAGTTAGGATCCGTATAGTAACGATCTCATATTTCACATACTTTACGATTCCACATTAACTTAGTCGAAACCGAACATAAATGGACCCCAGAATAAAAATCCTTATACTCATCTTTCCCAGTCTTCGATAAGCATCCTCAAGTTCTCCAAGTTTCCCGCCCGATTTACGAACGATAGAATTTCATAAAATCACTAACGACGTCGGTACGTTGTGTACGCCACAACACCTTTATTACCGTAATAAAGTAAAAGGCTAAACGTACCGGCGAATTATCATAATTGCCTTAAGCTCCTTGAGTTCTTTCGTTTTTCTTACTTTCCCACCCCACCTGGCGTGCCATTCACTTCGTCGGCTAAGTGGGCTGTGGAGTTGAAGTGCTTAGGGACGAGAGGATCGTTCGCCTCGGGAGCGAAAGGTAAAACCGCTGAGATCGCCGAGAGGGTGGTTATATGGAGGAACCTTTCTCTCGCTCTAGGAGAGAACGAGAGTGGGCTGAATCGTATACTTGCTACTTAATCTCCTGTGTACATGTGCGGGGCTACGGGAGAGAGAAAAAAAGCTTTTCGGGCGGACGCGCCAGGGCCGCGTCCCTCTAACTCTGTCTCGCTGAGGCAGCTTGAATTGCTATCTAATTGAGGCTCAACAGTTGAACGCGCGTTGTGTATGGGCGCACCCCTGGAAGCCGTTCCGGTTCGCGACATTGGTCCCGGATTGCGGACCATTCTGTTCCTCTCAGTGAACGGTGACCGAGGCTAACCACAAACACTGTCGCCTGGAAGGACTCACTTACCCCTATCGGACGACCCTGTCACGCGGAGTGCACGACCGATAAGCCAACATTTTCGGCATGTTAATGCACCGAGGCTCGGACCGTTGACGCTCGTCCGAGGCCTCTTAAGTTAGAGCTTGCCAATAGGGTTCACTTCGCATAAGTTTCAGCTGTTTTTGAAAATTTCTTTTTCAATCTTGATCCATAAAAATTATAGAGAAATTTGACGAATTTTTGTAATGCCTGAAGAATCTCTTTTTAATATAATTTCATAATACATTTTTTAATACTTCGGTGTAATAATTAAATAGGCTATTTTTTTGAACGTAAAATTTTTGTCGATTTTGAAACGACAGATTAAGACATATTTTTTGTTAAGGTAGTCCTTGCGAATAATGTTCGCATTATTATACCGAATTATTTTTAAAAAAGTATTATGAAATTACATTCGTAAACGATTCTTCAAGCATTAGTAAAATTCATCAAATTTTCACCGAAGTTTTTGGATCGAGATTGAAGACATTTTCAAAAACAGCTGCATCGGCTTTTCTCTATTCGAAGCTTGCCTCTCCGATAATGAAGTTCGTAGTAAAGTGGAACGTACGGCGCATCGGTTCGGCAAACGGCGCTGGAACGAAGGTTTGCGCTGACCGCTGGACAAATCCCAGGATGAAATATTCAGGGCTTCGCCGGGTGCGGAGGTCGGACTCGTTCGTCGAGGGTACCAGATCGGGAAGCCCGCGTGTCGATTTGAAGTCGAGCGTCCCGGGGAGCTGAGACTTCGGTTGCGGGTTAAAACCCTTAATGAATAATAGAATGGCTGTAGTTTCTCGTGAACCTCGTGAGTCGATGATAAGTACATTTGTTGGCATACACTAGGGCCTCGATTTGTGCGGCCTCGGTTTCCGCAGCAGTCCCCACTACGGAGCGAATATCGATCGACGCAGTAAGCTATTTGCCATGATCGACAGTTAGTATGGGCGGGGCATGCGCTGCCTCGATTTTCGTGCGATCAGCGGGAGCCGGTCCCGCCGCTGTGCATGAAGTCGAGGCCCTAGTGTACTTGTATCGGTTTCTCTTCAACCCGCGCACATATTGATGATAGATCAGTCGACCATTCGCTTCTTTTGGGAATTCCGACATTGTTCCTTATGAATTGTACTTGTTTTTCAACCTTCACCATTTCCTGCCATTTTCAACTCCCGCATAGTGAAAAAAGTTTGTACTTTTTACAACTTATTGTCCATAAGCGTCCACAATTTTTTATTTGTTAATTGTCCGATCGCAACCGGTTCTAGTTTTACAAATAAAAGTACAAACTAAAATTGTTAATAACACCGGAAATAAAAGGACAGGTTTGTATATTCACTTAGTTTGTCACTTAGTTAACAAAATTATTTTTACGAAACTTCGTATTCCGATTTTACGAAATTATTTTTTTACTGTCCCTCTGCCCTTCGGGAAAAACCGGAGTTTTATGCGTTTCACTGCGATGATCCACTTTGGCGTCTTTTCGAAGGCGCCAGTGTTTGTCGAATGGCGAAATATTACTTAACCAAATTTCGCGTATTGATTCTTTGTATAATGATCTATGTTTGTGACCAAAGAAATGTAGGCTAAGTTGTAAACACGTAAATAAACCGTATTCCGATAACCAAATTAATAATTCGCGGTGTCATATCGATGAGCCAATGAGAAACCAGAATCCTTTTTTTCTCGCCACTGTATTCTCTTCTCAACACAGGAATTAAAAAAAATACCTAAACTGTGTTATTGTTAGTCATATTACAATTATTTCATCCATCGTTATTTTTTTATTTTTATTTTTTCAATTAGTTCATTTACACAGTCACGTAAAAAATTGTTGCGTCAATCGTGTTTTTTTTTTCAAGACAGGTTATCCTCGTATTGCGCTCGTTGTTGTTGTCATCAGTAAGATTATTTCGTTTTTTTCACATCATTATTTATACTTCGTGGTCAAATTTTATTACGATCATTAATATTGGTATTTTTTTACTATTATCATTTGACCACTAAATTCAAGTGAACTAAGTAGGATTTCAGGTGAAATCGAAACCAAAGAAACTTTTTTTTCAAAGAAGTAAAAAAAATGGGACTCCAAGTGCTCAAAGCTGACCAAATACTTCGGGCAGCAAGAAGCTGAGTCTGCACCGGATAGATAGATATCGATCACACCTCGACCGTCTCGCAGCCGCAGTGTTGTGCCAGTCTAAGTCCTCTATCTCTATCGCTTCCCGTCCTGCTGGCAGGATAGACGAAACCGCTTGTAATCCCGCCACGCTGTCCCTCCATCCATCCCTATCCTATCGGTGAGTCCGTGTATGCACCGAAACGCTGCGCAACTCTCGACGCGTTAACCTACACCGTATAACCGGAACGCTATCCGGCAGCGTTCGTCCTCGACGCCGTACCTCGACTCCGCAGGATCCCTGGGTTTAACGATTTTACGGTATCCTATCGGCGTGCGATTGACGATATTTATGCAGCGGACTTTCGCATGCATGCCAGAGGAGGATTCAGGAATATCGGGGGCTTCGACGCCCAGGCTTTTTAGGGAGCTATCGCGGATCCGCAGGGAACGGTCTGACTACAGACGGGACTCCACCACTCGTCGCTGCTGCGGAACCGATTATCTTATTTGCTCGGGACTCTGGATCGTTGCGATTTTATTCGACGTATGGTAACGTTATGGTGTACTCATTTGCTGGCTCTACCGAGAAATATAGTAATGATCTATACACGATGACAGTTTATTTCATATGATCGTGTCGTTTAAAAAGTAATAACAAAATAGAATCTAGGTAGATCTTACTCGGGATCTGATCAGGATAGCTCGAAGGAAAAATCGTGATCATTTTCTGGTGACAGAGACGAAGCTATGGTTAATTGACTACTTAAGAATTATTTAACACTAGGTCAATAGCCCAAAATAATATTTTTAACATGAATTTATTTTTTTTGAATACCTTTTTCTTAGAAATTAGGATCAGCAACCAGGACCTGACGTTGCAATTTGGCAACGAAAATGTTATGGGCAGATGAGCAGTTGCGCTAAATAGAGGAGGATTCGGGAATATCGGGGGCTTCAAAGTTCCCGTTTTTTAGGGAGCTATCGCGGATCCGCAGGGAACGGTCTGACTACAGACGGGACTCCACCACTGGTCGCGGCTGCGGAACCGATTATGGTAACGTTATGGTGTACTCATTTGCTGGCTCGGCCGAGAAATATAGTAATGGTCTATACACGATGACAGTTTATTTCATATGAGCGTGTCGTTTAAAAAGTAATAACAAAATAGATTCCAGTTAGTCGTTATTCAGGATCTGATCGTGACGGCTGAAACGAAATATCGTGAAAATTGTCAGGCGCCACTCACGAAGCTATTATCAATCGGTCACTTCAGAATCACTTAACGTTGTATCACACTTACATCCGCAAACAAAAGTTTAAGTCGATCAAAATTTCACGAAAAAAATTCTACGAAAATTCATGTGACTTTTAGAAAATCAATGAATTCATTTGAAAAAAGAAAAAAAAAGTTTCACTGATTATTTGTTGAAAAATTTGTTAATAACTTTTTGACATTATTATTATGCAAAATTAATGTTCTTGGCACCTTTAATACAGTTGATTTCATTCAGATGTTTGTACCATTAGGAAGTATTCAAATTCTCACAGAATCTCTTTTGGCTCGGAATGTACGTGTGATGCATAAGGCTGGGGGCAATGGCCCAAAATCTTTTTTCTTGACATGCATTTTTAAAGATAATGTTTCCTCAAACATTGTCATCGTCAATCAGGACCCGACGTTGACGATTTGGCACCCAAGATTTTAGAGTCAAGAAAGCAGTTGTACTAAACGGAGGATGAGGAACAGAATGAAGATAAACTGTACGAAAATTATCGCATACTTGGCACGAAGTGGAATTTTGGAACGGGTGCCAAATCGCGCAGGGGCCAAGTGCTCGGTTTGGTAGTAGGTGTATCGAGCGATAACGTGGAGCTGCGAATAGTCTGTAGCGACGGATTAATGCAGAGACACCAGGAGGGACGATGGGAGGAGAGGCTAGTCCACTCAGTCCCATCACGTAGCTCCGATCATCCCTTACCCCACTAATGTGCGTTAGGGATGGGAGGGAGGGGGGAGGGAAGTGGATCGGTGCTTCTACTGCATAATCGCGGATTTACTTCCGGCCGGAGTCAGTAACACGGTAGGAGGGCCCGTGCAACGGGCACACGCACGCTGGATGATTAATGCCCGTCATAGGGTCAAGGGTGCGTGTGTCGTCGTTCCCTTCGCCCTGCGGAAACACGAGCACGCTCAGGTACGACCCGGTTGAAGTTCAAGCCCCGCACGGTGGACCGACGAACAAACACACAGACCCAACTTATCATCGGAGGGATTGGCAAGGCGACAGCGGTAAATTTGCATGTTACACAAGAGATCCTCAGGACCGTCAACCTAATCGCTGTAGCGATGGAAACCACGGATGAGGGTACAATGGAGCGAGCCAAGTGACTGACGAAGATTCGCCGGGTCTCGCGGAAAGGGAGAACGACGGAGCGATGCACCGTGAAAAATTCTTTGTCGAGTGGCCCGCAAATTAATATTTATTTACATCAAACTGATATTTATTTCGTAGGAATAGATATTCAGTAGTAGTAGTAAAAGGCATTTATTGACACCTCTCTTAGGGTCGAATTTTGAGACCTTAGCTTGAACTTAAGATCACTCTAGAGATCGAACTTAAGATCGAAGATTGGCCAAACTTCATTGCGTGCTTAAGATTCATTTTAAGTTTGAACTTAATTTCTTGCTTAAGTTTGATCTTAATTTAAACTCAAGTCGGAACTCAGGATCAAATTTAAGCACGACGTCAAGTTCGAACTTAAGATAGGTCTTAAGCACGCAATCAAGTTTGGATCAAACTTCGATCTTAAGTTCCATCTCAAGAGTGATTTTAAGTTCTATCTAAAGAATAATTTTGAGTTCGATATGAAGAGCGATCTTGAGTTCAAGCTAACGTCTTAAAATTCGACTCTTACAATGTTACTTCACTTTTTTTTCTTTGTTTTTTTTAAATACATGACAATGCGTTAAAGTGGTCCAACAGGCTACTGAACGAAGTCCTTCAGCCTGGCTATTCCCGATGCCTTGGGCGCTTTCCAATTCGATTTACGGTTACAATTTATTATCGTTACTTGAAAATAAATAGATACATAAATAATATAACCTATGTGTATGAACTCACAAATATTCAAGTAGTATTGCCAAGTTAATCTTTCAATACGTTTAATATTTGACTCGGACATGACGCCGAAACTTTGTGTTTCCTGCGGATTCCATAGATATTCGTTTAATTCGAATAAATGCTTATTTAATAGAAATAGATATTCATTTAATACAGATAAACATTTATTCAAATTTAAGAAAATATTTATTTAAAGAAATTAAATAGATATTTTCTTACGAGGCACTCGTCGAATAGAATGTTTGTCGTGTACAGAAGCTCAGCAACGAGAATCAATGGGCTGTCCCATCGCAGAGCGGGCAGAACGGCACATACGAGAGATCGAGCGACGTCAACGACGTTGAGGAGGTCGATAGTCGATGCAGTTTGGGAAAACTATCGCGGGAGCCGGCAAGTTCGATAGCGCCAGGTAGCGCGTGGCGAACGCTGTCGGGGAATCCCGGAGGAGGTTGAATCATGAGCGATGAAGAGAGTGGCGAAAGCCCGTGAGACATCACGGGCTTTCGCCACACAGACTGCGTCCCCGACGTCACGGGCGTTTTATTACAAACTATTTCGGGCCGGAAACGCGACACGACGGGCGCTGCGGCCGGAGGAACGGAGGACCCAGGACAGTAGAGAGGGCGGCGAACGGGTGGGCGCACGTAGCTCCTTATCGTGAGAATTCAGGCTGGCGTGATGAGGAAAAGGTGGCGATGCTGTGCGGGCAGCAGGCCAGCATGTTCTCCGCTCTCCATCGCATAACCCCGAGCCCGAATGGGACGCAGCGCTGGAACGGCACGCGGCCATATGGCAGTTCCGAACGGCTGCAGCGGTAACGTCGCGAATTGAGGCGAGAGCTTCACGGGCCGAGGTGGAAATAAAATGAATTTATGCTCCTGTGTCGAAAACGAGGGGAAGGTGCGAGCTGGAAGACGAGGAGCTCACGGGAGAGCGAGAGACACTTTGGAAACCCGCGGTACCTCGTTCGGAATGGACGATTCTTGCGCCAAAGCATCATGACCCTGAAGATATCTGCATGACATCAAATTTCATATTTGGCAAGTCTCTATCAATCCACGGCTTTAGGAAGGAAAAAATATTGTTCATTTGTAGAATTTTATATTCTTTAGATCAACTTCACCGAGCAAAGTTTTTGCGATGCTAAATACAGCCGTTATAACTTGATGAAATTCGGTCACATGCAGATATCTTCAGGGTCATAAAGCATCCAGGAAGTGGTTCTGGTCGAGCGGGGAGAGATCAGGCGACACGGATCGATTCGCGATTAGGAAAGGTATTCGGAGGCGAAAGCGGCGTGAAAAAAATAATTTTCTAAAGTCGGGATGGGAAGTTTCATAAAGATAGTTGTGTTACATACACTGAGAAAAAAAATCGATTGCGTCAACCAAATGAGCGCTTACGGGTGGCGAAACAAACTTTTTGGTTGATCGAACGAAATAATTGTCGTAGCAAGTGAAGAAACCTTTGATTCGACGGTCTGTTAGTTCGATCAACGAGGCATTCCTTCCGATCAAACAAACATTTATTTCGCCACCCGTGAGCGCACATTTTGTTGACTCAATTAATTTTTTTTTTTCTCTGTGTAAGTCACGATGTCGTTTGTTCAGATTCGAATATACAAACCTGTACTTTTATTTCCCGTGTTATTGACAGTTTTAGTTTGTATTTTTGTTTGTAAAACTAGAGCTGGATGGTGCGATCGGTAAATTAACAAAAAAAAATTGGGCACGTTTGGGGACAATAAGATGTTGTGAAATGTACAAACTTTTTTACTGTGTAGTTATTCGTACGCCAGGTACTTTGCCTTTATTTGCACTGGGATAAATTGGGATAACGTACAGTTTTTGGTCATCATGACCCGAAGGACGAAACTTTAAATATATAAAATGAAACACAAAAGAAAACATCGGGTGGATTATGCTGTACGTTTATGTTAATACTTTAAAAGTGTCGTCACCAGCTGTTTCAGCTTTATTTGTACCGTGATTAATCGATAAGGTTGACGTGCCATTTTCGTCAGAATGCGAAACCATAGACGAAACTATGAGTAAAATAAGATCCAGAACAACACGTCGAGTGGGTAATTCTGTAAATTTATGTTACTTTAAAAGTGTCATCACCAGGTGTTTAGTTAGTTAGTTCATGTACCATTTTTGGTCATCATACCCCTAAGTACCATACTTGAAATACAATGAAATACAAAACAAAACATCGATTGGATATTTCTGTAAATTTATGTTACTATTTTAAAAGTGTCATCACGAACTGTTTCGTCTTTATTTGCACTGAAATAAACTGATAGGGGTGACGTACAATTTTTGGTCATCATTCCCTTAAGAGCACGTGAAACACTATGGAGTGCGAGAGAGATAGCATCACTGGCGCTGTCGGCGGAAGCGAGAGAGACACGCTGAGAACGTGTTTCACATACTCTTAAGAAAGAAACTTTAAACTTTAAAAACAATGGAGTTGGAGAAAACATCTGGAGAGTAATTCGGTAAATTCATGTTAATACTTTCTAAGTTTCGACATGGGGATTTGGGCCATCAACGATTTAAGCTCGTTGAAGTTCTGTCCGGAAGATATGCTCAAAAAAGGCGATGATTTTGTAGAAAATAGTTAATCTTGAGTCGAGTTGAGATCGAACCAATAAACGTCCATTGTTAATGGATCGCTGGAAAGTTTAACACGGGGTTTGAGCGAGACATGTACTAATGTTAAGTATTCATGCAAAGAACGTTTTCGGTGGTACGGTCGGGCGCACAAAGGTACAATCGGATAGAGGATCCTTTGGTTCGAAGCTGAAGCTTCGCTCCACCTACTCATTGTCATCCCACGAGGCCTCGCACTCTATTTAATCCCAGATGAATTGGTCCGTGGCTTTTCTTGCCAACAAAGAGCATCGAGATTCAACTGTGCCCTCACCAAATAAACTGCCTGTATACAGCAAACACACGTGAAGTACGCCGCATCCGTGCACACCACCCAAAGAGCACCAATTCGTACAAACGGCATCAGACTGTGCCTTCCGGTAATTTAGTACACAGGTTTTAATCCTAAATGTACGAGAGAAATCTAAATTTGAGATGTCACTAAACTGAATCATGTATGGAGAATTATTCCTTGGTGATTTAAGTGCATAATTTTTCTTATTTTTATTTTCTTCAAATTTCCAATGAAAAATAGGGATTTTTATTGCTGAATAATTAAACGAACCTATTAAATGAGAGATTTCAAAATAATAGATGTCTCCGAACTGAGAGATGTCTGAAAAATTATTCTTTAGTAATTTAAGTGCATAATTTTTTTTATTTTACTTTATTTAAATTTCAAAATTTTAGATGTGTCCGAACTGAGAAGTATGTGAAAAATTATTCTTTAGTGATTTAATTGCATAATTTTTATTTTTTTTTTATTTCGAATGAAAAATTGAGATTTTTTATTGCTGAATAATTAAACTAAATGATTAAAGGAGAGATTTCAAAATGTCCGATGTGTCTGAACTGAGAAATATCCAAAAAATGAATCTTTACTGATTTCGTTAAATAATTTTTTAATTCCTATTTACTTTTATTTTAAATGAAAAAAGGTAAAACAATTTCCGCTGAATGCTTAAACTCCTCGACAATTAAATAAGTATAAATGGGGGGTGAATTTTTATACGCTACCGTGCCGAGGAGAGCCGGATGAAGATTGCGAGGAAAATCTCAAAGATATGAAAAACTTACCGGAGTAAGAGTAAAATAAAGATAAACAAAACTGTGGAGAACGAAGAAACGTGTTTTCCTGAAAAGCCTCTCAAACCTTTCTGAGTGCGCTGACGTTACGCAAAGAATCCGGAAGTTCCGCGACCGAGAGTTGGAACGACAACCTCGACGTTCCCAAGTGCTTTCCCTGCTCATATATTCCATCCGATATTTTTTTTTTAATAACCGCGGTCAATAAAGTAATTTATGATACTAGTGCGATAAAACGTTTTCTGACGAGTGCGAATTTGCAGCACGAGCCGAAGCCAAGTTCTACAATCATACGAGTATAGAAAAAGTTTTTCGCACGAGTATCGTACCAAATTTTACTTCACAAGGTGTGCAAACGGGGGTTTTGTGAAACGTGCGTAAAACTTCAATTTTCGCACCGCGTGTAATAAATAAATAAATCTTCCAGAGCCGGCGCTCTCGGAGATTTTCGTGTATACGCGTGTAGTGAATACAGGCGTGGGAGCGGAGTTGCACGACTCGTTTCCATCCCTCTATTTTAGAGTGATCAGGCCGAAAATAAATCCAGCGAGCACGTGTGGATATCGTCGTAGTAGTCTCGTGCGTCACTCGTTAGCACTCCTCCAGCAGCCGGCCAGACGCTGTTTCCCCCCTTGTTCAAGCGGTTAAATAATAAAACAATTCGGTCATGGAAAACGCTCCTTACAATAAATCACGTTACTTTATACACGTTACGAAAGTTCGCGCATTTAACAACTATTTCTTGTTCAAAATGGTCAACATCTTTTTCTTATTAATCTCGCTATCTGTTCAGTATTAATTTCACTGCTTTTCAGTGATAAATATGGTTCGTTAAAAAAAATAAAAAACAATTCGCGAGCTTGGTCAAAATATATTCGTCACAGACAAATCGTAAAATATATATATATATATATATATATTTTTGTACCAATGTAAAATTCATTGCATGAAAAGTTGAAACTTTTGATGCGTGTAGAAGGAAAAATTGGATTAAGCAGATTAAGAGAGGCTTGACTTAAATTTTCCTCGTACATAATCTTCGTGGCGATTAGACACGATTAAGAAACGTAGGAAATTCCAGGAATAGCCTGGCGCACGATCATACCGTGCCGTCTGTTGGCGAAGGAGCCAGCCAGCAGCTATGCCGATGGTCATTTCTGTCTAATGTCTGGAGGCCGCAACGAAGGAAGCCTCCTCTCTTACCTCCCCCCCCCCCCCCCCCCTTAATTTCATCGAAATTAAATTTTCCACCTCGTCGAAATTCCACGTTGAATTACAACGTTCGCCCGCACAATGCAAACGAGGAAATTTTAATAGACGATAATTGAATTTGCTTTGGGAAGCGCCGGCAATGCATCGCCGTACGGTAGGTCATCTCCACCTGCCAGCGCGCGCAACAAACCCCCCGCCCCCAATCGCTCCCAAGGAAATAAAAAAAAAATATGCAAACAATATATTCGAAATATATCAAATTCGGTGTTTCAACAATATTAGTATAATGAATTGGCTGTATATTTGGAAATATCGACGGTTAAGAAACAGAAGGGCGTAAATACCATGCTTACGCCCTTTTGTTTCTTATATATAGCCTAGCAGGTTGTTGGAGCTCGAGCACTTCGCCCCCTCGCCATAGACTATGAAAATTAGAACACAGAAATTTATATTTCCGGTGAATTTCACGAAATTCATCTCTTCCGGTTTGAAAATCTTATTTTTTTAACAGGAAGTAACATCATACTGGAAATAGGTCACTTCCGGTTTGAAGATCTTATTTATCGATGTCATACCGGAAATACATAACTTCCGGTAAAAAAAATGAGGTTTTCAAATAGGAAATGGTGTATCTCCAGTATAAGGTCACTTTCGGTCGAAAAAATAGATATCCGGACTGGAATGACGTATTTCCGGTATGGCGTTATTTCCGGTTGAAAAATGAGTCTTCTGGACTGGAAGTGACGTATTACCGATCGAAAAATGATTTTATTTTTGCCCACGACGATAGTGCAGAGCGTTGTTTTGCACCGCATTATTGTGCACAGAATAGTACCAGAATAGTATAATCGTGGCATAGTTATCATGGCCTGGAAGAGGGTGCTAAGAGGACTGAGAATAACAAGCCCCTCCCTGCCCCTAAAGTCTGGAACAAACACACAAACAAATGCACAACTTTCTAAAATCGATAATAGATTTCCAAAAATATATTTAATATATGACCGATATATTTTTCGATACGTTCCAGGCATACTTTTTCCATGTTCCCCATTAATCCGGCTATCCGTTGCATCCAAGGACTGTCGCCAGACTTGGCGCTGTCCCGCGCCACTGCTGGGATGTAACCGCCAGCCAGACCAGTTCATCGTCGCCACGCACGGTTGCGTCGAGGCCTGAGCTAAATAAATAAAAATCCGAGAGGGTAGATAACACGTTTGTCCGGTAATCCAATCGCTTCTGATTTGCATTGCCGTGCTTGGAACTCCAACCGTTGCAGCTTTACCGTGCCGAACACATCGACACTTCCGTTGTGATTCACGCTGATCGCCCATTCAAGGTGTGTGGCTCGCTATATATATATATGTATACAGATATACATATAGATATATATATATATTCATACATATAGAGTCGAGAGTTTCCTCCGTCGGCCTCGGTCTGCATACGAGCTTCTCCACACATCCGTGCAGCAAAGCCTACCCTCGGATTCCACGTGATAACACTGATAATATGTGCACACGATATTGCATACCGCGTACTCCGGACTATACGGAGAGGCACCAAACTGCGGCATATTCTCGCGTCAGAAATTCGGCAACGAAAGCATCTTGTTGGCCTTTGCCGCTCCACGATTATCGAGGGCTAACTGAGCTGTCGGTGCCTGTCTCAGATCAGAACGCGCCAGTTAAGGAGGTCGAAGCGCTCAGCACCAGTCAAGTGAGTGCTTGATTTTCAAGATGGCTTATAGATATAGCGCTTATTTGTATCTCAACGTGTGTCTATAATCTTGTAAAAAATAAATAAAATCCATGTTTCAGGCATTGCATATTTTTTACGGCCGATCGTTTGGTTTTTGTCGAATTTCAGTGATTTCATAAAATAATGGAGTGAGCGTTGTAATGTAACTAATTTTTTTAAGGCTACCTGGATTAAAGTTTGTATGCGGATGTAACTTTTATCAGAAATTTTACGATTTTCGTTTACATGTTTCGAAATTTGTTTGCCATATTTAAGGTAAACTACCAGCAAGGATGAATGAATTAATTCCAAATTAAATACCAAAACTATACTTTACATGTAGAAGTCACACACAAAGTTTCGCTGTGATCCGAAGTCTCTTCGAAAAGTTATTGTGTTTCCGGATGGGACAGACAGACCGAAACGGGAAAATGCTTTAATGTCACTAGGGGGAAAAATGGTGGTGCGCAAAATCCCTATTTCCACACATTGTGAAATAAAATTTTGTTCGATACTTGTGCGACGAACATTTTCTTTACTCGTGTGATTGCAACACTCACCTTCGGCTCGTGCTGCAAACACACTCGTCAGAAAAAGGTTTTTCGCACTTGTATCGTAATGTATTATTTTTCCATTGTTTAGACATGCAAAAGAAGTTTTTTTAGACCATAATCTGTCTATCGAATCTTTCTATGATTACAATACTCTCTTTCCTTACTTCGTGTGGGATGAAAAGTGAAAACATTAATTGCAGTGAATTTGTAAATAGCGTAAAGTGGGTGAATATGACCCGAATATAAATTGGATGAAATCGCGCCGAAGTCGCGAGGTTTGAATATTTTTTTCAATGTCCGAGGATTTGTGTATGTGATTAAGCGCGGTTGCACCGTACCGTGCCAGATTAACGAGGGAGTAATTCCTGCGCGAATAAAAAAATAATTAATTAATTATTCAGTGATTAATTTGTTAATTAATAAAACGTCCAACCTCGATAAATGATCATCAGCACCGACGTCAATTAACTTAATGGTGTGATACACAGTTATATAATTTCGCGAATTAAAGCCTCGTTGTTGGGCCGAGTTTCAATGTCGGATGAGTTGCAGCGCGTGCACGAACGAGTACGTCGATGAAAAATGACGAAACATTTTTTTACATTTTGACAATACGAGACGACGCAACGATCATCAGCGGATCTTCGCGAGTACATCAGCTCACACCCAGAAAAATAATGTATTTGATGGACACCCGCAAATAAATATTTTAATAGATTAGATAAATATTTATTTTAATCAAATAAATATTTACATTGAATCAAATAACTATTTACTTAAACCAAATAAATATTTATTTGCGGGGAGTCAAATAGATTATTTTTCTGGGTGCAAAGCAGCGAGGAATTGAGGTTTTGTGAGAGGACTTATATTCATCGGCCGACACAGAATGAATTATACCGCAGCAGTGCAGTAAAACTTTAATCTCATCCACGATCCCCGAGACTGCTCAACGTTATTTCATCTTGAACGAGACAAGCCGATGTATTTGACTATAAATAACACGGAAGACACCGTTAACGTATTTAGACGCGGCCTTGTCAATGTCACGGGGAGCTCGGAAATCGCGGGCGCTTCTAGAGATTTTGGTCCAGCGACTTTACACCCGTGACCTCCACGAGTTCGTCTGATAAAAGTATTAAAAAAAGCATCGATAATCCGATAATTCGTCACATGAAAATATTTTTTTAAACCCCTGATAGTCCCGTTTAGTTGAAGACTCAATGATGACGATTTTATCTTAAAAGAATACGTCGTACATTTTCAACTTTTGTAACTACAAATCGCAAGTGTTATAGAGCAATAAATACGGCTTTTTTAAAAGAATTTCTTATAATTTTTTCTCCACATGGATTCTGAGATACGTGAGCTTAAAGTTGTGTCAATTAGCACGAGCTGCAAACGGTGCCGCGTGAAAAGCAACATTATTTGATTTAAAGATATATTTCTAGACTACTTTATTGTAATTTTTTGTTTCTAAAATAACAGTACAACATTAGGGACGCATTAAAAAAAATAAAACCGAGCTCTGCTTATAGATTTTCGAAGATGTTACGAGTTGAAGGATCTTCGACTCTGTATATGAATAGATTCAAGGCCTCAACCACTGCTAGCAACTGCCCCTCCGCCGTTAAGGGTTTATTACATCACCGTAAAGTTTCGATTTTTTTTCTAATAGTTTATAGTGTCAAGAATATTCAGTTAAATTTTTATGCCGCAATTGAGCGAATTACGAAAGTTAGAGACCATTATGTGGAAAGTGGCGGAGCGCTCGAGCAGCTCCGCGGCCGAACTTTAAACGCGTCTTTCGCGAAACGTAATTTTCAAAATCGGTGTCCCTATATCTCAAAAACGAATCGATGGATTTGTATGAATATTTTTTACGATATACTTTAACAGATTCTTTCGTCCTTGACGTTTCCGTACTTAAAAAAAAATATCATAAAATGATTCAAAGTGTAAAAAAAATGGGTAAAAATCGCTTTTTTTCAAATGGCCGTCATTTTGCAAATTGTTTCTCGCGTTATATATCATTTCTTAATAAACAATAAAAAAAAAATGTCCTTCTAGATAAAATAACAAGTCGAAATCGGGGCAGCGCAAGCGAACTTAAGAAAGAAATTGTTTACACCTACCGATAAAGAACATACATAATAACAATAAAATGTAATGAAAAAAAATCCCAAATGGTTTTTAATGCACCCTCCTCCCATCCTGAAAAAACCAAATCCATAAACGATATATTTACCGAGGGAAAAAAAAATCACAAAACATGCGTTTTTACCCATTTACTGTAGGTCTGAGCCCTTAAGAAACAGCGACAATGTGAAAATTCCCTTAAAAAAATGATCTCCTCAATTCGTCAATATAATTTTTAAAAAATCAATAATTTTCTTTCCTTACTTCTCACACATACATCGATACCTTCTTTAATCTCAGTGGCTCGAACAGCCGCGTTACGTGCCCCCTTCGTGCGACAAGATCGTTTTTCCTCATATCGTTGGTAGAGAAGATTTATCGATGCAACGTCGAAGTCTCGGGGACGCGAGCGCGGGGGGGGGGGGGGGCGGAGGGCGGGGATCAGGGGTGGGGGGATTGTCGGTCGGCGAAGGGTAGAGACTCGTTAGGATCGATAATCGCGTGGTGTTACGTGTAATACATGGTACATAATGCATCATATATGTCCTAACACAATGTAACTGGTTTAAACTATACATAAGTACATAAGCTATATGAGCGAAGAGGCTATCCGCGTCGGCCGAACACTTGCGACAACTATAACATCCCGCTATGCGCCGAGCTCTAACCCCTTCCAATTACGCGAGAGTGGCCAGGGATGCTTTAGTTGATGGAGCATGCACAATGCACCGTTTTCCACAGACTCCGCGGTACACAACACACCCGCGCAGCGGACCGGAGGGTGCCCCGATGCTTCCAAGGGAAAAATATAAAGCGAGAGGGGGAGAGAAAAAAAAAAGAAGGAAAAGGAAAGGGTCAAAAAGAGTTGACGCGCCTCCACAATCTGTAGTTCGCGAGAACAATGAGCGGCTCCCACGGTACGATTGTAGTGTAAGCACTTGAATATAATGCCTCGGAGAGGGCGCGAGGGACCGGCTCGGCTGGCTGGAAATGTGAAAACGCGCGGGCGTTACCCAAACCGGAAAAGCGGAAACGTTTCATATCTCGCAATATCGAGAAAATTCCTTGCAATCTTGTTTCCGCAATTTTTCTGTTTTATTATTATTATTCCGCTTCTTGCATCTGTCTATCCTCTTTGCAACGGGGTCGTTGATTTTTTTTTTTTTTTGTTTTGCTTTCGGTGCCTCTCGTTCCGTTAAAGAGGACTCTAAAGTATCGACGGAATACGCTTTTCCAATTCGTGCATGTTTGCAGTTTTTTTCTTTATTTTAAGACGGTGTTATAGCTATGCAGATTTTTGTTCTTATGGGGAATTTAAGAGGAGGAATTCGGTCGAAAAGATTTTTGTTCGAGGGGACGATTAAAGGGGCGGTGTTGTTGAACAGAGTATGGCGTACGGAGAAATGGGGGAAGCGAGCATCGTTCGATTACATGGAAGTTTCGTTGTATGTTCGACATTTTTTTTTTTTTTATCATTATTATTCCTCTTCTTGCATCTCTCAATCCCTCTTGTTAGACTCGCTATCGGGGGATCGTTGATTTTTTTTTTTCGTTGCTTCGCGCTACATTAAAGAGGACTCTAAAGTATCGATTCGGAAAACTCTTTTCCAATTCGTGCATGTTTGCAATTTACAAAAATTTAAGAACTGTATTATGGTTTTACCGATTCTGTCATTCTGGGAAATTTAAGTGTAATAAATTGTCGAAAATTAGGTCGAAAAGATTTTTATCAGACGGGACGATTAAAGCAGCGATATTATTGAACCGACCACGACGTACGTAGAAATGGGACAAGCGAGCATCATTGGATAATATGAAAATTTCGTTGTATGCTCAACATTCGTTTTTGTAATAATTATTATTCCTCTTCTTGCATCTCCCACTCCGACCGTTGATTTTTTTTCGTTGCTTCTCGTTCCATCGAAGGCACCTAAACGTAACGTCGCGGAACACCCGTTTCCAAATCGTGCATGTTTGCAATTTTTTTTGTCATTGTAAGACAGTAAAATATTTTTCCAATTTTTGTCATTTTGGAAAATTTACGAGTAAGAAATTGTCGTCAATTTAGCCTAAAAGTTTGGACTAATCGTAACGACGCGGAGCATCTTTTTTCAATTCGTGCATGTTTGCAATTTAAAAAAAATTAAAAAACAATTATAGTTTTGCAGGAAAATTTGTGAGGAAATTGTAGAAAATTTGGTCGAAAAGATTTTAGTTGGTCGCCACGATTAAAGCAGCGCTATTATCGAACCGGGTATGGCGTACGGAGAGATGGGAAAAGCGAGCATCGTTGGATAATATGGAATTTTCGTTGTACGTGCGAAAACATTGGAGCCTCGTTATTCCGATAGGATCCTGCTTCCCGGTATTTTTCATCGGCGGCGATCGGACGAAAATGGGCGAGTCGGAGAGTGGGCGGGCGGTCCGTTGAACGCGATTACGTAATCAATAGATCCCACCCCTGTGTCGGCGAGGCTCTTGTGGCCCTGTGGCGTTCGCAGACTACGAGCCATCGATAACTTCTTCGGCAATTTTTTTAATTATTCTCTCACGCCCTCACTGCGGGCCGTGCGCTCGCGCCGCAACGTTCGCCCGTTTTATTCCTCTCCCGTCGCACTTTGTCGATCGCTTAATGAATTTATACGATAAATCATCGCGAACCGCGACTCCCGTTGTTCGGCGACGGATGAGTGTCTTGGAACGGTCTGCAATTTTTGTAATTTTTACTGACGAGATGCGAACGGCTGGGAAGCCTGACGAAGCATTATTTTCAGTGTCAGTGTCCTTCCTTGTCTTAAAGGAGATCCATCGATTTCGGGAAGTAGGAAAAATGTTTTTTTAATTTACTTTTCTTCGGTAATAAACATTTTGTAGAAAATAATCCATTGGGCCTTTTTCGCATAAACTGTTTCTGAAATTTCAAACATCTGCGTTGCAATTTTACGGTAAAGTTTTCATTATTAATGAAAGTCTTTGTAAATTTCCGAGGAAAGATTAGCAATTTTTAAATCTGGTATTTCCAATTTACAAAAAAAAGTGTATCAATGTTCAACATAATGTAAGTAACGTAAGCAAATTTCAAGTTCCAATATATTAAATTTACGACTTATTTTTACAGTGCAGATATTCTAACCCTGCAAAATCAATCACCGAATCCGAATTAAGAAAATTGTTTTTTCAATACCATTTTATTTCTTATTTTCTTCTTCAAAAGAAGCTAGAGCTCCCGCTGCAATTTTCTTATATTCGGAACTGTCGAGTTTTTCACGAGATCGGAGCACCCTTACCAATAATCAAAAGTGAGCGATTTTCGACACTACTTTTTTTACCAAATAAATAAATATAACACTCTTTTTGCCTGAAATCTATGAATTTAAGCAATGTAATGCTTAAATGTAAACTAAAAATACTAGAAATACTAAAATAGTAAAAATGGTAGTAATGTAATGTAACGCAATAGTTAAAAAAACGGAAAGGTTAAACCCGTAAAAAAAAAATCTTCTTTCCAAGGTCACAAGGTTAGGTGATGCTGCGGAATTTTTTACGACTCTATACGCTCCGACTCTTCTCTATCGCGCAGAGATAAGTGATACAGAGGATAATACAGATGGGGCGTCGTTCATAGGGCGAGGTTAAGGTCTCGTAATGGGATTATTTGCGCGCATGATGTACTCGGGGGGGGGGGGGGGGGGGGGGGGGGGGTGAAAAATCAATTCTCGACACTGAGCCTTCCTCAACGCGAACTGACAGTCCGGAGGTCAGCGAGGAGGTAAGAAAACGAGGGTGGCGGAAGGAAGGAAAGAATGGTGCGCGTACGTACGTCGGCGATTTTTTTTTTATTTGCTTCTCTCCTTCACTCGGGCTTGTGTGGGAATCGCGAGGAAAAAAAAGCCCTCGAAGGTGTCGATGCAGCCTGTTAAGCCATCGATGACGAGCGGAGGGGCTTTGAAGACCCTGTAGCTTGTCGATTCGCAAGGTCGAACCACTGCTCGACGTCGAGAACTGCACAGCGTTGCACACGACCGAGGGAGACACGCGAATCCCTCCGGGCAATAATGCGCATTCATAAATATATCGAGAAAACAATGCACGTTCGCGTACTTCTCGGGCAGCCACGAAAACCCCAACATCGCAGTGTATTTTATCGCAAAAAAAAAATAAACAATAATACTAATCGATCTAAGACAGATAATAAATGTTTCGTTGCTTGAGAACTTTTTTTTATAAATCTAATTTTCAACACCTCTAACAAAAATTCTACAAATCACACACAGCCGAACGACTACTTTAGATTTATTATAGATGGGCTAATTTTTTAATGATTTTATTGTGTCGCATAACTTACCGATAGATCGAAATGTTCTTTTCCATTTTAACGAGAGAGTACTGAAATTTTTATGATGATTTTTGTTGTTGTTTTTTTAAATTATAGAACAATTTACACGAGTCTCTTGAGCCGGAGCGCCAGGCCCGCTCGTCCATCAATCTCTGCCGTCTCGGGACTGAGATTTCATAACCGGAAGTGGAGACGTTGTCGTGCAGTCGAAGAACCACAAGGTACGTAATGACGCGTCCCAGCCCGAGGTGAGCTTCGTATCGGGAATAATCGCCGACAAGTAACACGACGATTCACGCAATAATCCCCTCCGGATCCTATAATAGATTACGGAGCGCCCCGACGGGTTGGGAGAGCTATTTTTTGTGTTTTCGGCTCCTCGTCCGGGGAATAGCTGGATAAAAAGACATCGATGGAAGCGCCGAATTGGGGCATTCGCGCATCAAGGGCATCGATACATGCATACACCATTCGGCGACACATCGAGCTTTCATCGATTACTATCCATACACTTTGTACACCCTAAAAAAAAAATGCAACTTAAAAAAAAGTGTAAAAAAAAAAAGGAAACCGAAACAGTTGCAGGCAGTGAAATTTCGAAACAGTACCGAGAGGGTTAAAGGGGAGGGCGCCGGAAACTGCAGGTGAAACACGTGACCGGGTCACTAGGACGGACGCTGTCCCATGTGTATCTGCATGTGTGGAACATGCAGGGAGCGCGTCGGCGGTGTGGCACGTGGCGTTCCGCAGTTTGCGCACACGATACCCAAAGTGTATATTTTTTATCGTGTTTATTTTTATGTTTATTGCGGCAGATAAGGACACTAAAATTCAGCGAAGAGCGTCGACGATACGTTGAGAAAGTTGGTTCGCAAAGTGGCGGAGAAATTATCGTTTGTCGATAGTGCAGAGGCGTCATTTTTCTTTGAGAATTGGGCCGAAGTCGCGCGTCTCAAGAGTTTTGGCATGGGCTTGCGAGAAGGAGACCTTGGCGGATGCGTGAGGGAAGCGAAGCTCGGGTCTCGTGCTGCGTTTCTCGAGACGGAATGCGGGGGTTCATTCTTTCGGCCAGACAAAACCCACGATACAGCGAAACGATTGCAATTCCCACGCACATCGAACAGGCGCAAAGCCGAGCAGCCAGCAAGTAGTAAACGGCTAACGACACGAGCAGAGCGACACGCATAAATTTACACACACACACAAATGCAGCAAGTTTTAACGAAGGGTGTACATCGAACGCCTTGCAGGCCAATTATTAATCATTATAATCATTGTAATAGTTATCATCATTATAATCGATATAATCATTAAATCGTTATAATCATTATAATCGTTATAATCATTATAATCGTTATAATCATTATAATCGTTATAATCATTATAATCGTTATAATCATTAAATCGTTACAATCATTATAATCGTTATAATCGTTATAATAATTATAATCGTTATAATCGTTATAATAATTATAATCGTTATAATCGTTATAATCGTTATAATCGTTATAATCGTTATAATCATTATAATCATTATAATCGTTATAATCGTTATAATCGTTATAATCGTTATAATCGTTATAATCATTATAATCGTTATAATCGTTATAATCATTATAATCGTTACAATCATGGTTATCATTATTAATGTTATTGATGTTATTAATGTGATTATTATTATTTTTTAATAATCGTTATTATTCGCAGAGGAGAAATTCGAGGGAAGAGCGAATTTCGCGAGCCGCGGAGAGAGGAGTAGCGAGGATGAACGATGAACGATGTGGACTCACCCGCCGGCAACCAGGATCATCTGCATGTTGCATGGGGGCGGCTGCTCTTGGTGCTTCGCTCTCGCTTTACTGTCAAAAAAAAGCGCGCTCCGCGCTATCCACTCACCTCACCCACCCCCACCCACTTGTGTATCCTCTCACTTTCCTTCACCTTTTCTCACTCCCAATCACTCTCCCGCCCGCTCTTCGCACCTCTTAAATCCCCCCCCCCCCCCCCCCCCACCCCACTTTTTTCAATTTATTTAACCTTTTTTTTTTCCTCGAGAATCTTCGAGAGTAATTTATTCGTAACACAAGGCTGTTGGCACACGATGGACGGGTTATCTCTGGGTCGCCGCGCGACGACTAATCGAGAGCAATTAACGAGAGGACGTGCGGGAAAATACGACGAAAGCGATGCCCAAATCCGGGACCGAGAAGACGACCGGAAGCTTTGTTTACCGTACTTCGTAGCTGGATTTACGCCGTCGTGACGCGACTCGGCGCGTGGGTGTGTGTGTGTGTGGGCTTGCGGCTCCGTTAAACAATCGTAACAGCAGCCAGTATCGAAGCTCGATCCTTCGTCGAACCTCTAGTATTTTATCCCTTGAAAATTGTGTCTATTTTGTTGTTGTCATTAATTTTTCTCTTTGATTAATTCTTTTACGGAAGGACGGAGTGAACGGATTCGGAGTAGATACGATTTGTGCTGGACGTGTAGAGTGGAGACGGGCCGTTGGACTGGCTTGACTGCCGGAGGCTGGACTCGACCAGGCAGCGGGGAATCGCGAGCCGTGGAGCTGGTCTACCTCGGGGCCACGTTTGGCCCTGGCCGGGTACGGTGCTTCCGCCGCTTCCTTCCTTCTCGGCATTAATTCAAAGCCGCTGCTCCGCCGGGACCGTGAAATAAAAAAACGGGACGTTCGTGGAGCGGGTTTCGGTGTGTCGCGAAGGCGACGTATCGCTGGATGTGCGGAGCGTCAACAGCAACCGGCAGCGCGGTGTCTTCCGGGTGTGGAATAAGCGGGCGATTGATGGTGACGGGAAGAGACGGCTCGAGGATGGTACGAGAGAGGGGGGGGCGAAAGACGTGGATGACGGTCGATCGAAGGCGAGTAGGAAGATGAAGAGAATGAAGAGCTGCCGTCCGGTTGTCGCTGATGAGCCTTTCGCTGGACCTCCGCTCACCGTCACCCAACGTGTCTGTTGGAATCGCTAATCACGACACTGTCACTCGCATCATCCCCGCCGAATTCCTCGGCATTCCAGATTATCCGAATAATCGTCTCCGCCCGTACGACGATGCTTGTCGTCGTCGTCGCTGTTGTTCTCGTGTTCGTTTGAGCAATTGACGCTGTTGCCGGTGCCGCTCGTCGATTCGGCGGAATCCTCGATGACAACGTTGACGACGGCCCTGGCGGTGGCGACGCTGTCCCTGCCGCTGCCGTTTTTTCGGCCGCCGGACAGCGGACAGCCAGTTCTCGTCAGCCCCGTGGTGGATTGCGTGGTGTGTCGGCCGCGTGAACGCGCGCCAGCACGGGTTATTAACGGGCGTGCGTGCGCGCGCGGTCTACGTCGAACACGCCGCACAACGACGACGAGCGCCTGCGGGGCACCAGCTGACCGAGAAATATCACTCGATGCGGAGCCGAGGAGCGCTCGACGGAACGTACCAAAGCCGGAGCTAACTGGGGACGGCGTCGACTCGGTGTAGTCTCGTGCGTATCGCGAGCGTGCTTCCGTCTTTACTGTTCTCCCCCGCGAGTCCCGAGGCCCGCGAACCGACCTGGCGCTCGTTTCGGCGGTAAGGCGGCTTGGTGCCTCTCGGAGGAAACCTCCTACATCAGCTTTGAGTCCCGTTAGCGCGATCACCGACGCTAGAGCGCGTTTCCCTCGCACATACGATTGTTAATAACAATTATCTTTCTTGCTTCCTCCCTTTATGCGATACGCGTGCGTGTTTATGTGTATGTATGCGGAGCACGGACACACTGACACAGAGACGCGTGATGCACACTCAGGCCATCGGGCTGGCGACGGTCGCGCCGATGATCAGGACGATGCGCGGCGAGGTCGCGGTGCACATGCACCGAGCGGCTCGCGAAGGGCGAAGAGGAACCCGAGTCAGTGAGTCGGCTTTGACTGAATCGGCGATGCGACGGAGGGACGGTAGGGTCGCCGAGGGTGGATTCCGATCGAGGGGCAGCGGCGGAGGGAAGAAAAAAGCGCGATGGTGAAAGTGTGGCACGAGGAAGAGACGGCACACTGGAAGCGGGAGGGTGTCGGGACGGGGACGGTGAGAGCCGCGGAGGAAGTGAAGAACCGTGCACGAGGACGGGAGAAAGGGCAGGCCTGGGGGTGAGCGTGCAGCGCGGAACGTGACGACGAGGAAGCGAGAGCTTCGGAAACCACCACTGACACCTCCTGTAAACTGCGACGACGACGACGACGACGACGAGCGTTTGCGACGGGAACGCGCGGCGAGGACGGAGAGACGCGCTGGGTGAGCTTTTGATTACGACAGTGAGAGAGGAGCCCGCGCACCCCGTTACACCGTTACAACACCGGCGATAACGGAAAGCTCGCGGTAGTGAGCGGCTAGGAGGCCCCTCTAGGCTAAATAGGTTTGTGTCGGGTAGGTTGGACCTGGGATGGTTGGTCGGTAGGTAGTAGAGAATAGCGGCGGCGCGATGCCAGGCGTCGCCGCACAGTTTCGGGAGGGCGCCACTCGCGCGGGAAAAGCTCGCCGCGCCAGTCGACTGGAGCCGGAGTGGGGGTAAGCGAGCTTGCTGGTAGCTTTGGCTCCGCGGGAGTGCGGAAGGGGTTTTGCGGGGTTGGGCGCGAACGGGAGGGGGGGGGGAGGGGGGGGGGGGGTTGAGAGAGAGAGATGAATGATGTATATCGCGAGTAGGGCAGGAGCGGGTCGGACGAGGAAGAAGGCAGCGCGGGGAGAACGGGAAGAGATCAGAGAAGTAAAAGCTCGGGAGACGAAGAGGGTTGCGCGGGGAGGCTCAAGGCGGAGGGGCGAGAGAGACGGAGCGTGGACCCGGGGGCTGGAGGGTGGGAGGGGGGAGTGGGAGCGAACGAGAAAGCCGCTATCAGCGTGGGGTTGCCGTCTCTCCACTCTCCAGTCGATATCCACCCCTGACAAGCAGTGGCCCTACCCTTACTCAACTCCACGCAGTTCTGCTCTCGCTGCCTCCTCTCCCAAACCGCCCACCCTACACACAGTGTATCCCTATCCTGGTCCGCTGTGGCGCGCTACTGGCGCCGCTAACCCGTCACTATATCCTCGAACACTTCGGGATCCTTTGGAGTCCAAGTATAGCCTCAACCTCGATCCTTCCCACTGGGTTACGGGGTGGGAACCGCTCCTGCGACGCCGGGCTCGCCGGATCACTCATCGAATTTCTCGTTTGACGGAATTTCAAGCGTCGACTGAGATCAATTTCTTCGGGCTAGCTCGACTTCGCCGTCAATGTCGATGGGACGAGTCGGTGTGCACTTGGACGTGGAAACGCGTGGGCACGAGGATGGATCGCACGAGGGCGAGACTCTTGCCGCGAAAGAAAGTATTCGCATCGTATTCGTTTCACGGAAATTGGATGCGATATACCGAGCATCCGTCGATTAAATTTGCTTCGCGGTCGATGGAGAGTGAATCGGAATCGGGGAAGATTTTGGGAAAGAAGTTTGCCCGCTGGACGATGAGGCATCAGCTTTTTTGGGGCGAAGGAAGAAGAATGGAGAAAGCGAGTTTTTAATCCAATTGCCGTTCCAACTGGACTACACTGTAAAAATAAATTGTAAATTTAATGTACTGGAACTTGAAATTTGCTAACGTTACTCATATTAATTAAACACGAATGTACTTTGCTTGTAAAATAAAAATACCAGATATTACAATTACAAATCTTTTGCTTGAAATTTACAAAAATGTTCATGAAAAATACAAATTTTACTGTAAAATTGCAACGCACATGTGTTCGAAATTTCAAAAACGGTTTATGTAAAAAAGCTTCCAATACTGTTCATTAATTTTCAAATAATTTTTTTTTACAGTGTACGTTCAACGAAATGTAGATCGTACGTCCGTCTGGCTCGAGACCTTCGCGCATTTTAGAGCCCGATCCGAGTTGCAGTTAAATTTTCTCCGTAAAACGACGAAAAAAAACAGAACCGGTACACAAATAAAGAAGAGTAAAACAAAAATGGATGCAGGGTGTATCCGTCATCTTAATACTGTTTGTTTATTCCGGACGGGCAATTTCCAGGGGCCGCGGGGCCGGAGTGACGTCGCCGCAAACCGCTGCCGAAACTACTACCTTACATGCGGCTTGTAAGCTTGCCAAAAATAAAATCGCCACGGGGTAGCCTGAAAGCTACGTACTTCTCCTCCACTCCGACAAAGGCGAATCCCGTTTCGCTCAGTTACTGTATGTATATATATAATATATATATATACACATATATATACATAGCTGTAGTATAAGGAAGCGGAATGGAGCACGGCAGGATGACGGAAGAAGAACACAGCAGGGATCGTTGAGCCATTCGTTCCGATACTTGGTGCATCCGCGTCTCCCGACTACCGAGGACGAAGCAGAATGAAGAAATCCATTGCGGTCAGCGGCTCCCACGGCGAAAATCCTACCTGACACCCAAAAAATTGCATCTTTATTTTTTTAAATTGAATTCTCTCCCCCCGAATGATCCTTATCGTCGCTCTCAAGGTGTCCACGAAAATCCTACTCCGGAGATACTCGAGGAACCATAAAGGAGAGTGGGGAAAAATGGAACAGCGGGGCAAAACGGCGCAGACAATCGGCATGAATCGATGGGGCAAAATGGGCCGTCCTAAAATTATGGGAAAATTGCGTTATTAAAGAGGCAATCTTCCAATCATTTTGGGAAGTCCCATTTTGCCGCATCGATCCATCCCGATTGTTGGTCCCGCTTTGCCCCAATGTCCCGTTTTCGCCCACCTCAAAATTCTCGGGAAAATTTCAAACGTCGGAAGCAGCAATCGCTAGGAAATCAATTCGTTGCATCGATAACTGATTTTTAAAAATTCAAAATTCATCGGCACGATTTTTAGAAAATTAAATTAAAAAGAACAAAAATCTAAAATCCATCGGCACGATTTTTAGAAAATTAAATTAAAAAAAAAATCTAAAATCCATCGGCACGATTTTTAGAAAATTCAAATAAATAAAAAAATTACCTCCATCGGGCATCTATTGTATAATACGAATCGCGAGCGATTTACGCTCCGTTCGTCCTCTGTGTCGTAACTCATGCATCTGATGCTCTGGAAAATGTGTTCAGTTTCTCTCCCTCACTGTCGCAACGCGTACAATAAGCAGGCGCGTCAACGAGCGTTCATGCATAGAAATCCGAGAGAGCTCGTGTATCCCATTAATCGGTTGCGATGGGAAGGGAGGAGGATAAGGGGGGGGGGGGGGGGGGGGGGGGAGCGAAAGAGACGCAGAAGTAGCCCATTGGAGCGCGTCGACACGAAAAGCTCACACGAGTGAATAACCCGCTCGCGTATACGGGCGTGCATCAAGATAAAAGCGATAACCCTGTTGTACTATTTTAATCAATCGGACACGCGTAGGGGACCATTCGAAAAGGGCGTCGGAACGGTCGGACCGCAGGGCTATTCTCGTCACACCTCGGGTGGGTTGCACTGTCATATATCATGATCGCTACCTGTTGTCGCGAAATACCCATCAATTCGTGATACCATCGGTCGATGTGATTTAAAGTCGCATCCAAGCCAAAAATAACCGAGGTCGGCCTTTCTTTCCGTCCGCGTCTCACGAGAGGAATCCCTACCGTGCGTACTCCGGTGTTTGCCAACATTTAGCGCATAAAGAATTCAACCCGTTTCGCGGGAGCAATCGATTCGACGATCAGTCGCGTTCGCACCGGCCAAAACTATCCGCGGATATTTTTGGATCATTGTTGGTTGTTTGTTGTGTTTCTTTTTTTTTCGGACTCGGATCAAGGTCCTCGTGACGAGGAGCTTGAATTTGCTAAGACGCAAGCTTCGAATGATTCGAATGACAAGATAATGTGCTGAAAAAATTGGTAAAAATTCACAGACGTACCTTGAAGTTTTTTTTTTTTTTTTTTACGAGGCAGTAGAAAATTTATTAGGAACATCCGCATCGTTTTTGTGCTTAAATCTCCCGGAAACCTATTTTTTTTTTTTTTTTATGGTTCGTTCACTTTTCTGAAAACGAATGAATTTTTTCAGATTTTTTAAATTCAGTTTGGATTTTTTATTAAATGAGAAAAATATGTAGGTCACGAAATTTAAAGTGAATTTAAAAATCTGAAAAAATGCATACGTATTCAGAAAAATGAACGAATCAGTTGCATTAAAAAAAGTTAGGTTTCCGGGAGATTGAACAATTTTATTTTCCATCGATTTGTTAATAACATTTTGGAATTATTTTATGCAAAATGAATCATTTCAGCGCCTTTAATATGCTTGATTTTCTTCAGATTTTTATACCATCGAGAAGTGTTTGCAATTCCCTCTCGTTTCTCTGAAACTTGTGCGAGTTTACACTATTCGCAAGGACAACCTTAAAAGAGGGTATGGTCGTTTGCGATTGGCAAAAAGTCCCCGGTACTTGAAGAGTTAACCCTGGTGGCAATGACATGCAGGCTAACGTCTGCTCGACACTGGCCGACAATGTGCCAATACTGGCCCTGTGTGACGCTCCAATTAAGGAAGTCGGAGAGGTGAACGGATGTTTGGCGTTTGGACGATTTCCTTGTTTAAATGATTAATCCGTCGTTCGCTGGCATTGACTTTGCATTGATATGCATTGACGTTGCGAGGGAAAAGTGATTTCTTTTTTGTTTCCTTTTTATTAATTATCGAGATTTTTATATACGCTCGCATCGACCTCGGACCGCTTTCTTATTCCTTGCCGATAAATTGTTATATTACTGGTAATTTCGTTAAAAGAATAAATAAATAAATATATATATATATGTGACAAACTTCCGACGTTTCTATACCACGTCTCCTTCAATATCCTGTCCCCGAAACAATAAAGTATCGTGATTTCCTGATCAATCCCTCCTTTGACCGTGGCCCGAGAGATCAACATTTATTTTAATTGTAGAGCGGGCGGAACGCATTCTATCGGTTTTTACGTCAGCCTCGACTACTTCAAATAATCGCGTTTCCAATCACTCGTCTCGCTGTCACGAGATTGCATTCTTCGTGTATATTCTGAGAATGTTTCGATTGACAAAACCATGAAAAACCAAGTTCATAAACGATGACCATGAAGTTCATAAACGATGACCATGACCATATCTGCACGAGACTAAATTTCGTCGGGTCATAACTGCTGTGTTTCGCATCGCACAAACTTCGCTCGGCGAAGTTCACTTGGAGAATAAAATTCTACCGGTGAACAATTTTTTTTGCTTCCCAAACCAGTGCATTGACACTTGCCAAAGATGAAATTTGATGTCATCCATCAAAGATAACTTCAGAGCCGTCATAAACGCACAATACAGTTAATCTAACGCAGGAAGTCGAGACTGTCTTTTTATTTTCATTTACTTCGTCCTTTATCGAGAAACCAGTACAGTTGGGAATTTAACGGTGCGATTCGCTCGAATTTGGGTGTCAACGATGGGAAAGGAGAAATGGAAGAAAAGAAGAAATAAATCGGAGCAGTGACAAGCGAAGAGAGCATCGAACGGGGTTGGAGTAAAATATCGATAGCGAGTATAGGCTCGTACGGAGATAGAAACGACGTTTCTCTCGTCCGAACACGAGCGAGCATATCCGTTGAGCTCCGGTATGCTAGAACTGGCTGTTTCAGCACGCGCTTGCCAATTCCAAATCCACTATCAATGGCGCTTAGCGTGACGACAACAGCGCCAGTAGCCGTGCCAGAGAGAGATAACGACGCCCTAATTACGTTCGTCCACCTATCTCGGTAACTACGCCTGACACCGACTGTTTCTCCTGCAGTTTTCGCGGGCCATTTACTCTCGCCCGGACAATGGGCACGTGTATGTTCGTGTCTTTCGCCCAATAGGCTCGTACGGGTGAGTGGGGCGCAGTTGCAGTTTTTTTTCTGAAGCCGAATGGCCTGTTCCTGTTAAGAAGTAGTCACTGTTCCGTTGTTAGAGTCGCGATGGACAAATTTCGTCGAAGCCTTTTGACCAAATTTGAAACAATACTTTGAACAAAAACAATTAGATGAAATAAGTAATCACTGTTCCGTAACTAGAGTCGTAATGGGTAACTAGAGTCGTAATGGGCAAATTTGATCAAAGCCTTTTGACGAAATTTGAAACAATATTTTGAACGAAAACAATTGGATGACTACGGTAATAAAAATGCGTTTGAATCAACTGAAGATTCGGGCGAGGACGTTCAAATAAATATTTTGTTGGTCGCACGAAATATTTTAATGCCTCAAAAATATTTTGGTGAAATCATCCTAAAAATTGTTGAACTGACCATTCTTTTAGTTGTGCCAACAATGTATTTAGTTGAACGTCCCTGCCCGAATCTTTAGTTAATTCAACCGTATTTGTTTATCAGTGTAAGGCATCGGTCATTCTTTATGAGGAACTGAAAAAATGGCACACTTTCCCAACCAGTGGGGAAAGGAGTGCCGTTTTTTCCAACTGGAATGGTCCGTCGCTATTAAGGATGCATCACACATACATTCCCAACCAAAAGTTTAATTCGATCGAAATTTTGGTACTTCGCGATGTGCTAAGAATCTGAACAAAGTCAGCCGTATTGATTATGTCAAGACCTTTCATTTTGCATAATAATACACAGAAAGATATTAACAAAAATTATTTTTTAAATTAATTGTTTTAAAAAAATCAGAAATCCTTTTGTTTTCTTATTTCAAATGAATTTATTAATTTTTTGGAATTTGTATGGATTTTAGGAAGTTTATAGGAAGTGTTCAAATTCTCACTGAATCCCGCTTTTGGCTGGCAATCTACGTGTGAAGCTTCCTTAAGAGTATCCACTGTTCCGTAACTATCGACTTAATAGGCGAAGCCTTCCGAACAAATTTGAATCTTTATTTTAAACAAATTCAATTGGATTACCATCACATCGGTAACCTTAACCAATAATAAAAAACAGCACACTGCGGCCCATTGGTGGAACAGTGCAATGCATGCCTTCCTAACAAATTTAAAACTCTATTTTAGACAAAAGTATCAAGATTACTAAAGTATCGCCAATCTTAATGAGGAACGAAAAAATTGTACATTATGCTGCGCCGCACAGCAAAAAAAGTTTGTACTTTTTCCAACAACTTCTTGTCCACAAACACAATTTTTTTTTTTTTAATTTTCCGATTGCACCATCCGACTTGTTGTTGTTGTTGTTGTTGATTTGTTTGTTTTGCAAACAAATGTGCATAATTGTTAACGATACGAGAAACATAAGGACGGGTTTTTTTATTCAAACCAGACCAACCGACTTTGTCACTTATTTAACAAGATTTTTTTTACGAAACTTCCTATTCCGAGTTTACGAAATGATTTTTTACTGTGCGATGGGGAACAGTGCGCGACAGGTAAAGGAACAGTGTGCTGAGTCGGGCGGACCATCGGATACATCTTTCTTTTTTCTATTCCGCGCCATCGTCACCCCCACACTTTTGACCTGCAATAACTGTATAATAAAACATCGCAAAGTACCCCGAAAATAGTTGGAACACTGTTCCCCGCGGAATTTCTTTTTTTCATGACACCAAATCCGATGTTCGCCTGTACTACGGTCGTACCCCCGCCTACACGGTTATACCTCCACATGAATCTTTTATGAGATGAAACTGAGGGTCTGACATTTTCTTGTTTTTTTTTTTTTTCTATTTCTTTCACCCAACGGAGTTGGCTGCGAATCGCGAGTGAACAGTGCGACCCACGGCACACTGCACTACCCCGTAACACATTGGAATTACCGGAAGTGGGACAAAAGAAAAAAGAAATAGAAATTCTAAAAATAGACCGATAAGAGAAACGTGAAAAAAACTGTCCATGGCGCGTAGAGTCCCGAGAGCGGAGATCGGGATCAATGCGAGAACAGGAAAAATACGAGCGAGAGGAAATCCGATTTTGAAGAGGAAACGAGTGAAGAGCAAATAGATTCCAGCAAAAAGAAAATAAGAACAACTATGTAGGATATGCGACATTTTTTTCTTGTCTCTTTTTCTCGAGGACTCTTATTCGCATGAAGAATGCATGCCCGGAAATGCTGAGACTGGACTCTGGAAGGAATTCCGAGCGAAACAGGATGAGAATAAACGTAACTTCGGGTCGACGGATTTCACGTCCAAGCGAACAGACATGTGTCCTCTAAAACAAATCGCTGTTCCATTGCTATTATTAACAAGGACATTTTTTTTTTTCTCGGAGAATAAACTCGAGTGTATTAACTATATACGATATGCTCGAGTGTAAGCTCGCGGAAGTAAGGGAAGAATAAAGATCCACGCAGGTTAAATAAAAGTTGCGAAGTCTCCTTATTTCTACACAATTAACCCCTCAAGTCCCGGGAACTTTTTGCCGATTTCAAACGACCATGCTTTCTTGTAAGCACAAAAAACGATACGGTTCTTCGTAATAAATTTTTCTTCTGGATTACCAAAAAAAAAACAACACTTCGAGCTACCTCTTCGAATTTTTACAGATTTTTTTGAGCACATTAACTTGTTCTTCGGATCGTTCGAAAGTTGAACCCAGAAAAAAAGATTTGTTAAAATCAAATAAATTTCAATCTTCAAATGACGTTTATTGACATAAACGAAATGTTTCCTTGACTTCACGAAATCCTTATTAGATTCAAATAACGGCTATTCTCTAGTGTAAGTAAAAAAAATTATTCAAAAATTATTTATGCGTCTTGGTAAATTCTAGGTCGTCATTGAACAAGTGATCAGTGAAATCGTGCGTCGATAACGGATCTGTATGCATATTTAATAAATAAAATACTTGCCATAAATATCTGTATTATTAGATCCAAATAAACATTATTAAATAAATAAGAATAACACTATTGCACAAATAAATATATTATAAATTAATAAATGCTCTATTAGCTTATGAGGCAAATAAAAAATTTTCTTCGTCCTTAAAAAAATTTTCATTCATTCGAATAAACTTTTTTTTCAGTCTGTGCGTCTTGGTAAATTCCAGGACCTCGTTGAACAAGCATCCGGTACGTGAAGGGCAAAAGAAAAAAAATGTGCATGACGATAATACCGGAGTGTACGGGAGGAGCCTCGAGGAATACCCGCCTCAGGATCGATGTTGATGGGATAACGAGGGAAGGGTAATTGCTCGCGGAAACTCGGCAAGTAGAGTCGATCCTGTGAGGTGCGAATCGTGCAGTCGATAGCGGTGACTTCGGGGCGCGTGTACCATCGCCGCCGCTTCGAGTTTCAAGTGCCGTGGGTTCGGTGGTACGAGTGCGTTTGCCAGGTGAGAGCGTCATAGAACCGATGCAAGGGTTCCAAAGTGACGAGGGCGTTTGGCCTGGTTGGTAGGGGCGGATGCAGAGGAGAACACGGTCATTATCCGGCGTCGCGTGGAAATCAACGGGGCAGATTACACAAGCAAGTCGACGATAGATAGGTACGACGGAACCGGTGTCTGTCGGTGGATAAGATGTGTATGCCCCTGTATACCTAGTCCACAATTGCCATTACAGAGCTGCAGGCACCGCTGCCGCCGCCCTTCCTGGCTTCCACGACCATGACCGAAATGCACCCACTCCACGCGAAACCGGCTATGAATTTCCGTCGAGAGCTAATATCCTCGACTGAACTGGCGAAATCGTTGCAAGTTTTTAAGAGGCCAAGATCGTCGAGGCGAATTAGATTGAGGAAGAGAGATATAGGACTAACGGATCGAAATAATGTCGCCGGGTGCACATTCCGGCGAATGAAAGCCAATTATGAAATTTGAAAGGAAACAAAAATTCCATCTTCAATATTCAGCTTTGATTTAATTTTCTTTTTTTTCCCCAACTGTGTTCGGCAAAGCCTTTTGACCACATTTGGAACGTTGTTTTAAATGAAAACAATTAGATTCGTATTGGTAGTGGTAACTCTTGATGCGGAATTTAAAAAAATGGCAGATGTCCCCGACGGGAAACGATGGGCCATTTTTTGCCAAGTGGAATAATCCGTCACTGTTTAGGAGTATCCACTGTTCCGTAGCTATCGACGTAATAGTCGAAGCCTTCAGAACAAATTTGAGACATTATTTTAGAGAAACTCAATCAGATTACCAAGACACAGATAATCTTAATCAGGAGTAAAAAAAAATGGCACACTGTGCTCCATCGGTGGGGCAGAGTGTGCAGGTTTTTTTAAAGCCGTATAGTCTTTTCCCATAAAAAAGTAATCACTGCTCCCCAACTATCGGCGTAATGGGCGAAGCCTTTCGACCAAATTTGAAACCTTAAATTAAACGAAAACAATTAGATTACTAAGACATTGGTAATTCTTTATGAGGAATTAAAAAAAATGGCACAATGTCCCCGATGGGGAATGATGTGCCATTTTTTCCCAAGTGGAATAATTCGTCCCTGTTGAGGAGTATCCACTATTCGATAACTATCGACGTAATAGTCGAAGCCTTCAGAACAAATTCAAAGCGTTATTTTAGACAAACTCAATTGGATTACCAAGACATCGATAATCTTAACCAGGAATCAAAAATGGCACACCGTCCCCCATCGGTCGGACGATGCAATGCAAGCCTTCCGAACAACTCTGAAACGTAGTTTTAGACAATAGTATCAAGATTAAGAAGGTATCGGTAATCTTAATGAGGAACGAAAAAAATGGTACTATCTGCCTTTTTGACGAATAACAAAAAAAAATTCTCATCCGACCTTCCGAGCATAGCTCTAATGCGAATTGTCGCTCGTATTGAATAGGCTCGCAGGATAATTATCGATCTCTGTCCCCGTGCCGATATCATGAGATATAATCTCGGAGTCAATAGGAGGCTGGCATACCGATGCGTGGATGTAATTATCCCAACTGCCGTGTTCCGTCTTGGGATGCTCATGGCTGTTTGCGCGGTCGCGCGGAATGAAATCATTTGATATCGATTTATTGATCTGCAATGGGGTACGGTTATATATAGCCTCGGGGCTTGCGCTGGGTACAATGGTAACCAATATCGTCCTCCAAGGACATTCATGTACCATTCGTATCGTTGCGTTACTTCGACCGGGCGAAGTGCGATGGGCGTTCGGATATTCGATGAATTTACGAAATCGAATGTCCGATCTGTCGGTGATGGGAGTCCGGGCAGATTTGTGTCGGCGGCCTGGCGACGATTATACGAGATTCCACGATATCGATGGAATTTCATCTCGTTAAGCCGTTTTAAGGCAGTTACTTGCAGGTTAGTTAGTGAAACGAGAGTTGTATTATGGAAATTCTAAAGTATGGCAATTTAAGTTTTGCAAAAATCTGTATTGCGATGAACTATTGGGGGAAGTCTGGGTGATATGACCGCGCGGGTGATATGGCCACCATTAACCCTTTTCCGTCTTCCTCTTCTTTCGCTTTTCTAGGCCTAATCGACTACCATTATTACTATGGCCATATCACCAGTAGTGTCCGGGTGATATGGCCGATCGGAAATATTTATTTACAGAGCTGCAATTAAATCACGCATCGAAAATATCGAAAGTTCTGAGCGAATTACTTCAGTTCGATGTTTCTGGAGTTGGTTACGACCAACTTTTAAAGGTTTTTTTTTACGTTTAAACTTTCAAGTTTCATTGTTTTGAAAAATCATGGCCATATCTCCTCGACTTACCCTATTTAATATGTGCACGACACTAACATTCTTGGGAAACTGTTAAATAGTAAGACGGAACGAATTTTGGCGCACATAGTTTTATCGGGATAAAATTTGGACGCAATCTACGAGAAATGTGTTTAAACAGAAAGTTTATCACAACAATCACACGATTGATAATAAATTAGCAAATTATTGATTCTTGCATAAATGCGACGTATTGATGTATGCTTGCGGGCTACCGGTCTAACCTAATGGCTTCACACAGTCAATAAACCAGTTACCTCGAATTCATAATGTTTGTAATATTGGTACAGAGTGTGAGCACTGCAGGCAGATTAATCGGTGATATTAATTACAGAATTCTCATTGGAACATTCGGTAAAGCCAATATTTTGGCATGTAATTTCAATACCCGAAATTTCATGAACGGATTGCGGTTATTGTTCCTACATTCATCTAACTGCGAGATACAATCAAAGCTGAACAAAAACGCGATGGTGAACGTTTTGAACAAGAAACCATGCTAAATCTATCGACTTCGGATTTATTTATTTAATGTAAATAGCCGATAACATTGATGCAATTTTCCGACTTTGATCCTCTATGCATCGTTTGAAAAATGCAAAAAATCTGGCATCGTACCCAATGACTAAGTTCGTGCTCGTACGACCTTAACGATCGTTGGGAGGAAAACTTTTTAAGAATTGCAGTTCTCAAGTATTGTTATTTGAAAAAAAAGAGTTTATCGTGATGTCGGTGGCATTGTTCGTGCAGCAACGATAGTTGCACGGACAGCACGCGTTGGTAATGTGATTAGTAGGAGAGCCCGATCGAGAGGATAAGACGGTGCGGTAAGAAGCCGTACGATATGGATCGGAGATCGCGAACGCCCGGAAAGTCTATCAAGAAATACCGGCTATTTTCAGCTCGACTACCTAACTTACTTAGGTTATACTCCTTGTTTAAATCCTCGAGCGTTAAGTATCGCTCGGGGTTCGTAAATCACCGTTAAAATCCAATTTCATTTAAGCGATCGGCGGCCCGACGGCGACGGACTGCCGTCCCGAGCCAAGTGGAATGTCTGAGCCTTGCGGAAGCTTACTACTTGCTGCATCTACCGACGGGGTGACACTGCTACCCTCCCCCGCGAGCCCCCTCCCTCCTCGTGCATGGTTGTTCTTCGCACGATTCATATTAAATATTGTAGGGTAAGTCAGGATGATATGGCTATGATTTTTGCCCACGAAAAAAACCTTTAAATTTTGGTCGTAACCAACTCTGGAAACATTGAACTGGAATACACAGAAATTTCGATATTTTCGATGCGTGATGTAATTGCAGCTACATAAATCAATATTTGCTCGGCCATATCAGCCGCACATTATGGGTGATATGGCCATAGTAATAATGGTAGTCAATTAGGCATAGAGAAACATAGAGGGATCTTACAAAACATGTATTAGTATATTTTATGTTGCCTACACGAACTACAGAAAGTCAATAATTACCTCCGCCTAATGTTTCGGATACCAAACTAAAAAGCCATGGAAAAAACCTTTGAATTTTGGTCGTAACCAACTCTAGAAACATTGAACTGGAATACACAGAAACTTCGATATTTTCGATGCGTGATTTAATTGCAGCTACATAAATCAATATTTGCTCGGCCATATCAGCCGCACATTATGGGTGATATGGCCATAGTAATAATGGTAGTCGATTAGGCCTAGAGAAATATAGAGGGATCGCACAAAGCATGTCTTTGTATATTTTATGTTGTCTACACGAACTACAGGAAGACAATAATTGCCTCCGCCTAATGTTTTGCATGCCAAACTAAAAAGAAAATGGTTTTACTGGCGATATCACCCGGGAATTACCGGGGGATATCACCGGGGGAATATTGCGAGGGATATGATCACGAGGCATGTCGTGCTGACCCGTAAATTCGTAATAATTATTTTGAACTATAGAACAAAAAAATTGCAACATGGGGCAAAATGGAACACGTCTCTAATTCGCCCCATTTCGGAGGAACCCCGACAGTGTTCCAATGATTTTTTAAGATTTTTGTTTGTATCCCATTTTATCCCGGATCCTCTCGATGGGGGATCGATATCTATTTTTCATCCAAGATTTGCCGCACTTTGAGAAATGAATTTTCCTCATCTTGCACTTCATTCGGTTTTTTTTTTTTCCTGTTTAAATTAAATTAGATGTTGCCTAGACGCTAATTAATTCGAGCGAAGATAATGAAACTGCGTTCGCAGCTATGTTTTGACCGAGTTAAACCGGCGGCAAATAATTTCAGTTCGGCTTCTTCGTGAAAACAGCGCGAGAGAGGCTGCGGACTGCATGGTACGGGTGCGTCCTCGAAGGTGCAATTTTACCGTCTCGCCGCTAGCTTTGATGATATTATAGAGTATTCGCGCGACGTATAATTAAATTTCTGAACATCTCCCAAGAATCGAGATGGCAAACTGAACACGCGAGCCAAACACGATTTATCACGAGATATTTTTCAAAAATTGAGAAAGTACACTTTCAGCCATTGTCCATGCTGCCCCACATTCCCACACATCGCCAAAAAAAAAACAAAAAAAATTCTATCCATGCCTCAAAATTGCATTCCCACTGTCGAAAAGCAATCCTTTGGACAGTCGGAATGCAATTTGGAGGTATCGATGGAACACTTTTTTATTGTTCAGCGATTTTTTGAGTGTTTTGTGTTGCAACCGGTCCCGTTCAACAACGAGACCGGCTATAACGCCCAACACTTTCTTCCCACAATAAATGACTCGTGGTTTTGGTAAGCAATTTCCTTCGAGCCGTTGCTGCACACCACCCACGAATTCCAGAAACGAAATGCCTCCAAGCTCGCAATATCCACCGCCATAATTCTCACAAAAGTGTCTTCGAATCGCAGTGTATTAGTGTACAAAATGGAATGGCAGGAAGAAGCGAGAAGGAGCGGTATCCATGAAGCGTTGAACTCGGCTGGTTGGCGTGGCGAAAAGTTGTTTCGTAAATCACCGTCCGAAGTGGATATACGTTGGGTAGAAAAAAATGTCCCTTATCCGTTCGAGACTTCGGATACGGAAAGGGGAAAGCAGTGGGCGGTCCCATTTTATTCGCTTTCCGAAACTTTGAGTGGCATTTCCCCTCGTCGTCGTATTCGCGGCACTCGACGAACGACAGTCAATCCGAAGTGCCGAAAATCGAAACAAACGAGCTGAGTCGATTCGGGGTTTGAGGTTTGGTGGGCCACGGAGGGGAAGGGGGGGGGGGCGGAAACTATGGCAACCGCGTAGGCGTGAAGAGGTCCCCTATAGATAAATGCCTAGAACTGTCGCGAAGGGTTTCCATTGCGGCATGGTCGAAATTCCTGCGTCGCTTCGAAGAGGGGAAATGAAGGGGTTGGAGGAAGAGCCGCAGGATGGGGGCGGGGGAGGGGGGAGGTACGAGCGCGCGACATGCCGGTATCGAGTAAAGGATATATATTTGGTAGCATCGCGGGAATCAACTCGAACAGCAGGAGCAGCAGCAGCCGGCTCGACTACCGAACGTGTCGTGAATTCTTCAGTGTTTCAACTAGGCCCGTTCGCGGGACACGCTGCGAAGAGATAGCCTACATCGATATTCCCTTAGCGAAGTTACACCGGGCGCCGCAAACTTCAATCCAAGTTTCCGCATGGCGCACGGCTTTGCAACTCGGGCGGGAGCGGTTGGGCGTAAAAAAAAGCTTACCGTTTGGTACCAGCATGATCTCGATCGACTGCATGGCGTCGGTGGACGCAAGGTTATCGGTAACTAGAATGGGTATTCTTGTACGCTATGCAATGAGAGAAGGATCTAGTAAATAGGGTAAATCGGCCAATGAATGAACGTTTTTTATGCGTGTGCTCTTATGCAAAGTGGCCATTCAGTGGCCCTGTCGATTCCTTGGCTGGTTTACCCTACGACTATATCACTCGAGAGATAATACCATAGCACATAGTAGTAGGGAACTAGGGTGCCACCTATGGTAGGGAGTACCGGATTTATAAGAATTTTTCGTAAATATTATGGTAAAAATTCTTGGAAACCTAAGACTTTCCACCAAAGGTGGCGCTCCACCAAAAAGACTTTCCACCAAAGGTGGCGCTTTGGTGGAAAGGTGGACTTTCCACCAAAGATGGCAAAGGTGGTGGTGGTAGTAGGTGGCCTACTACTATTTGCTATGGTAATTGTTCTTAGATGATGGGTAGATTTCACTAGATCCTTCTCTCAGTGTGCAAAAGGTGGTATATGTGGCCCTTGCTTCGGTTGCTTAAGAGTATGTGAAACACTATGGGGTGCGAGAGAGATAGCATCAGTGGCGCTCTCGGCGGAGCGAGAGAACGTGTTTCACATGCTCTTAAGAACATGGGATATACCGTGGTTGGTAATGAAAGCTGTAATCAACTTTTCTAAATCGGGCGTGCGTTCACAGTCAAAAGAACAGTCTCACCGAGGGGTGGCGTGATATTCGCTTCCGATGAGACTTTTCTTTTGACCGTGGGTACCGAGACCCGTGAAAAAACTTTATTAGAGTTTCTGATACCGACTAAGCCCGGGTTGCGTCGGGAGGAAGGTGTTTCAGATAACGTTAAGGATGTTTGGGCCAAAAGGTGTTTCTGTTCGACCGCTATAAAACATTGTTATTTTGCGGGCAAATACACACTGAATAATTTACAATTATTCCAGATTTTTTGATAATGTAATTTTTTTAGTAATGCGCGTACAAAGGCACATAAGGCACAAAGGTACATAAGGAACCGTGTAAACTTTTCGGAAATCGGTCGGTAACTACAAAAAGTAGCGATTTTTTCCCCACCGATTTCTGTTAGATTCGAATAAGAAACCTACTACAGATTGTGTCAAAATTACAAGAAGATTCACGCTTTTGTTTCTGAGATAAATTCAATAAACGGAAGACTCTCTCTCTCTGGCCTCTGGTTTTAACTGCGTTTCTCTCCCGCGCACTGACTAACCCGGTCAACAGAAACCCTCTCCCCTTCCCCTCCCGCGATTATGGCCCAAACATCCTTACGAGGGAGATCAATATCAGGCGAAAAATCGTTATCATCCTCTTTTATTAATAACTTTTTTTACCGGCAATAACAAAACCATACTTTCTATCGAATGACTGCTCGACACTGCGTTGCCAATAATTATCTTCCTTTTTTCTTTTCTTCTTTTTTTGGTGACCCAGTTTAGTCGCAGGGTCACCAGGCAATTAGAACCGGAGAAAACAAGTGATTAATCGATAATCGTGCTTCGGCGAATTTCGAGTATTTTCTAGTGAGTCATATCGGTGTTAATAACTACGGGACTATAGAGATATCCGATTGGTCGAGAGGTTTCGCTCGAAGTTTCGAGTGTTGTACATCGGAGCAGTATCCGTCTCTTAGGCGGGTGTACTCGGGGTGACAACCGCAACGCAGGATGTGCACCACCGAGCGCGCGCGCACACGTACGTAGAACGGAATAGCGCACAGTGGTATATACAGAGCCAGGGTCCTGGCATCCTGGCCAAGCACGCAGTGACTCTCAGACATATGTGCTCACGTAGCGTAGGGTGGCCCAGTTTCACGATCATCGAGATCCCCACGCGTCACGACCTACTTCGAGAAGAACTTGATGAGCCGACGGACGTGCCCCACCACTAATGTTCAATCTTCGACCCTTCACTCCTTTGGTTAATCCTTTCCGGCATTAACATAACGAATGCAATCGCCGCAACGTTTTCCTTTGTAACGCAATCCTAAAAATAAACTATAAATATTGCATTTTTTCATAAGGCTTTTCATGATGTTTTTCATTATTTTTTTAAGACACTGTAAAAATAATGGTCAATTTAATGTACCGAACCGGGAGTTTTTACGCACAAACTGGTGCATTAAATTTAATGTACAATTGTTATGAAAAATTAATATACTTTTTCATTGAAATTAAAGTAAATTATTAAAAATAAAGTATTTCCAATGTTTTCAATACATCGAACATTAATTTTTCTAATATTTTTCATAATATTTTTCATGATATTTTTCATAATATTTTTCATAATATTTTTCATAATATTTTTCATAATATTTTTCATAATATTTTTCATAATATTTTTCATGACGTTTTTCACAATAGTTTTAATAATATTTCGATAATGAACTTTTCCCTCGACCCGCTATATTAAAAAAAAATTATTTCCCGAATAATTTGCCCGTTTCTACAACTCTATGCAGTCGGTCCGCGTCACGGTATTGGGTGCATACTTTGCGTCAGTGCAGCCGTAGCGTCACGGAGCGCCGAGGTCAAGGCTGGGGAGGTTGAGAGCCCATGCCGGCTCGGTAGGATTTTGTTTCGCGATACACATTGTCCTCTCGCGCCATCTGCTGTGACTTCCGCGAAGCCGAAGGAAACCGGGGCGGCGTCGCGGGGGTTGGGGCTGCTGTTTGCTTCGCCTGCGGGGAGCAGCTCTACATTCTTTGACTCCGTCGGAAGCAAAGTTTATACCATCGGGCGGCTACTTTACCAACTTGCCCGTCGGGGATTTATACCCGAGCGTTAGTTTCGCCGAAGCCTTCGGTAGCGCTTTACCTCGAGTAGCTAATGTATTTTCACCGGATACCCTCTCTTTATATCTCGATGCGAACACTCCCGCAAACGGGTTAAATGCACCCCAACGACGCCCTTCGACCTCTAATACCTACTCAACTTCTTGGCAACGGTCTCGCCCACCATCTCGCTATACCGACCCGCTCACCTTTTAATCCTCGCGATTCTCTCCTGTTACCACTCTCGTATCAAGCACCAGAGAGATTAAAGCACGGACTGAAGTATCAAAGGAGAAAAATCTTCAGATCTTGTTCCCAGTTTGTTTTCACGTTTTTTTCGTTCCTCAACTTGGTTTGGCGTAAAAACATTTCTCGAGTTTTTTTTATTCGCGCCCTGTTCTATCGATCTGCTCACCGTCGCAGCTACCCGACTTTTATTATCGCACGATACCGCTCGGCAAACGATGGGATTTAAAAAATGTTTTTTTTTTAGGTACAATAAAAGAGATTTGCGATGTGATGATAAAAAAGCAACTAGCCGAATACCGTACGAGAGATGGGTGGAAAAATTTAATAATCTACTAGTCTGTGGTACTTTAAGGCATCACCGCTTTTTTCGCCTCGCGTACGGACAGCTACCACCCTGTCCTGGAAGGATCACCCATGCTACGTATAATTTGGTGATCCACTTCAACATCCTCTCCGGCCTTTCTCCGATCCGACTGGATAGGGGAGCTGCCAAGCAACACGTAAACGTTGAAATTTTCGAACTTTAATTTCTTCTTCGGGACACAAAACACTCTCAGCTTACACGGCGAAAAAGGTTTTGAGGATTCGGCAAACATTTCTTGTCCACAATGCGACACCAAATTTTTTTTTTTTTCTTGTTAATTTTATAATCTTTTATTCTTTATAACCGAACCGTGTTTTTTAACTGTAGGAATTGTAAAATTTAAAACGAGGGAAATTATAATGGGACACCATTTTTTTTCTTGTTATTTTTATAATTTTTTATTATTTATAACCGAACCGTGTTTTTTTTTAACTGCAGGAATTGTAAAATTAAAAACGAAGCAATTTATAAAATTAACGGGAAGAAAATTGTGCAGGTTTGCGGACAATAAAAGTTTATTAAAAACAGAAACCTTTTTTAACCGTGTACGAATTTTATCGCCGGAAGGTCACGTCAACCCACCAGTGCAGGCAAATCCGCGTTGAAGCGAAAAAAAAAAAATTTTCGTAGACAAGAAAAGATCTTGAACAGTAAATTTCGCAAGTATCGGAAGAAAGTTTCATTTTCTTCAACGACATAAAAACCGAGCGGAAGTTCGACCAAGTTGGCCGCCTCAAGTACGCTATATTTGCACTCAATTATCCCGCCATGCTTATAGTTTTAAGAGCTCCCCTTATACCTTCCGGTATATAAAAAAAGTTTCTCTTTTTTTAATATTCTCAAGAGATCGGAACTCTGAAATTAAGTTCTTCGCGAAGTATTGAATTTGATCGCGTCACGTCGATGTCTTGGGTCGAGAAATTTCGATGCGGTGCCCGCGACCTCCAGGCGACACGGATTACACGTTCGACACCCTCGGGCCACTATCAGCTACGTCATTACAATTAATCGTTGCGGCCACTTATCCCACAAATTTGGTGTGTTGCGCTCAGCAGCTCCCGACCTCCGTCCGGCTACATCCTTCCATCTAAAATCTGCGAGCACGTTGTACGCACGTACAACGTACTAACCGTTGGACGGCGCCGATCCTCGGAAAAGCTTCAAAGCATTGAACTATCAAATATCAGCGTTTAATAATAATAATAATAATAATAATAATAATAATAATAATAATAATAATAATAATAATAATAATAATAATAATAATAATAATAATAATAATAATAATAATAATAATAATAATAATAATAATAATAATAATAATAATAATAATAATAATAATAATAATAATAATAATAATAATAATAATAATAATAATAATAATTTAATATCAAAGGGAGAATCAGTAGGCTGAGAAAATAAATATTTGCGTTAACCAAAAGTCACGCGACATAAGTTCAAAGCTGTTAATTGGTTGGTCCAACTAAACATTGTTTTGTTGAACGATTATTCGCTTCAGTCGATTCAAAATATGTCAATATAAACAAACATTTTTGTTGTGCCAACCAAATAAGGCCTTTGAACGCATGTCACCTCGCCTTGGGTAACCCAATTATTTCTTCCTCTCAGTGTACTCAAAAATTTGCTGTATGGGTAGGGAAGTTGTAAAAAAAAAAAAAAAAATACAGTAAAAGAAAATATTAGGTGTGTACAAACAAGACAGTCGATTTGAGAGTGTAAACATGAAGTTATAATCGAACATACGTAATCCAACAACTACCATCAGATGCCACATTATTGATATCATGCAAATTTCATTAACCCCATACGATATCATTGACCATCTAAGGGAGACTATTTTCTTTTACTTTTTACTTCGTTAGTTAAATATCGCTAATTTTATGCATTTATTGATTATATTACCGCGCCTCGGTTAATCCAACAATTTCTTCTTCCCAGTGTACTAAAAAATTTGCTGTATGGTAGGTAAAAATTACAATTAAAAAAAAATTAAGTGTGTAGAAATAAGATAGTTAATTCGAGAGTGTAAATGTGAAATTATAATCGAATATACGTAATCCAACAATTAGCATAAGATGCCACATTATTGATAGCGTGCAAATTTCATTAACCCCATGCGATATCATTGACCATCTAAACGAGACTATTTTCTTTTGCTTCTTACTTCGTTAGCTAAATCTCGCTAATTTTACGCATTTATTGATTATATTACCGCGCCTCGGTTAATCCACCAATTTCGTCCCGGTGTACTACAAAGTGTGCTGTATGGTAGGTCAGTTGTAAAAAAAAAAAATAAAAAAATTAACTGTGCAGAAACCAGATATTTAATTCGAGACTATAAATATAAAGTTATAATCGAATATACGTAATCCAACAACTACCATCAGATGCCACATTATTGATATCATGCAAATTTCATTAACCCCATACGATATCATTGGCAATCTCGACGAGACTATTTTCTTTCGTTTTTTTTTACTCCGTTACTTAAATCCAGCTAATATTATGCATTTATTGATTATGATAATACCTTATTTGCACGAAGAGCGTATACAAGCCATTGCTGACGTAGCACCTGCGGCCCGAGGGGTCTACGTTGAATTTACAATAAAAAAAAAATAACACCATAAAATACAAACCTACCTAAAACGCCACCGAAAGATCCTTAAAGACGAAACCCGCGATCGATCCTCATCTCGGGGTGGAAAAAAAAAGAGAAGCATCGAATAATGCATGACAGTAAAAGGTTGCAACAAAAGTTCACGCGATGCGGGTCACCGGGAGATTTGACCTTAGCGTTGAGCTTCGCGATCCGCCCCGAGCCTCTGACATATCGGTTTTCCTTGTATTTTAGGTTTAGAACCGTAGAATCGTACACAGCCGTCGCTCGGCGAACCTCTTCCAACCTCGTGGATCGATTGCCGATATAACTTCGCTCAGACACTTTGCCGTCGGAAGGGCGAACAAAAAAACACCGATCGATCCCCGCCAAAGACGAAGATTCGTATGCGCCGCAAGGACGCGATCGCAGGTTTCGTTTATTACTCATAACAAAAAATTACTTATAATTTTTCTTTTTTTTTTTTTATCAACTTACATAAAACAGTAGGTAATGAAGACGATAGTTAGGAGGATGGCGTAAGGTATGCAAACGTCGCAGATACCGAAGTATTTAAGTACGAGGTTGCAGGCGATAAGGAGGATCACTGAATCCAAAAATGTGCCACCAAAACCCATATCACTCATTAGCGAACGATCTCCCGATCACGATTTCACCAACGAACAGCGTCCACATCGTTCCCCTCGCACGCGAGCACTCTCCGAGCCCGATACCGGGCACCTTGTCATCCGGCGACTGGCCAGTGTTAAGGTTTTGCGCTAGCCGTAGACGCGCGACTCTGCCTAATACCATTGGGATCGTCAGTAGCGTGAGATGGCTAGTGCACAGTAAAAAAAAGTTTGCACTTTTTACAACAACTTATATTGTCCACAAGCGTCCACGATTTTTTATTCCTTAATTTTCGGGTCGCACCGTCTGGCTCTAGTTTTGTAAACGAAACTAGAAATTAAAGTTGTTAACGACACGGGAAATTTACGGACGGGTTCGGACATTCAAGCTTGAAGAAACGAGTTTGTCATTTGCTTGAAAAAATTATTTTTACGAAACTTCGTATTCCGATTTTACGAAATTATTTTTTATTGTGCGCGTCGGGACGACGAGTCAACATTGATAATTTTTTCTATCCCTTGAATGAAGATACTTAAATTTTCGTCGAAATATCGCTCGGAGGGAATTACGAGAAAATGAAAAAATGGATCACAATATGCCCAAATTTAATGAATTCGAGGCACGCGACTGTTCGAACCTTGAACTCGATTAAATCTTTGATATTCGGCGTTTACGGCCCAGACACCTTGGTAGTAAAAAAAAAATGCCGATAAGGTGAAAAAGACGACGGTAGGAAATTCCGTGACTAAATAGGAGGGGATGGCAAAATGTTATCCAAGGTCGGACTGGGCTTGTGAATTTTTGCCCAGTGTTGGGAACAGCGGGAACGGACGTAAAGCTCCAGATATGTAAAACTCTGCGGTTAATGCTTGCCAACAGGCGGGCCCGTGTTTGCACTATACGCTCCTGAAAGCGGGCAATGTGTACGTTTACAACGCTAAGGCACTTGACGGGTTTCCCAAAGCTGGTAACCAATGAGAAGGTACATCGTGTTGAAAGAAGAGATCCGCTTTGAGGAGAAGGAATAAGCTTGTAAGAAATATGATTGTGCAATACCGCAACTGGCTCGCGGCACGCTTAAAGCTTGCATACCGCGGAGATTGAGACTTTTTTAAAATAAAAATGGGGTTAGCGAATTCAATTTTTTTAAACTATGGAAACTTATAATTTAGTTTATAATTTAGTTTATAATTTAGTTTATAATTTAGTTTATAATTTAGTTTATAATTTAGTTTATAATTTAGTTTATAATTTAGTTTATAATTTAGTTTATAATTTAGTTTATAATTTAGTTTATAATTTAGTTTATAATTTAGTTTATAATTTAGTTTATAATTTAGTTTATAATTTAGTTTATAATTTAGTTTATAATTTAGTTTATAATTTAGTTTATAATTTAGTTTATAATTTAGTTTATAATTTGGTTTATAATTTCATTCATGATTTCATTCGGTACCGAAGGAGCAACTTGGAGCAAAGTAGCGGGGACGGATCGATTCTGCTGCTATTTGTTCCTCCCGTATAAAATATGGAAATATTGCCCTGCTCTGTGTTACAGAAAAAAAAAAATCTTGTCTGATCTTTTCTTGATTACTCGAAGGGCGAAGCGGCGAGGCTGCCAAGTGTCCGGGGCAATATAAAATAATTTTCTCTCTGCCAACTAACAGTAGGAAGTGCTAATGAAGTTACAACGTTTCAAATGGAATATCTAATTTCATTCGCATTGACAATTAATTCCAGTCGAGCGAGCGACTACGGCGAGGAGGTGGAGAATAAGAGGCCCTGGTAAGTTCATTCGGAATTCAATTTAAGCCCACCCAACGTTCGTACATGCTCCGTGCGAGAGACACGGGATATCGGAGAACGAAAAGGAAAAGACACAAATAAATCGAGAGTGTCGCATAGAATGAGGATATTCATGTCGGGGATGAACTTCCAGAGCTGGCGAAAAATTTCTTTTTCTTTCTGGACTTTTGTCTTGAACACTATTCAAGAAAAATTGAAATGCGCGCTAGAGCGAAAAGGCTTTTTTCTCCGTGGCGCACACCAACGGAATTTCGTGGTCAAATTTATCTCCAGCCGTACGGCACGTCGATCGTGTAGAGACAAAGCGGAGAGTTCCATTTAGCGTTCATTTCCAGGTCGCGAGCGACGAGCACGGCTTTCCATTGTCACTTCACAATCCACGTCTGCTGCGGTTTAGGACAGAATTTAATCAAGTCCGTACCGAACCCTCGCACCGTCGTGCAATCGCATGAAATAAATATCGATGTGTTCACCCGAGATTATTTAATTTGTTCAAGCTTATTTGCAAGATTCGCCTTGCTCGAAACGACGACGATTTTTCCCTGTTGTCGGCAAAGACACTTAAGTCTCGACTTCAGATTTAAAAAAAAAATCGGTCATCAGTTTTTATTCATTTTTCGCAAATTTTGCTCATCATCGAAACTCTCGACGCTCGCAACGGAAACGCCTTCTCATCCCGAACAATTAATTCCGCAAAAATACGCTGAGCATTAATTGGAATTTCAGTATTTCGTTCGCAGGCTGCAAGATTTATGTAGCTCGAAACGAAGGCAATTTCGCCCTGTTATCGGCAAATATACTTAAGGATGCTTCACACGTACATTCCCAGCCGGATGTGAGATTCAGTGAGCATCTGAACACTTTCTGTCGGTATAAAAATCCGAAAAAAATCAACTGTATTAAAGGTGCAAAGAACATGCATTTTGCGTAATAAAATGTCGAAAAGTTATTAACAAATAGCTGAAAAAAAATTGTTCGACAAATTATCAGAAAACCTTTTTTTCTTTTCAAATGAATTAATTGATCTTCTAGAAGCCACGTGAATTTTTTCAGATTTTTTTTTTAAGCCACGATTACGGAACTACCAGCGCAATCGCCTCGAAACTTTTTGTGGATACTGTGGAATCGTGACATGGAAATATATCCGAAATTCGAGCCTCTACATCGATTTTTCAAATGTTCGAAAGAAACATTTTGAAATGGAAAAAAATTCTGAAAAAATTCATATGAATTGTAAACAATCAAGGAATTCATTTAAAACGAAAAAGGTTTTCTGATTTTTTAAAAACAATTTGTCAGTAACTTTTTGGCATTATTATCACGCTAAATGAAAGATCTTGACGTCATTAATACGGCTGATTTTTTTTAGATTGTTATCATATCGCGAAGTACTGAAATTTTTATCAAATTAAACTTTACGTTGAATGTGTGATGCATCCTTAAGTCTCGAATTCGAACGCAAAAAACATTTTAAAAAAACCATCATCAATTTTAGTTTTCTCCAAATCTGTTGAAATCGGCGTTTTCTCAAATTACCTTATAACCGAAATCCTCAATACCTGCAACGAAACCGCATCTCAGCCCCAACAATATATTCCCCCAAAATACGCCGAGCCTTAATTGAAATTTCTGTTTGTCTTTTCGCAGGCTGTATTTCGATCGACGTTTCAGCGTCCCCGGAACAACGTAATTCACGTGAATTCCGGAAGCGAGCCGTCCGGTATCGTTTGATTTGCAGCCTGAATCGCGGTAAATGCGGCTACGTTTGTGTTTACTCGCGAGCGTGTTCGTACACTTTTATACTTCCGGCGGAGGTCGAGGTCACTAGCTCAAGGCGCCTCCTCTCCTTGATCCAATCTTACCGATGAGTAAACACAGTTGTAAGTTACACACATTGCATAATCATTTGTTATTCAAGCTTCGCGATATTTTAACTACCCTAAAAAAAAAATTGACATACTCGGAACCAGTGTTAGTTAAATTGGGACATCAGGATTATTATTCACAATATTCATGTATGTATAATTTAAAAAATGTAAGAAAATATTATGATGAAGTATTTCAAAGTGCAAGACCCAATTTCATTCCAAGCATTGCTCGATGGCCACTTCGGCCAATGCATAGGCATCGATACGCAAACGCCCAAAAAATAAAGGAAAAAAAAAAAAAAATACAAAGAGAAACATCATGTACCGACGTCTTGATTGGCTGGTGGTCGCGTACTCGAAGAAGCTTGGTCAGCCGGAGTAAGCGTCGAGCGTGAGTGCACATCGGTGGACATCGAGACGGGGGGATAACAAAGCAGTGACGCATGGTTTTTTTTTTTATTATAAATTAATGTTTTTTTTTTTTTTTTTTTTTTTTTTTTTTTCAAAATTTGCTTTATTCGTTCGAACATCGCAGTGACTTCATCGGACAGATGGTACAACCGGCAGACAAACCGGTCAAGCGGTCCAACATCAAACATCGCAAGCGTGTATTGGACGTGCCTGTGCTCTTGGATGTGTCGGGTACAGAGGTCAGGGAGGTCTGTGTGCCCAGCCTCGAAGGTCACGGTGGGAACATACAAAGCCTCTGTGAACATTTGTGCATTCGCCAATGAGTAAAGCTCCGTGTTGGGTAAAGTTGGTGATTATGGATCGTTTCATATTTTTTTCCGGAGCTCGTTCAATGTCGAGTCGGACGACCATGTTCACCATTTTTATCCCATTTAATAAAATTATTATTATTCTTTTCACGGTACTGGAATCGGGAACAGTGGAATCAGAATCGGCTTTTGTTCGAGGACTCGGACATTCTCAGAAAAATGTGCTTTCCACAATTTATCAATAGATTTACAGTTACAAAGCCACCGTGAACATTTGTGCATTCGCCAATAAGTACACTGAGGTAATGAAATGGTTGGACCAAGCACATGCGCGGTGACATACGTTCAACCGTGTAGTCGGTCGATACAACAGAAATGTTTATTTCAATCGACAAATTTGGAATGAATTGAAGCAAATAATGGTTTAACAAAACAATGCTTTATTTGTACCAACCAAATAACAGCTTCGAACGTATTTCACCGCGACTTTTGGTTGATCCAACAAATTTTTTTTCTCAGTGTAAAGTTCCGTGTCGGATAAAGTTGGTGATTATGGATCGTTTCATGTTTTTCCCGAAGCTAATCAATGTCAAGTCTGACGACCATGTTCACCACTTTTAACCCATTTATCTTTTTTTTTAAATTTATTTTTCACGGTACTGGAATCAGGAACAGAAATTCAGAGTCTTCGAGCTTTCCGAATCGGCTTTCGTTCGAGGTCTCGGACATTCTCCAAAAAAAAGTTTGCTTTCGGCAATATAACCAACAGAGTTACAGTCAAAAAGCCACGAACTCGTTCCCAAGCCATTCCCGCCAGAACGAAGTAATCGCGTGTGCGCGTGTTTCAGACACAGAGACCAACGTAGATGAACTCGTCAAAGAGAAATGACTCGACTCTACGAAAGCTCCCCGACAACTTCCTTTTTTTATATCATTTACCAGCGTGAATTTACCAAAACTATCATCGAAACAAACTAAAATCACGTTACTGTCATCAGGAACAGAAATTCAGTCTTCCGCTTTCCGAATCGGCTTAAAATTGTGTCTTTCCGCAATATGTCAACAGAATTACAGTCGCAAAGCCGCGAACCCGTTCCCAAGCCATTCCCGCCAGAGTGAAGTAATCACGAGTGCGCGTGTTTCAAATACACAGACCAACGTAAGTCAACTCGCCAAAGAGAGATTGCTCGAGTCTACAAGAAGAGCTCTTTGACGAGTTTCTCCTCGCTATCGTTTAGCAGCCTATCATTAAGACTCACCGCTGTCGCGTCTTGACGCGACGATAGCGGCGAAAGTCATTGTTCGACGAGTCGTTCGGGTCGAAGCCCCGACGATGCTTCGGCGGCGATGACATCGCGGTCGTCTTGGCGCCCCCGTCAGCGGCGATGACCTTGGCGTGGTTACCGTTGCTGTTGGTGTTGTTGTGATTGGTGATGTTATTGTTGTTGTTGTTGTTGTTGTTGTTTATGCTGTCGATGTTGTTTGGCTCGGCGAACGGATTGTTGTTTGCGTGAAGTATGCCGAGGGGCGGAGGCGAGGGTAGAATTATGGTCCCAGGTGGTGAATGATGATTGTTCGGCTGGTAACAGCGGCAAGCGGCAGCGGGTGGCTCGCCGATAACGAGGATCCGTTCCCCGTGACCGACGTGGTGTGGCACCGCGTTCAGCTTGTGCCTCGTAGCCCGCTCGGCGCCTGGCCCACCCATTCAACTCGATGATTTACGCCCGTTGACTCCACTTCTTTCCTAGCTGGGCCAATTTACCAAAACAATTTCTAGCCTTACCAAATCGACAGGTGATTTTTTTTTTATATTTTTTTAACGGCGCTCACACGGGCATTCCGACAATCTCACGAGAACCCGGAAAATCGATGGCCAGCTCAATCACTACCGGAACGTGGACGACACCTCGACGGACTCTCTCTCTCTCTCTCTCTCTTTCTCTCGCTCTGGCCATCCGGTCACACGCAAGCATGCATTCTCACCTCGCACCCTCCTACTGCACCCTTGGGTGCGCATCCAATCTTTCCTCTCCGTCGCCCACTTTCACAGCCCGATGAAAAAAAAAGCTTGTATATTCGACAATCATTGTTTTGGCCCCAAAAGAGCCGTTTTTTTTTAAATCTCACCGCTTACTTTAAGATTCTTATTCTTGTTGATTTAAACGAAATTTTGTGTCAATTTTACGTCGTCTTGATTGAAAATACGATTCCCGAGAGATTCGTGATCAACCAACGTGAACAATAAAGATTCGAAACTTTGCCGAAAATTAATGTTTGTTAAACGTACGAAGCTTTTATTTATTTATTTATTTATTCTTTCTCCACGCTATTATCTTCGATATCAGCAAATCCAACATTTATGCAACATGCCTACTTCCCTTTCGATTTAGAAACAAAAGTATGATTTAATTTTTTCTCTTCCCTCGTCCTTTCTCAGCACATGCACTTGGTCGTCGCTGCACTCAGCCCGCCTTTCCCTTCCAATCGCCCATCGTCACATGTTCACTATCGAACTCTCACATGCGAACACACCCTGGCACACTTGACCTTACCGGCCTATTTCCGTTCAATTAGTCGACTCCTGGCCGAAGCGCACTGTCCCTCGCGTGATTTTCGCCGAACCCCTTCGACGAACCGCCCCCCCCCCCCCGCCCCGCCATTACACCGGGGGTTTATATTGCACGAGGGTAAGCGAAACAACGTGCTCGCAACAGATTCGGCGCGCAGCACACGTTGCGCCCGAGCGTGTCTCTCTTCATCCCCCTTTCGCCTCTCGGGCCGATTCGCGCTTTCAACTTTCCAACCCCTTCGAGGAAACCCACCCTCCCCGCGCGAGGGCGAGGGAGGGGGCTCCCTCGCCCTCGCGCTCGCGAGGCCGCGACTCTCCGCGAGAGGAGATGGAACTTCATCGGGTTCCGGGATTTCCCGCACGGTGGCGCGAGCGACGTTTGTGCCGAAAGGGCGCTGCGCTCGGTAGCCGGCCGGCTGGTCGATACGCCTCAAAACCGTATATGAAAGCACTCTGTCGCCGGCTCGGCACGCTAACCTCGATTAGAGGATATACCGTACCCTCCCCGCAACTATGATCCACATTTCTCTGCCGAATGGCCTGATTTCACCTATAGCCGTTAATTTTAGAACCCACATGGTAATGTAAAATAAAAATCGGTATTGTATCGAGAGACAAGACACTGTGGTCTCTGAGACGCGGAGATGATTCTCGAGAGCGTCGCGACGTTTTCCTATCGGCAATTATACGAGCGTTCGTAATCGATTTGTAGGGAAGAAGCAATTTTTGGGAAATGCTTATTGAAAAGCAATAAAAAATTGTAGACGATTTTTTTTTTTTAATATTTAGGGAAATTGACTGTTTCGATCATTAAATTTAGTGCCACATTTGAGGTGAAAAAGATAGCGGTTAATTTTAGAACACACATGGTAATGTAATATAAAAATCGGTATTGTATCGAGAGACAAGACACTGTGGTCTCCGAGACGCGGAGATGATTCTCGAGAGCGTCGCGACGTTTTCCTATCGGCAATTATACGAGCGTTCGTAATCGATTTGTAGGGAAGAAGCAATTTTCGGGAAGTGCTGATTGAAAAGCAATAAAAAATTGTAGACGATTTTTTTTTTTTATATTCAGGGAAATTGACTGTGATTGAAATCGACTGTTTCGATCATTTAATTTAGTGCCACATTTGAGGTGAAAAAATAGCAGTCAATTTTAGAACACACATGATAAAATAAAATAAAAATCGGAACTGTATCGAGAGATAACTCTAGCTTCTGAGACGCAGAGACGATTCTCGAGAGCGACATTTTCCAATCGGCAATTATACAATCATTCCTAATCGATTTGTCGGGAAAAAAACAATTTTAATAAAGATGAAAAAAAATTGAAAGATTGAAAAAAAAAATTAAAGACGATTTTTTTTTAATATTTAGGGAAATTGTAATAGTATCGTAGAAAAAGGATTGAAATTGACTCCGTCGCACATTTAATTTAATGCCACATCCGAGGCAACAAAAAAATGCCCCGAATAAATATCGCGACGAAACGAGGTATTAAATTTCATGAACTGCATTCCCTTGATCGCATCAATGCCGATTGAAATCCTCGAGTCCATCAGCGGACCTCAAACGTTCCAAGGTCGCGGAATAACCGTCGCCGGTAGCGCAAAAAATGCCGAAGCACAACTTCGCGAGTAGCACAAGTTAAAAAAAAAAAGCCGCTTTGACACACTGGTAATTCCCATTCAAGCCTCGGGCCTAGTTCACCAAGAGCCACGACGGTGACCTGCATGCATTCTCAACATCCGCACCACGCGCCGACACCCCATCGATCATAAATCATAAATCATCGAACTGAAAAAAAAAAAAAAAAAAAAAAAAAAAAAAAAAAAAAATTAAAAAGCCGCTCGAAAATTCAATTTCTCTCTTTTTACTGTATCTTATCGTTTTCCCTCCGTCGAGGAATCTTTCCGATCCGTGGCGTGGTCCCTTCTGTCCTCGAGTGTGTCGTTTCCCGTCAGAAAAATCCGGCCGCCTCGCTCAAACTCCCGCTGGTCCTTCCGGGCCTCTTTCTTCCCGAACACGGATCAGAGAGCGGTCTTCCGGCTCTTCGCGAACCGACCGGCTTGATGATATCTCCCAGGATACGTCGGGATAGCCCAGTCGATTCCGTCGAGGTCCCACAGATGTCGTCTCGTCGGTAAACCAGCCGCGGTTTAGTGGGTCGCGAGTTTGGTGATCGGTACGTTAGGGTTGATCGCCGGATCTACCGAGAGTCGGCCAAGGTCCACAAAAGAAGTGTCGAATCCCCGAGTCGCAGTCCCAGGACAACGAGCCAAGAACCTCCCTTTCTTTTTTCCCTCGTCCTCGTTGAGAAATGTCTCTGCTGAAGTGAATCGGATCACGGCGTTGGAATGACTGACTGGTCCCCCGACTGCAATCCGCCCCCCCGCCGCCCCCCCCGTCGGAGCGACTTACGGGCAAACCGGTAGGCGGGGTTCTTTGCTTGCGATTCCCTCGCTCGGCCTCCCCGCTGGGGTACAGAGTAATCCAAGCCTAGGCTACCGGTACTCGTAACCTAGCCTCTCGATTTTCTTTCCTCCTTCATCCACTACGCAGCCCCCGAGCGGGGGCCAGTCGAGTACCAACGAGCTTGCTCTCTCTAGCTTGCTCCCTTTTTCCAACCCTCTCGCCGCCTCAACCAACCAACCCCCCCCCCCCCTTCAGCGGGTCTCTCCCCCCTCCTCTCGCTTTCTCTCCGGCTCGCGAGGGCTTTTCCTCGCGTGTATTCGTGGCGTGAGCCGGTTCTCTTCCGCGGCTGGTCTCTCGCTGGTACTCTACAGGGTCTGTAGAAAAGCAACCCCACCGGAGAGCGTATCGCCATGTGCGCAACGGTCTCGGGGCGTTACCTGTTAACGTTAACCGTCTCGTTGTGTTCGTGCACGATGGCGTGCACGATGCAAAGCGGCCGGAGAGAGAAGGCGACCCGGGGTGAGGACGGGGCGGCGAGTCGGGCGGTGACGCCAGTGTTGAGTTCAGTCGGCGACCCTAGCGAGCTTGGTACATATTACGGAGCCGTGTCGACCCACTGACTGACTTCGGCTATCTGCATAGATATTGACGAAGGGCGGATGGGCTGTATCAATATGAGGGAAAAAGAATGAACAATGGAACGGCGGAAGGGAAGGTGGGCTTGCTCCGATTCGACGAGGTCGCGCGCTGAATTCGTTGCGCGAGGTTGAGGTTTATTATTATTATTTTTTTTATTTTTTTTTTTTTTCATTTATTTGCAGAGGATCTTGGGACGGAGGGAAGAAGACTCGAGTATTGTTGGCGCGGGATGGAACGGCGATGATTTTTTTTATCGGTCGATGCGCATTGCTCGCTAAAGCGGATAATTTTTAGTGCATGTCGCTTTCGATGAGAACAAGATTTAAAGTTTGATTTAGATAAATATTAACTGGTTTCTGTCATTTTTGCTTCCTCATAGAGGATGCTTTTTAAAATTTTTTATGTGGAAGCCATATGAAAATTGAAATTTTCAACTTTTGTGAGGAAGCGATATGAAAATTGAAATTTTCAATTTTTTTTTTCATAAATAGGCTATGTATTTCTGCGTACTTCATTTTGTATAGGGGAGAGCCGGGCAGGACGGGACAGTGGGTCAAAACGCGACCGCCAATCGGGACGCATCGATGGGGCGAAATGGGACGTGTCAAAATTGGGCTGAATTCGTTGCACAAGGGTGGGGCTTTTTTTGTAGTGGAGATGGAATTGGCGATGGATTGTTCATTTGTTTGTTTCTTTTTGGTTGGCTGGTTATTTATTTATTTATTTATTTTCGGAGGATCTCAGGGCAGAGAGAAGGCGAAGACTCGACTATTGTTGTTGTGCTTCGTGCAGGATGTTGTTATCCTCGGCTGGCAGCAGCCAGTAGATTGCACTGATCGATAGCGGAGCCGACTGCAGCACGCAGTAGTAAACCCCTTTCGTTGTTAGACCAGAGGGAGATTTCTTGTGAAACGAAAGAATAACATCGAGCACGGGGGATATCGACTGTCAATAATCAGTTCTCTCAACCCGTCGACACTTTTGTCGACGGACATTTTTCGAAAATGTCACGCTTCGTTTATTTTCCTTTTAAATTTTGAGGCCTATGTAAGAATACAATTTTGTCATTTAGTCTTTTAAAAACCTACGTAAGAATCAATTTTTGCAAAAAAAAAAAAAAAAAAACATTGGTGATTTAGTTTTTCGAAAGTGATCGAACCCTGTCGTTGTCAGACTTGCGGGAAATCCTTACAAAAAAAATTCAAATAAGAATACCATTTCTTTCTCATCAGTGTTTTTCCCGCCCTCTTTGATCGACTTATTGTCACTCACATGCGAGATCAGATAATTAAGTGTGTCCACCGATTGTACCAGTGCACAATGTGGGAAACGCGGGAGGGGGGGTAGGAGAAGAGAAAGAGCGAGCAAGCGAGATCCCGTCAATGCGGCATGCTAAATATCCTATAGACATATGTATATATATATATATACATATACATATATACATGAGCAACGCTAATTAAGTTTAACACAGAGAAAACGCATGCATGCACGATATGTGTACGCGCTCTCATTCGCCAACCGCGACGAGCTCGAAACGCATACTGTACAATTCCTCGCGCGATTACCCGCAGGCAATATTACGAACTCATGACCCAGGTCAACGATATGTGGAACTCTCCGAGCAGCCTGCGTCTCCTTGTTACCACAGCTCGTATCACTCTCACACTCTCTTTATACGTTGGGAGGCAATCCAGCCACCTATTTCCGAACGCATTCACGTTGTACCAAAATAATAATAATAATAATAATAATAATAATAATAATAATAATAATACAAAGGGATTCGGGCGGTCGGAATTGGAACGTGCGTTCGGAGTGTTATTTTAGTATATTGGAGGATTTTTATTTAAATAATAAAAACCCGATATATTAAATTTAATTAATAAATACAGGGGAGAGTTGGTTAAAATGGCACAGTGGGGCAAAACGGGACAGGAAATCGGGATGCATCGATGGGACAAAATGGGACGTCCTAAAATTATTGGAAATATTTAGAAAGTTATTGGAAAATTGCGTTCATTTATGCAATTTTCCAATCATTTTAGGACGTCCCATTTTGCCCCATCGACGCATCCAGATCGTCTGTTCCGTTTTGCCCTCACTCTGTCCTACTACATTTTATAAATGATCAATAAGGATTTTCATTTTAAAAATGTAATCTTCATTTGACTACTGCGGAGAACTTCAGCCTCCTTAATAGAATAAATCAGTTAACTTCAATTTTAAGGAACTCATTTTTTTATTTTATCCTTTCACTTAGTTTCCTTACGGAAATTTTATTCCCAACGGATCAAATAAAGCGTATTAAATCGTATCGCGCGGAATAAAATTTTCTTCCTGCCTAGTCTTACGATAAAAGAAAAGTAATTATTACTTCTTATTTTTTTCTATCAATCGAATAAATTGATCACCAATGATAGATTTCGTCGATTCACAGTCGATAGTCTATACTCTATACGTTGGGGGGGGGGGGGGGGGGGGGGCAATCCAGCCACCTATTTCCGAATGCATTCACGTTGTACCAAAATAATATTAACAATAATAATAATAATAATAATAATAATAATAATACAACAAAGAGATTCGAGCAGTCATAATTGGAACCTGAGTTTGGAGTGTTATTGTGTTCGGCAAATCCATGCATGTGAATCTCGTTTCAAAGGTATACGAAGTTTTTAAAAATGCCCTTTGAGTGGAAAGCCGTTTGGAGTTTGAACATGTATAAGGTTCTTCAACTTAATTTTATCGTCGAATATTGAATTTTTTCTTTTGAACCGCCTTTGTACGGCGAGTAGAGAAGTGTAGAACAAACAATGGAGAACGGAATTTGTGAGCGTCAAAAAAATAAATCGATATGGCTGGATTTCAGGCTAATTTTAAAAGGCAAAGAATGAGCGTATAGAATGTAGGAGCGTTGTGTAGTGTGTGTAATTCGGGGGTTGCAATGGCGAATGGACCGTTCACGTTGAGCGCAGACTGGCCGGTAACAAGCGCGCAATCGCGAGCCGGGGAAGCGGGAATAATTCATAGGGGAGAATCGGATTACTCGGGCGATTGATTGATTTACGAAGCGACCCGATAAATTTCCCTCCGTTGTCCGGCTATGATACACTCACCGGTAACACAGGAGCGCAACTTTACTCCTTGCAAATTTCAAGCTGCAACGGAGTAGAAGAAATCGAACAAACTTTCGAACGTCGAGAAGAAAAATAAATAAATAAAAAAACATTGAGTAGGATTTATTTTTCGCTATTATTTTTCACGGTTTCGAGACTCGAGGTCGGATGGAAGATCGATATAAGAAAAGAGAAAAAAAAAAGAAAAAAAAGCCACACCCCCACTCGACTATATTAAACGACCTATATGATTTCTTGATAGTCATAAACGAGGTGGTCGGGGCGAGAAAAAAGTGGCGATTAGTGACCGGAAGTTTGCTCGCAGGAGTGTTTTCTTTTTTTTTTTTTTTTTTTTTTCATGGAACGGAGAAATTGTAGTTTGCCGCTCGCACGCCGAGACGTCGAGTTATTCGACTTGTTTGCCGATAAGTAGATAATTCCACGTATCGCGAGAGATTACGCGCGCTGGATGGTCGCAGTCCATCGGCAATACCTACAGTCGTTATATTCTGCGGCTTGCCGGCCGCTCGATCGCGGATACGAACTTCCGCTGGAAGCTCGTGTTATCCCCTTGGTTATCAGCGCTCGGAAAGCGTTCTCACGGGTTACCAGCCGAAGATCCCTGACTGCTCCGAGGCGCTTGTTATCTCCCGAGGGCTGCAGCGACGAGCTTTGGATCGAACTGGAAGCTCTAGAGAATCCCTCGAGCCGGCTTCCGGCCGGAGATCGCCACCCCGAAAGCTCGAAGCTTCCGACGACTCCGCACGCGCGGCGCTAGATGGCGCGGCTCTCCGACAGCCCGCGAGAACACGCGATTGTGTTCTAGGGAGTTCGAGCGCCACGCACTCGCAAAATGAATTTTATAAATCGTCGGCGACGATTTTTATCGGTCGATACGCATTGCCGGCTAAAGCGGATGGTGATTTTTTGGTGCATATCGCCTAAGTCGAGAAGAAGACTAAAAGTTTGATTTAGAAAAAAGTTAACTGGTTTCTGTCATTTTTTTTTTTTTCTAAATAAATGGACTATGTATTTATGCGTATTATATTTTATATAAGGGAGAGCGGGCAAAACGGGACATTGGGGCAAAATGGAACCGACAATCGGAATGCATCGACGGGGCAAAATGGAAAGTCCTAAAATTATTGGAAAATTGCGTTATTGAAAAGGCAATTTTTCAATAATTAGGGGAGAGCGAGGTAACATGGGAGAGTGGGGTAAAACGGGACCGACAATCGGAATGTGTCGATGGGGCAAAATGGGAATTATTGGAAACTTGTGGTTTTAAAAACGCAATTTTCCAATAATATTAAGACATCCCATTTTGTCCCATCGATGCATTCCGATTGTCTGTCCCGTTCTGCCTCACTGTCCCGTTTTGCCCCGCTCTCCTCTATGATTGGGGGGGGGGGGGGGGGGGATATGACAGTGGGGCAAAACGGGACAGAAAATCGTGATGCATCGATGGGACAAAATGGGACGTCCTAAAATAATTGGAAATATTTAGAAAATTATTGGAAAATCGCGTTAATTTATGCAAATTTCCAATCACTTTACAACGTCCCATTTTGCCCCATCGATGCACCCAGATTTTCTGTTCCGTTTTGTCCCACTCTGCCCTACTACATTTTACAAACGATCAATAAAGATTTTCATTTAAAAAAAATATAATCTTCATTTTACTACTGCGGAGAACTTCAGCCTCCTTAATAGGATAAATCACTTAACTTCAGTTTTAAGGAACTAGTTTCTTTCATTTCATCCCTTCGCTGAGTTCCCTTACGGAAACTTCATCCCCAACGGATCAAACAAAGCGTATTAAATCGTATCGCGCGGAATAAAATTTTCTTCCTGCCTCGTCTTACGATAAAAGAAAAGTAATTATTACTTAAAAACTTTCTTTCAATCAATCGAACAAATGATAGATTTAATCGATTAACAGTTGTTAGTCGTTCAACGTCAGAATTTATTCATCATTACCTGCCGCTCGTACCTTCGGTTGCTTCCGCCCGTCGGTACCGACCTCTTTGTCCCGACGAACGCGCTCCTCATTCCCGCATGCATACTGATCGGAGCCTCGCCCTCTTCGGCCTCGTTCAGTATAATAAAATATCCAATGTGCGTCCCTTAAATCGCGCCCCAACGCTGCCAGCAACGAGCGGCAAGACCGGCGCTAATCCAATCCTCATTTAGCGCCACGGCCAGATATTGTCCGAGGTTCCGCGACGCTGTTCGACACCGATGACACCCAAGCATCGCTCGACTAATGTACACTGCGCACGCGCGAGCAGAACATTCGTTATGCAAAGTACACTATTAAATTTAAAAAAAAAAAAAGAAAAATCCGCGAAGACATAAAAATATGTTTCTTTATAACGCTCTTCCTCACTCAACCCACATTTCCCGAGGTTATTTTATAATTGGACGTTTCCCGGCGGAGTTAATGACGTCTGTGAGAGAGCCCGATGAAAACGAGTGGGAAGATTAAAGTCACACCGTCAAACCCGGCACTGACGCATTTATAGCTTTTATGAAAAGTCTCTACCTCCGGCACAACTCATCGGAGATGATAAAAGAAGGAACAAAAAAATGAGTCTACCGAGCGTCTTGGAAGAGATATGGACCGAGATATCCGCTGTCGCTCGCGACGACTTTGATGCTCGCGAATGGAGCGTTAACGAAAATAAATGCCACGGTACGAGCGGACTCGACGCGAGAACGCGAACGAGCTTCGGCCTCAGAACGTCGCGATTTTCGACTGAATCGAGCGTCAAAGACAACAACTCTCCGGCGGGGCTGGCGTCTACGTCGGCACCGGGCCGGATGTTGTAATACGTTTTATACCTATAAAACATTTAGTTTACACAAACATAGTTAGCATAGATGTCTCAATTTTGAGGACGGAGCTGTAGCTTCGAAAAAAAAAAACAGTTTTTTTAAAAATGTTTTAGTTTGTCATTTAGATCCCTCGAACTAACGAGGCCTCGGTCCGGAGAGGCGGGAGAGATAAATCCGCGGAAGACGCTCCGGGAGCGGAGTGGGCGCGTCCGAGCGATCGGACTGAAGACTTGAATTATTTGGGCTCGCGGTGAACGGGAGAAGAGTGTATTTTGGATACACGGCATGGCTGGCCTGGGAATATCGAGCAGTAGGATTGACACCGTTGCCCGTCCGGCTACGACACCGAGGCCGCCTCGATGGACGACTCTTGTATCGCAATGCGCTCGCTCACGGCTCCAAACTTTTCGTAACTTCCGGTGTATCGGCTACGAGGAGACCAATTTTTGGTGAAAACGGGAAATGAGTTTTGTACGGAAGTATCGATGCTGGAGGAATTTGGCATGAAAACTGATCGTGGACCAAAGCTATCGTTTTTCGACTCCATGTTTTTTTTTTTTTTTTTTTTTTTTTTTTTTGTACTGTGCTTATTTTGACGCGGATTCTTTAAATAAATTATAAGTAACCGGTAACAGGAGCCAAATGTTTAAATCCTCGTAACTGTAAATTGCACGACCGGTACGTAGTAAACAAAAATTATACATTTCAGAAAGTTTTCTTTCCCACGAACGTCGAGAATTATATTTTTAATTTTACAAAAATGTTTGTAGAATTAAGAAACATTTTTGTAAAATGGATGACATTTGTTTTTTGTAAAATTAAGAAAAAAATGATTGTGGAGATTTGTGAAGAAGAAATGTTTGTACCTGTTTTACAGTGTAGACGCTTTCATGAACACCTCGCATAGACACTCATGGAGACGCATGGACACTCAACGAGATTCACGAGCACCCATATTTCGAGTGTTCGTGAGCGTCCATGAAAGCGTCCTCGAGTATCTGAGAATCTCATTTTTCGACCAGAAGTAACGTCATCCCGGAAATACGTTACTTCCGGTTTGGAAATCTCATTCTTCGACCGGAAGTAACGTCGTATAAGATATACGTCACTTCTGATACTGCTTATAGCGAGGACGCGAGGCGCCCCAGCCACAAAATTTGCTGGTACATTTTTTAAAATATCAGCAGCAGGAGTCAAATTTTTCAATAAATTTGTATAAATTATCGGTAAGAGGAGTCAAATTTTTTAAATAATTTTTTCTAAAATGTCGATTACGAGAGTCAAATTTTTAAACAAATTTTGGCAGGAGCTTAGTTTTTATATAAATTTTTATAAACTACCGGTAGCAGGAGCCAAAAAATGGATGGAAGGTGCGATGGATCGACGGACCGATACGTGGCTCTCGTAGTGTGGAAAAAAGGGTTATTGGTTTTTTCGTGTTTGCAGGTGGATACTTTCGTGCTCCAGTGCCACATTGACCGATTCGAACAAACATCGACGGAGACTCGCGAGTAACACGAGTTCTCACTGTTTATTTCGGGCTTTCGGCATCGACTCGTTGGTTGAAAAATCGTCGGCGTTCTATCTGGAGCTCCGTTGAGTTTTACGCGCGAATATGGGACAGCGGATGGAGAAACATCGTCCGCTATCCGAATCGAAGTCTGAATTGAAGAAGTACTCGCGATGTGAAACTTTCTTTTTTTTTTTTTGGCTCGGCGTTTCTGGAGTGCTATGTAGGGAAGAGAGCGGAGGATGGGAAGTCGGTGAAACCGATCGATTTTCGATATTTAACGATACCGAATTGGCGGACAGTTTACCGCTCAGGAGTACGCGCGAACACTGGGGATTATTCCCGCAAAGTTCTATTCCCGGAGAATCGATAGGTTATTCATGGCGTTTCCTGTTCACGTATTCGGATAACACCTGCGCGGTGGGTTTCTTGGAATATCGCAATGGAATGGAAAGTCGTTTATCGGCGATTGGATCGATTTTGGGAGTCCCTGAAAAGATCTTTCACTCCCGCAGTGCAAATTGGGCTCTTTGTAACCCACGCTTATTGAAGCAAAAGAAAATTGACGGTTCTTAACTCGGACAAATTCGGATCATTGAATCCGATGATGATTTTGATTTCTATTCTTTTTTTAGATGTGTGTTTTTTTAGAAAGACCTGTGCGATGGGTTTCTTAGAATATCGCAATGCAATGGAAAGTCGTTTATCGGGATTTTTTAATTTGGGCTCTTTTTAACCCACGCTAATTGAAGCAAAAGAAAATCAACGGTTCTTAATTCGGTCAAATTCAGATGATTGAATCCTATTGTGACTTTGATTTCTTCTCTTTTTTTATGTTAATACCTAACGATCCCCTGAAAGTCCCTGAAAGATCTTTCACTCCAGCAGTAGGGGAGAGTGGGGCAAAATGGGACAGTGGGGCAAAACGGGAGAGTGAGGGCAAAAATCAATTTTCTAATAATTTTTGGATGCCCCATTTTGTCCCAACGATACATCCGGATTTTCAATCCCGTTTTGCCCCGCGCACCACCATCGCCACCATCCAAAAGTTTATTGGAAAATTGCGTTTTTCCTCATTATCCCGTTTTGCCCCGCTGTGCCATTTTGCCCCGCTCTCCCCTATATTTTGGGTTTTTTTACCCACACTAATTGAAGCAAAAAGAATGAACCGTACTTAATTCGGATTTTCGAATCCGGGGACAATTTTAATTTCTTAACTTTTTTTAGATGTTAAACAAATTTGTTTTTCTCTTTCATTTTCTTACCATACATTTATTCAGAAACAAAACGGTACGGGAGGTTTAATAATTTTCCCTATCTACCAGCAATAATAACCGGAGGTGCTGGACTATCGTAATACTGAAACTTTAATTCATACATCGGGAACAAACGACTGCAATTGAGTTAACCACTTCGTCTTGGTAAAAGACAACTACAAAGGGCGTTGGAACGCGCTGCAAGAGTGCTGCTCAACCTCAACGCTGCCTCGATTAGCTTCAGACACGTTTAATATTCCTCGACCCGTACCAAATGCAGCCCGCGGTGATAATTTTGTCGATTAATCCGCACCGATAATTCCAGGTGGCGTCAGTGATTAAACTGAAGCATTATTTAAATCTGACTGGCACAAAAAAAAAAGAAAATAAATTATCCTTGGCTCGAGTTTCCGCATAAAATATTGAGCAAAAAGTAAAATATCTGAGTTATGAGAATAAAACTACAATACGACCCTTCGATACACTGTCAAAAAAGGTACGACATTTAACATTTCTCGACCACAAATGTCCACAATGTACGCTTCTAAATTTTACATTTTTTAAATTTGTTAAAAAGACGTTTCCTTGACCCAAGAAATAAAATTGTAAAACGAAAATATAAATGATGTTCCTATGTGAAAAAGAGATGTTCTTCGGATGTACAAGAATGTAAATTCGATATCAGGAAGCCAACTTTCAAATACGATACATATAAAAATGTTGTTTATTCTTTCCACATTTCAACGTTTCCATAACACGTGAAAGAAGAATCGCATATGTCGTGTAATCTCTACCCACTAAAATGAAAAGAATCCGCGCAAACCCTCAAAGTTTCAATTCACCGCCGACCTTTTCCACTTCGTCTAATTCCTGGAGATTCGCCAGTCATAAAATGTTTGCCAACTTTTCCACGCTATCGGACCTCTACGCAGAACACATCCTATTTTCCCCGGTTTGAACGATCGATTTTATAATTGAGCAAACAGGTTGCGATGAGAGAGCGTTCAAACCGTGATCACTCAAGATTCGACAGCATCAGCGGTTGCCGCACCGGGGGAACTCAGCAGGAAACCGCAACATCATCACTCTCGCCGTACATCCATATGTGTAAGTGTAACGCGATAACGTTGAATTGTATAGGGTAGTTCTCCGAGTGCCTCTCTCGGCGTCCACTCCGGAGGATCAACGGAGAGAATTTATGCTAGTCCTCCGTAAGCTTTGCTAAACAGAAGCAACGATTTAACTATTCTAGTGCCTTGATCTACCCGAGCTCCGAGGCGTTTCCGTTACAGTACGTTAATTGTAACACTTGCAACTGCAATTGTAACACTTGCCTCTCACCTACTTTGACAAACAGCCTAGCATCTAAAGCTTCCAGCTAATCATCGAGAGAAACTTTTTTTTAGTGACTTACCGAGTAACGGTATTCGGCCTTATATTTTGGGTTGAAATATCCTGATCACACTTACCTGAAAACAGAAGAAAAAACACGTAATTAGTGATCGATTTTTACACAATTGCTTATAATTTTCTATTTATTTTGTACACTGAGAAAAAATTACATAGTAAAAGCAACAATACTGACTTTTTACCATAAAAAATATTTCCCAAGGGGAACATCTGCATTTTATAGTTACGACAATGACAAACAATCACGGTCGCCGCAATAATTATAGTTTAACCAATTGAATGTATACTATTGGAAACTATCTATATAGACGTTCCCTCTGGAAACTACTCGTTATCGTAGGAAATACTATCATTTTTCTCAGTGTAGCGATTTGGAGAATAGGAAGATTTTGCTTTTATGGAGGAGTTATAGTCTATGAAAAGTAAATTAGTGCTCGCTTTGCGGACAAATAAGCGGGCACTTTGTGTGTTACAGTTAGTGAAAAGTGGCCCGACGTCGGGAGACCAGACACCAAATTGCCGTGACCCGACGGATAAAGTCGTCGAGCCAAGCCGGCCGAGGCCTTTAAAACTTTGACGAAAAGTTCGGGAACGCCTAGTGAAGCACTCACGAGTTTGATGTACCCGACCAAACCAATCAGCAAGAATACCCGTCGAAAAACGTGCCTCGGGCCTTCTTTTTTTTTTTATCAACCGCGATGCTTGTTAGTCGAGATAACACTCACGTGATAAATTTGTAGTCTCGCAGTCTATACTTGGCCAGTAAAATCCTGAAAATCTACCAGTTCAATTTTTTTATTTCGTTTTTAACGTTTATTTTAATGGTTCAAATAAACATTGAAAATGAAGTAAAAAAATTAGATATATATATATCTAAAAAAGAATATACATATATAAGTCTATAATATATAAAAGGCTCGCCACCACCGCCACCGCCGCCGTGTCGTGAATAGGGGGTGGACCTATTTTTCCGTCACCATTCGAAAAGATCCCTTTTTATAACGGTGACAGGGGAGGCTTTCTCCCCTTATCGTAAGGGAACAAGATCAGCGTCATGATACACGTCTCTCCCCGTTTCGTGAAGCCAACCCCCCCCCCCCCCCCCCGCCCCCTCCAAGGCCGAAATTATAATCCCCTTACCCATTTTAAGTAAATTTTTCTAGTACATATCTCTCTATAATATAAAAAGATTTCGCCGCCGCCGCCGCCGCCGCCGTGTCAAGAATCGAGGGGGGGGGCAGTACTTGGATGGGTGACCGCGGTAAGTATTGAACCTGTATTGAACCCGTCTTTTGAAGTATTTGGAATAATAAGGGTTTTCGTCCAGAAATGGGTGCGAGCGCGCGAGCCACAATAACCCGCTAGTATATATATAAATTAACCATAGGTAAAGGGCGACGTTATTGATTTCAATAAAGTCGCTAGGTCAATGGATCGAGAAAAGTTTCGGTTCCGCGTAGCCCCTCCGCTCATATATACAAGACGTGGCTCGTTGCACGCGAACCTATTGAAAATAAAGTTTGAAGCTGCGGATGAGGAGAAAACGGGATTCCCGAGTCTCTTTTTTCCCCCCATCTCTCCGGGCTTTCGTGAAAATTCCACAGATTGCTACACGTGGAGGTTGACGGAATAACGGGCAAACTTCCAAGTCTCGTTCGTCAGGCAATAAATGAAAGGAGTGACGCCATTATACCGAACGATATTTCATATCCGGCGCAATGCGCGGATGTCAATACCGTGGAGATAATTCTACGGTATCGGTCCAATCAACTTTGCATCGAATGCCATTGAAAAAAAAAAGAATCAAGAAATATAAAGAATTTCACTCCCTTCCGCCCGAATGAACTTTCTTTTCCACCTTCGAGCTTTATTCGCCTAGGAGGAATGTTTTACACGCGGAACTCAAAATACACAGACCTTCTCTCGACCATCCAACGAAGAAGATTGTCTCGAAGATCAATGTGAGTATAAGTGGTTTCTACTCTTGTAGAAAAAAGGGTTAAAGATTGGATGAGAGAACTCTTCTCCACACGATTACCCAAGTAAGCTCATCTTATTAGTGCCTGATGGTAATTGATGGTAATTTGAGGACGGAACACCGAGACCCTTGCCTCTCTACAGATATATTAACCGTACGTATTCCCTTCGTGCACCGAGGCTGGGAGTCACTAAGGTACCGTGGTGTAGAAGTGCTATCACCCGGACAGTTGGAAGTCGTCACGGTTAATCCCAATTACGTAGTTTGCATTCATTATACCTTGGGAATTTCGCAATTCTCTTTTCAACACGAAAATAGGAGGAGGCGTGCCGACTCCTCTCATGCTCCACTTGCAATACGCTCGCTGAGAAAGCTTTGTGCAGTCAGCAAACGTCGCTTCTCTCTTTTACCAACGAAGCTTATTTTTCGTTTTTGTCAAAAAATTGATATATTTTTTGTTGTCGTTAGAAACCATTTCTTTTTGGCTCAAAAAAACGAATTTTTTTCAAGTAATATTTTTTTTTAGTACATTTTATTCCTAAGTGAAATTTGTTTTCGGTAAAAATGGGTCGCTTCCTACTGTGTGAAAAAAATTGGGGGGGGGATTTTGCTACCAAAACGATAAAAATGAAAAAAAAAACATCGATTCGACCCGGAGAATAACACCTTGCAGAAAATTAATCCAAGTCTGACTCATCAGACAACGCAGTCTGCATTTTAAAAAAATGTCGACGTTTAGCTGTCACAATGTCATGCGAATCCAACACAACATTTTCGCCGCCTCATCCACCTCATAGATTATGCATTCGAAACGCCCCCAACTGTAAAAAAAAAAAAAAAAAAAAAAAAAAAAAAAAAAAAAACCGTCCGAAGCAACCGCAATAGTCCCAGTTCAAATACGTCTAATTCCCGAATAACTCTCCTATGTGTACCCCCACCCTTCTCTACAAAGGCCAGGAGCCCTCTCGAGTATCCTCAGCGAATGGATAAAACCGAGGAGAAAAGAAAGCCCCGGTGGTCCAACGTCTCGTTCCGGAGAGAACGAACAAGACCAAGTGCTCCTTGGGCTCCCGGTACCTCATACATATTTTCGTGGGGTCAACATTTTCCGAGCGTTGGTGTACGGGCCACTTCACTGAAGAAGTGGTGGACCATCCAGTCCCCCCTCCCTCATCCCAGTAGCTCCACGACTGTGCGCCCAGCTAGGGGTAGGTCTGACCGGCGGTTAGCGTCCCAGTACTGGTACGAGACCACCCCAAGCCCGGGAGTCCGGCCAGTCGGGGTGCCAGTGCTGGGATGTAACAGCCAACCGTAACCAACCCTTCATATGCAATGCGTTCGCACAGATGACAAACGCATTCTTTGCTTGCACGGGGTTCGGCGTATTTGCGTTATATGTCCCGGGTCGACCGGCTCAAAGTAGAACCGTCGAGAGGGTTGGCCCCGAGTTGATGCGGCTATGCCAACAGGATCGGCGGAGGGTTCAATGGGGTTGATGTGAGGAAGGCGATATCGGCAATGGAATTCGTGTAGTGGCGAAGTTGAAGCCGGTACTGCCAGTGACGCCCCCGAGCTCTCGGGAATGAAGAGAGCCGGCCGGAGGAGCACCGGCAGCGGCACAGCAGCGGCACAGCAGTGGCAGCAGAAACGGAAGTACACGGTACCGGCGAGGCAGGAGGGTATGTCGCAATGCGTCTTGACGTCACGGACGTGGTTGGCGGAGCTCGTGCGCGGGTTGGAGGCGGCTCTGGTGGGGAACGAAAAGGGGACAACGACGGCAACGACGGTGAACGGTGCTTTTGGTGCACGGGGCCACCACCGGGCGCCTCCACTTGCCAAGCCCAGAACCCCTTGGTATGCACTGCCGGTCAGAAGCGAGTACAGCGTGTCGCGGGAGGCCAACGCTGAGGCCAAATTGCCGCCACGTGCCGCTACTGGAATACACCAGGAAATCTCTAAATAACCGAATAAGAGAATAAATGCCCACTCACCGGGATCCATAAATGTGGTAAGTCAGGGTGATATGGCCAGACGGGTGACATGGCGACACGTATTATATTTTAACGGAGCAAACGAATGGCGCCGTTTGCGCAGTTTTTAGTATGCGATACGATTGCATCGAAAATTATAAGATTGTATGTTTAAGGGTCAGTACGATATGCAACGTGACCATATCCAACGCTATTTCCGGTTGGTATGGCCAGTAAATCGGTTTTCTTTTTACTTTGGCACCTGAAACATTTGACGGAGGTAATTATTGTCTTTTGAAATATAGTAAGCCATGTTCTGTGCGATTCCTTCATGCTCCTCTAGGCCTAATCGACTACCATTATTACTATGGCCGTATCACCCGTAGTGTCCGGATGATATGGCCGAGCGCAAATATTTATTTATGGAATTAAATCACGCGTTGAAAATATCGAAAATTCTGAGTGAATTACTTCAGTTTGATGTAATAGAGTTGGTTGCGACCAAAATTTAAAGTTTTTTTTTTTTTTTACTAAACCTCTAATTTTCGTTGTTTCAAAAATCATGGCCATATCACCCCGACTTTCCATATGGTTGTCGGGAGGATCGTTCGGATTCTTAGTGTCGACTCGCGAATTTGAGAGGATCGCGACTTCGGACGTCTCGGGGTTTGACGGTGCGGAGGAGGTCTTGGGACGGAAGGAGGGCTGAAACTTCTGCCGGTATTGCACTCTTAATAAAATCCATTTGACGAAAGAGGACCCTTTCGCAGCAAGTGGATTGCCATTTCCCGCAAATAGAATCCTCTTCCGTAAAATGGATTTTATCCAGTCTGTATTCATCACACCATGAAAAAAGTTTGTTTAATGTCAAATCTATTGTTGGATGTGGCGAAATAAATATCCATTTATTGTTAACAAACTTTACTGGAGCAAATTAAAATAAAATCGACCCCAAAAAAAACAAACTGTTAAACCATTCGGTCATCAACAATATATATATATATATATATATATATTTGACCCAATTGAAATTTCGTAACTCATTAATTATTTTGCCATATTCCACGAGAGATTCGTTAACATTGAATAAACTCTCAGTGCAGTGGTTATGCCGGTTACTGGTCGGACGCGGTGGAAAAATAGGATATATATAACGTAACTCTGCGGAGTTCGTTTCCGTGTCGTGCGGAGAGAAGGACTGGTGAGTTTGCCGGTGCAGTCGGCATCGCGAAAACCTGCTGCTCCGCGTTTGACGAACGCTGGAGCCCGTGCAGCTTTTACGTGCTTTCACGCGATTCTCTCGCTCTGCGAATAGCGCACGCACCCTGGCGCACAGCGCCACCGTCAGCCTCCCCACTCCGAAAGAGTACCGGCAATTCCCCTCGTCGGTTAGTTCCTGTGGGGGTGTGTGTGCGTGCAGGCGCATGTAATGCCAGGTGCAACCAGATGGCATGCCCCGCAACAGGAATAACGTGTCTCGATGCCGCTCGCTCACTTGTCCCGCTCGTCCGAGCGTCACGTCGTGGAAATGTCCAATTAAAATTTCATTTCCTCCTTTTTCCTCAAAAGGACCAAAGCGGACTATTGCAGGGATACGCTCGACGCTTGGGTAATATGCACTCACTAGCGTTTTTGAAAATTGACCTGGGGCGGTCTTTTTTGTATGCAATCATTTACGGCTCGGGAAATCATTTCGAGAAAAAAAAAAATCGACGTACACGGCCCTTCATTGAGGAGGTTGGAGCGCTTCACATCAGGCAAATGAGTGCTACATTGTTAAAGTACTTTATACAAACTTTTAGGCATCTATTGACTATAGTGGATAGTTATTTATATTATAGCGAATGTCCTTGACCTAGAAAAACATTAATTGCACTGGATTTGCAAAAATATTAAATGGTTTGTGCTGATTTTCGAAACGGTACATATGCGTTCAGTTTTTTCGAAGAATAATCCGTAATTTTTTCTTGGCTTTGATGTGTCACGGCGAATTCTCTTCCTTGAAAGATGCTCTAGGAATTGGCGACCTAGATATTCGATAGTATTTTCCGTTAGTATTTGGCGCAAAGGGGGAAAAAGTGCTCGCTACAAGGGTGAAAGATTTTTCTATTTACTCGTTTAATATTTTCATACTTGTCTTGTTGTAAGCGATATTTCTGAATTTATTTTTATCTTTTTATTCGATCGTTTTTCAAGAGCTACAGCGTTACACTGGACGGATAAAAAAGGAAAATTCGCGCAAAGGGGAAAAAAATACTCACTACAGGAGTGAAAGATTTTTCTGTTTACTTGTTTAATATTTTCATCCTTTTTCTTTTGTAAGCGATATTGCTGAATTTATTTTTATCTTTTTATTCAATCGTTTTCAAGCGCTACAGCGTTAAACTGGACGGGTGAAAAAAATGGCGTAAAGGGGGAAAAAAGAATTGGGTTTTCGGACGAACGAGCCTCTATCGAATTTCGTATGGAAATCGATGGTCCGAGCCCGACGCACCCGGTGACGTATACAGACGAAGGTAGGTGGCGATGTGCTCACAGCCAACGACAAATTGGCCTTTCGAAGTGTCACTCGGAAAATCGCGGCTCGCGGTTTTTTCGTACATCTCTATACCTGAGTCACGTTCGATATTCCGTCGCGTTGGAAATTCATCCTCGAAGCAGCCCAATCTGATCTTCGTCATTTGTTTGTTTTTTTTCGCTTCCTCGCGAAGGAAGCCTTGTGCGCTTCAAAATTCAAATCCACCGGACAAAATTACGCAGCCGGACGGGGCGGATTAAAATTTCGGCTCGTTGCCGAGAGATGGAAAGGCCGGATATTAGCTCGTGAGAGATCCAAGATTCAAGTGGCCCTCGAGAGATACACTACGGCTTTTATTTAATCGTCACATTTCCCGAAACAACTCCCGAGGAATTCCCCAACTTCTGCGGTCGGGAGTTACAAACTTTCCCTCGACCGTTCTCCTCCCAAGGGAAAACGAGGGGCGGGAGGGAAGGGAAAAAGGACTAACGATCGTTATTTTTAAATGAAATACCCGCGACTCCGAGTGGAAACAAAACTTGTCGCGAAAACTTTCTCTTTCTCCTTTTCTCATTGTCGCTTTTGTCCGTCCCGCAGTCGGCGAGCTACCGATATTTTTTTATAATTATTTTTATTTTATTTATTTACGATGGATAAGTAAAGTTTTATGGACAAAGATGAGCTGAGCTAACTAAGCTCGGGTTCAAGGTTTAAGTTCCATTAAGCTCGCGGTCAAGTTTTAAGTTTAAAAAGTTTTTTTTATTTTTTATTTCTCTCGACCGTTCTCCTTCCAAGGGATAACGAGGGGCGGGAGGAGAGGGAAAAAGGACTAACGATCGTTATTTTAAAATGAAATACCCGCGACTCCGAGTGCAAACAAAACTTGCCGCAAAAACTTTCTCTTTCTCCTTTTCTCATTGTCGCTTTTGTCCGTCCCGCAGTCGGCGAGCTATCGATATTTTTTAATAATTATTTTCATGTTATTTATTTACGATGTATAAGCAAAGTTTGATGGACAACGATGAGCTGAGCTAACTAAGCTCGGGCTCAAGGTTTAAGTTCCATTAATGCTCGCAGTCAAGTTTTTATTTTAAAAAGTTAATTTTTCTATTTCTATTTTTTTTCGCTCGACCGTTCTTCTCCCAGGGAGTAACGAGGGGTGGGAGGAGAGGGAAAAGGACTAACGATCGTTATTTTTTAATGAAATACCCGCGACTCCGAGTGCAAACAAAACTTGTCGCGAAAACTTTCTCTTTCTCCCTTTCTCGTTGTCGCTTTTTTTCCGTCCCGCAGTCGGCGAGTTATCGATATTTTATAATCATTATTTTTATTTTATTTATTTACGATGGTTAAGCAAAGTTTGATGGACAAAAGATGAGCTGAGCTAACTAAGCTCGGGCTCAAGGTTTATGTTCCTTTAAGCTCGCGGTGAGTTTCAATTTAAAAAACTTATTTTTATTTCTATTGATTTTAATTTTTTTATTAATCCCGAAGGCCCGGAATTTGCACAGCTGGCGCTCTCGCAATTTTCCATGCGTCTCCCCGTGCGAATCCTCCCATCCGGAAATTCCACCCGGACTGTGGAAAACTGCAGCGGGCGGCAATTTCGTTAGCGCGAACGCGCTCATCACCGTTCACCGGAACACCCGCGCTCACCCTTCGTCTTCGAAAACTTTCCGCGTTATTAATATGGATCAAAGTTTTCACTGTAATCCAAACCGACATCTTCCGGCGATCCCCGACTTGAGGAGCAAGATTCCTTAACCCTCCCGTGAGATTCGGGCGAAGGACGGAGAGATTTCGCCGAGCTTACTTTCTAAGCTCGCCAATATGCATCCCCGTATCTCAGTACATAGAGGTGCGGTATTATGTGAGAAGGAATCGATTTGCCCGAGCGTGCATTGCAGATATATATATATATATATATATATATATATATATATATATTAAAAAAGAAGAAAAAAAAACATTTGCTTGCCCTTGGCTCTCACCCGACGTGTTGTCAAGTTTCCGGATTGAAAAGTTCCAAGGAAATTCTCGAACTCGTTCCCTAAAGCACGCCCCGGAGCAGTGAGTCAACTTTCTCAGATTTCTTCATTTTTTTTTTTTTTTGTTTTGCTTCCTCATAGAGGAAGCTCTGCTATGGTGAAAAAAAACATTGGAGATTTGAATGAAAACGTGTTCAGAATGTTCCGAGAAATCAAAAAATCACATTTAGAAAAAATGTCCCAATGTATGCGCGTGCACGGAGAAAAATGGTTTATAGCTGCTCTAACAAAATCCGTTTTGCTGACAATACCTCGTTCCCGCAGCAAAAGAATTAGTAAAGGCAGCAAAAAAATTACCACGTGGAAGCAATTGGTTTTGTTATCACGACAGACATTTCTTGTTACTGCGACTGCGCCTGAGTAATGACTGGTAATAGGATAGTTGTAGATACGTGCATACATTTATTTGAAGATTAACCCTTCACGTACCGGTGTCTCGCTCAGCCAGACACCGGTATTTGCCACAACGCAACCTTCGACCGATTCTAGTAACAAGTTAACGCGCCAAAAAAATCTGAAAAAATTCACAGACGTACCTTGAAGTGTGGTATTTTTGATAACACCGAAGAAAATGTATACGAACATCCGTATCGTTTTTGTGTTTAAAAGAAGACACGATTTGCGATTGGCAAAAAGTCCTCGGTGTGTATTTTATTCATTTTATTATATGGAAAATAATGTCTGTATTTGAAATTGCGAATTCTTGAAGTTTGCTGCATATGGATGTATTAAATTCCGAAAGGTATCACACTTCGTAGTTTATAGATCCATATACAGCAAATTTCAAGAGTTCGCAATTCCAGTCTATTTTCATTTTTACCCGAATATAAAAGGAACTTTTTCCTCGCGTCTCTTTCCTTTTATTTTGCACCTCGAGCGTCTGAAGCTCGTCGTAGTTGTTAGCACATATACGCGCCCCACTCAGTCATATTACAAATTTTTTGTAACAGTAACAAAGGCTGTTTTGTTGCGGTAGCAAAACACTCCAAGCGTAACATTTTGCTATGTTTACAAGCTGCTTTTATTATCCCGAGACTAATAAACTTAATCTTAAATAATAAAATCTCGTTGTAACACATTTTTTTTTCTCCGTGTGTGTGCGTGCGTGCGTGAATCATACGCGAAAAATTCGAACCGCTATAACTCGAGAATGCCTGGACCGATCAAGCTGCAATTTCACAGACAGCATGAGTGGTTAATAGTCAAGGTTTCTTCAAAAGTTAATCAAAAAATATTCAGTCCTTTTTTTGTACGCCATATTTTTTTTTTTTTTTTTTTTAATCCGCGGAAGTCAACGATACATATCGTATATTTATAGTAAATAGAGCAGCTAAGGCCGCTTTAATTATTCTCGTAATTACTGTTCCTGCTTTAACCCGACTCACACATCTCATTACTCTAATTAATCCGGTGCGAAAACGAAACCCCGTGTACGCGACTGCGAGAGTATTCGTCAACAGGCCGGTATACGTCGCGGCATTAATACTGCAAATTGTGACGAAAATTTGATAAAATTACCGACTCTTGTGTTTCGACTAGCTGGGATTCCGTTGGTCCGACGATGACCCAGATCGCCGCTATGCCTCCCGGCCTGTCACGTTCGCCTCGCAGACAACACGTATCCGTATCTGCGACTTTACCGACGGAGCGAGCAGCGAGAAATTCGCGATATGAATACGAATATCACGAATTACGAAAATACTGGGCGCGGGAAAAATTGTATATTCTTATAAGTTCAACGATGGGTTACAAAAATAACACCTACGGAATTCATACCGCTGATATTACGTATGTAGAAAGTCGATATGGTCGGAATAATCTTATATATACATTCCAAACGCGCCGGGCTGTCTTTCCCCCTCGGCAACCCTCCGTATTCGAGCGAGTTCACATTCTTATTTTTCCCTCGTATTATGCAAATTCCTGGAAACGATACAGCTATACCAAACGCGTGTATGCACAACCGGAAGAGACAGATGGAGAGGCTGGAAGGGAGTCATTCGTGAAAAGGCACAGTGAGCTATACTTTAATTTCTAATATTACCTGCAGCGGCGAGGCACACAGGGTAAAAAAAAACGCACATTCAACAAAAGGTACTTGTTCACAAAAGAGGAGTATTTTTTTTTTTTTTTTTGCTTTCTTGTTAACCCTTTGGATGTAGCACATTCGCTACGTTAGCGGAGAAGCTCGTTTTTAAATTTTCTTCCTCAATATTGTTCCGAGAATTCTACAAGAAAGATTGACAGACATTAATACCGCTCTCGAGAAATTGGTCGATGCGCAATGACTTTCGTAATTTTTAATATTTTTTTGCAGCGGTGAAAAAGCACTTGTGAAAAAGCACAAAAGAACAATCGAGAATTAAGAAAAAATTAAGATTCTCTTAATGTCTGATATTACGTGCAGCGGAGAAGCACACACGGTAAAAAAAAGGTCTGTATATTCAACGAAAGGTACTTCTTCTCAAAAGTCTACCGTTTTTTTTCTTTCTTGTTGGCACTTTCGAGTAGCTTTTTTAAGAAATATCTTTAATTTTGTTCCGAGAATTCTAAAAAAAAATTTGTCAAGCATTCAATGCGCCCTCAAGAAATTGATCGATACGCAATAACGATTCTCGTTGTCGTGCATCGATCTTCGTGTCCCACATGACCAGCGAGCAGACAGCTGTGCACACACAGTAAAAAAAAATAACTCAGTAAAAATCGGAGCGCGAACATAAAGTCGTTCGTCGGACACGAACTTTACACTCTTTTTTTTTTTTGTTCTTTTGACTGAAAGTGAAAAAAAGGAAATAAATATGGACGTTTGTAAACAACAAAGTTTCGTCAAATGTACAAACTTTTTTTACCATGCAGCCCACAAACAGGAGTCGACACTACACACGATACAATCTGCTTATCGTACGAAACTTTCCAATTGCGATGCTACGAGGGAATTCCATAACCGCGCTAACTTTTTAATTTCCTGAAAAGTCCGAGTATACACATGTTTCTAGCTCGGGTGCGACGAGAAAGTTTTAATCAAAATTTTCCTCGCGTTCGGTGAGTGGGGTTACTCGATGATAATAATTTATGTTGACTGTGTCTCGGGGATGTCTGATCTAGCAACGACCGCAATCACTGCGCAGTCTGAGCCGAAGAGCGGTCATCCCTTCCTGGCCATTGTGGTGACCCGTTCGGTTCTCAACGCAAGCCCCTCGGCTCTCCTGGGGCTTACTTGCACTAACGAAGTGCTTGGTATTTTTTTTTTTTTTTTTTTTTTTTTTTTTCAGAATTCTTGGAACAAAATTGAAGAAGATATTTTAAAAAAAGCCATTCCATCAACGTAGCGAATATGCCACATATAGAGGGTTAACAAGAAAGAATAAAAAAGATGGTCTTTGGTGAACAAATATCTTTTTGTGAATGTACAGACTTTTTTTTAACCTTGTGTGCCTGTCCGCTGCACGGAGTATTAGAAATTAAAGTATACCTCACTGTGTGCATTTTTCACGAACACCCAGAAAAATAATTTATTTCACAGATGCTCTTCAAATAAATATTTATGTAATTTAAATAAATAACCATTATGCATACAATCGACACCACATGCATCGATTCGAACACCCAACACGTACAACTTACCAGCAACTCGGACGAATGAGCAACGAAGAAATAAACTGACATCTTCAATTTTAAGTTCCGGTATTAAAATATTATAAAATTATTATTTAATATAGAGTATAAATGTTATTGTATTCTTGTAAAATGATGAAAATCCGTGGCTGAAGGACTTCGGTTGATGGCCAATTGGCAGCACATACGTAATTTGAGTCTGTTATGTATCCAAAACTGTTCATGCACTGTCAATAAATTCACTACTACCACTTTAAATAAATATCTGCGCAATTCAAATAAATATTTATTTGCAAGACACGGGGCAAATAATTTTTTTTCCGAGCGAATGACTTTTTCTCTTCCGGTCTCTCCATCCGGTCCTTCCGGTTGTGCACACTGAGAGAAGGATCTAGTAAAAATTACCATAGCACAGTCTCAGATTATCCGATAATTTTTACCATAATATCTAAGAAAAATTCTTATAAATCCGGTACTTCCTACCATAGGGGGCGCCCTAGCGCCCTACTTATGGCGCGTCGCCGCATCGCCGAGGACGCGACAAATAAAAACCGAACATAAAGCGCCGAACGTCTATACCGTTCCAGCCAATCAGCGAGGTGATAAAGAGGAGATCATCCCCACGCCTAGTGGCCGTTAGAATATTCGGAAGTACGACGCATTAGTCTTCAAGCGGTCAGCAACGAATGTACTTCTTTCCACGTATTAAATGAAGTTTTTTGTTGAGTTTGTACGAAATTGTTGGGGGAATAAATTCATGACCCTCTACATACTACGATGTGCTATAATACATCAAGACTCGGTTGGAATGACCGGCTGTGTCAATGCAGGTTTTCTGGAGTTTCCCTGTGTCCTCGTGCAAATGCGATACAGTAGGGCACATCCATAAGCGAAATGAAGACTTGGAACAAAATGCCGAAAGGCGGCTTTGTGGCAGAAAAATAGCCACACCCAGGAAAAAAATTTATTTGACGGCCACCGTTTATTTGATTTAAATAAATATTCATTTGATTTAAATAAATATTTATTTAAATTAAGTAAATAGTTACTTAAATGAAATAAATATTTATTTAAATCAAATAAATATTTTACTTAAACCAAATAAACGGTGGCCGTCAAATAAATTTTTTTTCTGGGTGCAGAGCCATAAGGGGAACTTGTGGAAGAGAAAAAACAAAAAAAAATGTGCTATGGTGATATTTCTCAAGCGATGAAGTAATTTTTACTAGATCCTTCTCTCATTGCATAAACGCGTTATTTTAATGAAAATTCGCCGCGAGTTTGGTGAGTGCGGTTGCCCGATGATGATAAATTATGTTGACGTTGTCTCGAGCATGTCTGATCTAGCAACGGCCGTAATCGCTGCCGCGGTGTTGGGCGAAGAGAGTTCACCCCTTCCTGCCCATTGTGGTGACTCGTTCGGTTCTCGACGCAAACCCCTCCTGGCTCGGCTCTCGTGGGGCTTACTTAGTTGCGACACGGGGACGACGGGAAACTCGCTCTCTCGTCGACGCGCGCTACTCGTGATAAGGAGAGCCGAAGCCACAACGCGTCGAAAGCTCGACGAGGCCGATGAAAATAAAAGCCTCCGTACTCGACCGGCAAGCAGCTCTTGCGTACGCTCGGTCAACGAGTGCGGTATAGATGGCACCACGTTCCTTCTCGACAATATTGTTTACTTTGTCCCGACGTTGAGCCGAGCCAGGTCGAGGGGGGGGGCTTTGTCGCGACGCTCAGCGTCACAGTCGCTCCGCGGCTTTCCGTCAGCTTTTATTAACCCTCCTCTTACTCAGGAAAAAGTGCGGCGATAAAAAAAAACTGTATGATCCGAATATATGAGTAAAACAACGTCGTTGCCTTTTTCGTTTTGTTACCATATTTATTATTTATTATTTATTATTTATTATTTATTATTTATTATTTATTATTTATTATTTATTATTTATTATTTATTATTTATTATTTATTATTTATTATTTATTATTTATTATTTATTATTTATTATTTATTATTTATTATTTATTATTTATTATTTATTATTTATTATTTATTATTTATTATTTATTATTTATTATTTATTATTTATTATTTATTATTTATTATTTATTATTTATTATTTATTATTTATTATTTATTATTTATTATTTATTATTTATTATTTATTATTTATTATTTATTATTTTTTATTGGGGAAACTCTTAGTAGTTTTAATTAGTCAAGTGCGGCCTCTGCGACACGGGGAAAACAATGCCTCGGATCGATTTCGGTGACAGAATGTTCGCTCACGAAAGTTCGTGCATTATCTGTCGCGTATAAAAGCGATACTTTTCAAGCAGTGCTGCCAGAGTGCTTTCGCTTATCCCGCATTATCATCGTGTATTGTACTCGCTAATCGGTTTACACAACGGTGAAATCGTTGCTTTCATCACTTTCCGTCTTCGCGAGCACGCTCTGCCGGATACTATAAATAGTATAACGGCTTTAACTCTTTTTTTTTCGGTTGTCTCTTTCTCCTATTTCACGGAGAAACTACGTTTCGCAGATTAAGTTGAAAGGCAACGAGGATTGAGGAGGTTCCATTGATTTCTGGTAAAAATAAAAGGAGCTTATTTTTTTTCTCGGTGATAACGAACACAATTTAAAATTTAATACGATTTATTGATCGTTCAAAAGAATCGCCAGATTCGAATTTAAAAATATTTCCTACAATTTTTTTACATTTGGACCTGAAGATATTTTTCACATGATTAAAAAAGATTAAACGCGTTTTTAAAAATAAAACCCTTGTTTGTTTTAATCATGAAAATCGGTTTCAAGTGTAAAAAGCAACGTCCCGGATTTGTCAATAGTTTACCCAGTTATATCCAATTTTCGTTAAAAAAAAATCCGATCAATAACTTGTTTACACCTTCCTCTATAGAGTAAAAATTTTCCCGTTCATCCGCGGAACGACTGTTTCACGACTCTAATTACAGCGTTATCGGACATAGTTCAGTAGCAACTGTGTGTTGTTATCCGTCGGCATTTATTTATTTATTTATTTATTTATTTATTTATTTATTTATTTATTTATTTATTTATTTATTTATTTATTTATTTATTTATTTATTTATTTATTTATTTATTTATTCATTCATTTTTATAGAAACGGGCCAAGCGCAATCACAGTACATTCGTATTGATTACGGTATTGAGTCGTTCGTCGGTCATTCCCGCTGAGATAATCTCGAATGCTTAGAAGTCGCGTTGTGTGCCGGCCTGTTAAAGGTTGGTGGGGCAAAATAGCTTTCGCCTCTGCACGGAGAGCCGAGTGAAGCAATCGAGATGCCGAAGCGACATTCCAAGCACGCCTCTATTGTATCGCCGCGTCATTCATAAAAGAGTTACTGAATGACTCTCAACGGAAGAGCTCCGAACACCGATAAAAACGTCAATAAACGCCGTAACCGTTTTCACTTTGTATATAGCTATACAACCCGATCGTGTCCCGCGAATGCCGCGTTTAGGCTTCGCTCTTTTTTCCTTTTTTCTTCACTCTTTTTTCTCCTCCACAAACTACCACTATGTCGATGCTCAGCCCTTCTAAGCTCCCTCAAAAGCTGCTCAAACATTTTCAGACAAGCGCACGCGGAGAAAAAAAAATTGTTGGCAAAACAAGATTTTTGTCACCGTAACAAATTTAGTTTGTCAGTAGACGGAAAAAAAATTCGCTTGCGGGCTGCCAAAGCAAAATATTATTATTTCAATTCTACTTTCAAGTCGTATAATACCATATGATATTGAAACAATGACAGCAAAACTGCTAAAGTGACATGCTATCGTTTCAAATCCGTATGCAATTGTAAGAATTGAAATAATAATTTTTTTCTTTGGTAGCCCGCAAGCGAATTTTACTTGAGTCAATGATATTTTTTTTAGTGTATCGGGATAACAAAACCAGCTTGTAACCATGTCAACATTTTTATCTTGGAGCGATTTGCTACCGCAACAAAACAGCCTTGTTGTTGTAACAAAAAAAAATTGTTATATGACTGAGTGGGGCGCGTATATGTGCCAACACGACGAGCTCGAGACGCTCGACGTGCAAAATGAAAACAAAGAGACGCGAGGAAACAGTTCCTTTGTATTCGTGTGAAAATAACAATAGACTGAAATTGCGAAGTCTTGAAATTTGCTGTATATGGATGTATAAACTGCGAAAGGTGATACCTTTCGGAGTTTGATACATGTATGGAACACAGCAAGTTTCAAGAATTCGCAATTGCAAATACAGACATTATTTTTAATATAATAAAATGATAAGATACAAACGCGGTGAGTTAATCTTCAAACAAATGCATGTGCGTATTCTATAACTATCCTATTACCGGCCATTACTCAGCCGTCAAATTACAGCAGGCGTACACAGTAAAAAAATAATTTCGCAAAATCGGAATACGAAGATTCGTAAAAATCATTTTGTTAAATAAGTGACAAAATCGTTTGTCAAAGTTTTAATATTGCGAACCTGCCGTTTTATTTCCCGTGTAATTAACAATTTCAGTTTGTACTTTTGTTTCTAAAACTGAAACCGAACGGGGCGATCGGAAAATTAACAAATAAAAGATTGGGCACGTTTGTGGACAATAAGTTGTAAAAAGTACAAACTTTTTATATTGTGTAGTTTGTGTTCATAGCAAACTAAACTGTTACAGTAACAAGAAAGTTTTGTCGTGATAGCAAAACCAATTACGTACTAATCGTTTTGCTGCGGGAACATTGTCAGCGAAACTCATTTTGTTGGAGCAGCTAAAACATTTTTCTGTAACAAAATGCAGATCGCTAATAATTTATTGTTGTGGCAGCAAAAATATTTGCTGCTACAGCAAAATATTTGCTGCCACAGCAAAATATTTGCTGCCACAGCAAAATATTTGCTGCCACAGCAAAATATTTGCTGCCACAGCAAAATATTTGCTGCCACAGCAAAATATTTGCTGCCACAGCAAAATATTTGGCTGTTACAGCTTTTTTTTCGCTGTTACAACTTTTTTTTCTCCGTGTCGGAAGCCATTTCTCTTTCCAACGAGATTCATCGACGTGTAATATTGTCCGATCGGCCGTTTCGTTTTATGTAACTAAATTTATTGCTTAAAGCTCAAAATTCGCCACAAAATTCTCCTCACGTTAACTGAGCGGGTCGGATTTCCTCGGGGAGCTTTGAGGAGTTTCAAAAGAGACTTATAAAGCTTCCCGCTCCGAAGTACCTTCGGAGAAAATCCGCCCTACGGTTTTCACAAAACCACAGCTTGATAGCCCAGACAGGTCATTCTATATACATATATAAAAAAAGAAAAGAAAAGAAAAAAGCACAACCTCACTCGACGCTCGGGCTGGTTTATAATAGGGCCGTCAAAAGACCCGACTCTATTCGCAAACTCGGCTCGCAGTGACAATATTTTCCTCGGCCACACGTGCCTTTGACCGTACTCGAATCATAGTATTAAATTGCCACTTTGCCACGAGCGCAGAGGCAGAAAAGATTTTCATACGTTTTTCGCCCGAGCATCCTCGCCGATCTTTGGATGAGAAATTTTCTTGACGCTTTGCGTACCGTATCGTGTTACGAGTCTCAAAGCCGAGCCCCGGAAAAGGTTTCTTACTGTCAGGAGGCCTTCGTACTCATCGCACCATTAGCGCTGGTAAACGAGACCAACTTATTTCCACGCCCTCCCCCCCTTCCACCTCCCGTCCATTCCATTCCAGGAGAGCGGTTACGCTCGCTGAATCTGAAATACGAGGCCGGAATTTCGATCATAATAGGAAACGGGGAGAAAGGGGAAAGGGGGTAAAAGCTTCTAGTGTGTACACCTCGGGGAGGAAACCGAAAGGACGTAATACCTCATGGGTCGTAAATCATCCCGACAAGTTCCGTTTATCGTCGTACACCTTTGTCGGGGACGCCGCACAGGGCTCAAACACCGAGCGGCTAATGAGGCGACGACGGGGTGGAGAGAAAATTAGAAAATTAGGGTAGACGGAAATTGTCAAACCGGTAGAAATTATTTATTTCGCGCACATTTTTGTTTTCTATGCAAGGAGATATATTTCGGGACAATAAAATTTATTCGCATCGAAGAAATAATTTTTACTGGTTTATTCCCGGAAGTTTTGTGATATTTGTTGAATACTATTTTTTCATGTTTTGTACTAAAAAAAATATCATACTCCTGTAATTTTTTATATTCGGATCTGGCATATTTTTTTACGCGTTCAGAACAGCGTTGCGAATAATCGGCTGTGCAGAATTGTCGATATTGTATTTTTATTACCGAGAATAAAAGTAAGACAATGGTCTTGTTTGGGTCGTAAATCATCCCGACACATTCCGTTTACCGTCATACACCTTTGTCGGGGACGCCGCACGGGGCTCGAACACATAGCGGCTAATGAGGCGACGACGGTGTGGAGAGAAAATTAGAAAATTAAGGTAGACGGAAATTGTCAAAGCGATAGAAACTATATATTTCGCGCACATTTTTTTCCTATGTAAGGAAATATATTTCTATGGAAAAAAAAAATTATTCGAATCGAACGAATAATTTTTTACTGGTTTGTGCCTTGAAATTTTTAATTCTTCTTTCATATTTTCGACTAAAATAAAACAAATCAAACTCTTACAGTTTTTTACATTCGGCTCTGGGAGTTTTTGTACACGATCAGAACAGCGTTGCGAATAATCGGTCGTGCAGAATTTTTGGACATAGTCTTTTTATAACCGAGAAAAAAAAATGAGACAAAATAATTTACTGGGCAAACGTCAAGCGCGACCCTTGAGGTCAGTCGTTATGTGTAAATTGGCCGATCTTTGGGATATTGACTGGTCCGGGGGGAGGACGTGTCGAATGGACAATTGTCATGATTTCACCGCACGGCCGTCACGGCATTTTGACCATCTCCAATTACGCGATTCGGCTGGAACGTTGCCAGAACTTCGGGATGAGTCGTTGAGGGTGGACGAAGTGCGGCGAAACTGGCGAACAGTGGCGAGGGGAATCGAGGAGTTTGGCGGACCAGAAGGTAAGAGAGATCGCGAGGAAGGAAGCTACGGACTAAAGTGGTCGAGTTTCGAAGACTCGGCAGTGCCGAGCGGAGAGCCGGCAGATTGTATAAGCCCGTCTGACCGTAAAACCAACGTGGAAATCACGGTTAGGTAATACTTGACACCGCGAGTCGCCGACCGTCGATATTTGCACTTCGAAGCCAGAGCGGTTCATCCAATTATCGGAGCTCGTCGCTTTGAGCCCGGCGAGCTTAATTCCAATTTCCGTAATGATATTTTCAAGATCCCGCTCGGGAATCACAAGAGTAAGATTTAATCGCCCTGGGAACTAAAAATTACAATTGTTTCCTTGTGCAATGAAATACATAACGTACACTGAGAAAAAAAAAATTGCTGGATTAACAAAAAAATTGCGATGACATACGTTCAAAGTTGTCATTTGTTTGGTACAAATAAAGCATTGTTTTGTTAATCGATTATTTGCTTCAATTTATTCAAAAAATTTTCAGTGAAACAAACACATTTGATGGACCAACAAAATACACCTTTGAACGTATGTCACAGCGCATTTAATGCAACCATTTCTATTCAGTATTAAAATTTCTGCAGGCTAGAAATGTTATAGCCGGATAGAAAACAGTGCAGCTTCCTATTTATGTGTCTGAGGTCAATCGATAATTTTTACCAGACCGCCAGAATATCCGGAGAGCTTTTGAGCTACTGCGCCATAACTTCCGACGCGGGTAAAAATTTATGTTCAATAACTCTTGCAAGTCTGCAGAGTTGCTGTATATGCGAACGTCGGTATAGTTGAAACTGTGAGGTGGAATAATTTTGTCGTTAAACAACGAAAATTCGTTAGTACGACAGGGTTAGAATTGTGATACGTGCGTGTTGCACCGTACGATAATAAATAACATCGTACCGCAGCGAGATTGCACGTGGCGAATCAATAATTGGCCGCCTCCCCGCATGAATCCTCCAAGACCCCTCGGGGATTCGTGTTTTAAAAAGTTCTCGGTGAGGCCCCGAGAGCGGCAGCGGCGGCGGCGGGAGTTTCGCCTTGATGGGACAATACTGTTTTCCAACGCGATACTCAAAGTCTACCGAAAGGGGAGAGAAGCCAGAATCCGCGCAACTGCACGGCAAACCCTCGAACAATTTCGAAATAAAAAATTTACTTTCCCGAGAGAAATGCGGCTCCGCGTACGACGAAAACTTCTATTCACATCGAAACGCAACGAAAGCCATAGAGCAGTAAAAAAATGTCGGCCTTCGGGCAATAAACTACCCTCGACCCGTTAAGAGTCGAGCCTCCTTTGGGGCGAAAATACATTAATCTGCACAGTTTCAAATTCTGTATCAAAATATGTATGTGAGATATGTGATTCGTGAACAAATGCATTTTTTTAGAGCAAAAAAGAAATATGAAATTGCCATTGAAGATTTTTCTCTCGGGTACAGAGTAAAAAATAATTTTGTTAAATGAGTGAAAAACTCGTTTGTTAAGATTTGAATATAGAGACCTGTCCTTTTATTTCCCGTGTCATTAACAATTTTACATCGTCGTCGTCATTGAATTTTTTCGATAATTTTCTTTAGCCAAAATTAAAGAAAATATTAAAAATACCTATTTCGTTAACGTAGCGAATATTCTACCTTGGCGACTGAAGGGTTTAATTACGGGCGCGAAAAAATGTATTGCCCGTCTAATTAGCGTCGTTATCGATAACTCCGGCTCACGGTTTAAAATAAAGACGGGGGTCTGCATCAACACCTCTGCAAGATCGCGAGGAGGGACGTTCCGTAAACTAAAACATTTTTTTATTTCTCAATTTTTTTACTATCGCTCCCGACCCGTCCCGGAAGTTCGAAGTTTGATGACCGATGCGATGAAATTGAAGCCAGAAAGCAGCCCTCCCGTTAAGTCGTCAGATGCACTCTCGCGACGATAAGACGGAGTGCAAAAAACATATACGTATATACGCCACCAGCGGAAAGTGCAGCGATAACACAAAATCATTAACGAGTGGAGTGATCGAGTATCGTAGTCGAGAGTGGAGTTGATATTTTTCACCATTTTTTTTTTATCCCTCTTTTTCATCGTTCTTGCTCATTAGAGCGTACGAAGCAGGTTTTCCGATCGAGATACTTTGTCAGAGGCTTCCTCCCTACCTATACAGCGATTCCGTTGCCCGCTTCGTTCGCTCGCTCGTTCGACGGCTCGTCATACGTTTGCATTCTTCCCGTACCTCTTTTTTTTTTTTAACTGCGCGTTCGTGTTTTATTAGGCTAGGAGCTAAACAGAAATCTCCATAGCACCGAGAAAGCTCTCCGTTATCCCCAGCAAACAAGCGTGTCCCATTATGCACCAATATCCGCGATATAGGAGAGAGCGGGGCAAAATGGGACAGTGGGGTAAAAGGTAGCGTGGCACAGCCCCCGAACGGTTATCCCCCGATGCATATCCCCCGAAAAAAATAACCCTCGAAACGTATGTCCTCCGAAAAGACGAACCCCCGAAAGATCAAGCCCCAAAACGTCAATTTATCAAAATAATCGAAACTATCGAATCGTAAGTGCATTCCGTTGTACAGAAGATATGTGGTGTTCGGTCAAGTAACTGTGGTAACGTTAGCCACGATATAAAGATCAGAACATTAGCGATTGTAAATTAATCTGGTATCTCGTATACAGTGGATCAATATTATCGTCAGATGAGACTTTCGCTCGGAACCAGAATCGTCGAATATATATTTTTTCCGATGTGGTGTTCCTTGGTGTCCAGCGGTCCTTGAAGTCCTTGGAGTCGTGGAATTGTCCTTGAATTTTGCCTGACCTTGAAAAAGTCCTGGATTGTCCTTGAATTTCACGTAATGTCCTTGAATTTTTTATTTCCCCAAAAAATTTGAGTTTGTTTAAAAATGTTTATTTAGTTTAGTAAATGTTTTTGCCTTTTTTTAAAATGAACTGTCACGTATTTCGACGTATTTTTTCCCGCTGAATAAGAATCCGCTGGCCTTTTTGGGGCTAAAGTACAGTGAGACATTGAAAGTCTCGATTGTAGGCACGAAAAATCGTATTTTTGGGATTTAAATGGAAATGATTGAGTTTGGGATTTAAATAATTGTTATATTCGTGGTCAGCGGGAAAAAAATACACAAAATAGGGCCTTGTGCAAAGTTTTACAATCATTTTATCGTCCCGTTCGAGGACGTTGAAAAACGTGAAAATGGATTGGAAAGGCCTTGGAATTTTTGATGAAATATTTTTTGACGGTATGAAATGTTTTTTTCCGTTTATAAAATTAACTGCGACGTATTTCGACGTATTTTTGTGCGTTGAATATGAATCTGCGTTTTCCCCCACTGTCCCATTTTGCCCCACTCTCCCCTATCGTTAGCGGATTCAGCAACTCGGATATCAGATTCGATCGGCAATTAAACCGGTAAGTGCATTAAAAAAAATTGGGAAAAAAATATTGCTCATTTTCGTTCAAATAAATGCCTCGCCCGCTTCAGTAGCCTCACCTCTTAACGTGTCTACTACTCTGTATAATCCCGTTGTTCTCAGGGGGATTCCATCCGTCGTTAAAAATAATGACGTCCGTAGAAAAAAAAAATAATAAAAAAAAGGATATAATATTTGTATATACGCGGACCTCGACGATAGGTCTCGCATCGCATACGCTGAGCTCGTCAGTGAAATTCTGATAGCAGTTGCGATCTCCCCTGAGGAACGCGGAGTGAAATACACGGAATGGTGGATTTACCAATCACGCCTTTAACGAGAATCCCGTCGAAACGTCTCTGTAAAAATTCTACAGGGGAACTAATGCCATCGATTTAACGAAATTTTCCGTCGAATTGTCACTCAATACCGCAATTTTTGTCTGCAAAATAAAAAATGCATTCAATCGGAACTGCGGCAGATTTTAATCATACTATTATTTTTTTTTATAAAAGAACCTATTTGCAATGTTTTTACTTATCACCAGCATATTTTCTGCAAAATGCGCATATAATGGGCTTCTGCAATTTAATATCTCAGGCATAATGTCGGACATAAGAACCGATGCTCATCACGTTCTCAAAAACCGTTCGCAAGTTAAGCTGGGTTCCCGCTTCTTGCCGGTGAAATGTGATGAAAGACCTTTGCAGCGCGAGAACCTGTTTGTTGCTAGAGCCGTCTTAGATAAACGTAGGAAAAATGGAGATATCGATTATACCACAAAGTTTCGACGAGGTGTTCCGTTAGTGGTAAAGACAGATCCTAATGTGCAGGGTAAGAACTATTAGAACCCCAGTTCACTTCACTTTATTCCGGTTCACTAGTCGAGCAGGATGCAGCGAATGTATCGTTACCCGTTAGACATCCTTACGGATAGTCGAATGAGCCAAAATTACCAATAATGAAAGTACAAGTCAGTTGCGAGCATAGTTTTAGTGATTACACTAAGAAAAAAAAATGTTGGATTAACCAAAAGTCGCGATGTCACACGTGTAAAACTGTTATTTGCTTGGTACAAATAAAGCATTGTTTTTGTTAAAGGATTATTTGCTTCAATCGATTCAAAATTTGTCGATTTAAAAAAAAAAAAACACTTTTCTTCTACCAACCAAAAATAACACCTTTGAACGGTGTTCACCGCGCCTTGGTCCATCCGACCATTTATTTTTATCAGTGTAGCCTCACATTAGCCATAGAATTTGTATCAACGACGGACCGAAATTTATGTTAAAAAAGTTAACCCAGAAATGATTTTTTTGAAGGCATACATTATAGTTTACATCACAGTGTAAGTGCAGTTAAACCGGTTCAAAATTGTGAGGCGCCGTTAAAATTACATTTTACATCCTACATCTTATGTGCTAGTTGATAAATTAATGCAATTTATGAGCAATTTATAAGCAATTCATTGGCTTTCTATCGTCCTTGTAATTACGCGCAGCCCGTTATTAAATAAATAATGCACTCCGAATAAAAATGATTTTATCCGAATATCCATCGAGCTTAACTTTCAAATATTTGTTTAGTAAAAATCTTGTTAACGGAACAATGAGTTTAATTTGTTGCCCGAGTCGTGTACACAATCCGACGCCGTTTCCGTGTTAACGTACAGGCGGACTTGGAGTTAAGTCTCCAAGGTGCTCCGACAGAGGCAATGACGTTTCAGGATTTCGCGTCAAGAGTTCGGTGCAAGCGCGATATCTCACAAGCCGTGCTTGATTAATGGGCCTTGGGCTTAATAGGATTCTAAGACACGTAGTAGCGAATTTGGATATCGAACGCAAGGAACCGCACACTGGCTTTATGAATCTCCGGATATGCGTGCGCAACCTGCAGAGGCGCAGCGGAGCAAAACGGACCACGGGACCAAACGATCCTTCATCTGAGATTGTGATCTTTTGTTTTGTGACCCGCGAAAAAATGGAATTAAAAAAATAAACATCCAGCATAATAAACAGGAAATAATAAATAGAAACCCCGACTGAAGAATTGTCAAACCGCGAAAAGTACAACAAAATTTTACAGAGTAGAAATAATTCTCCGATCCATTTGAACCCCATTACAAAAATTCAATCGGCGCTTGCCCAACATAGGGTTGGATTTTAAGACCTTAATGTGAACTTTAGTTCGATCTTAAGTTCGATCTTAAGGTCAATCTTCAGTTCGGTCTTAAGTTCGGTCTTAAATTCGATCTTAAGTTCGACCTTAAGTTCACGCTAACGTTATAAAATTCGACCCTTAATCGCATACTTTTTATAAGTCTCCAATTTGATTTATTCTTACTACTTAATCCTCTTGCGGATCAATTTTTCAGCCAAGGATTTTCATTTTCATTTCCCGTCGAGTCTCAGAGTGGTCCGTTTTGCCCCCACGATACGGTTGCGATAGCCGTATCTTATCCTGCCGAAGTTATAAGGTCGGGCGGGGTCAAGGATCTCTCGCCTCCGTTCGTAATCCGTGCAAATGACTTTGACCATCGGCACTCCAAGCGTTCTACCCTGATGCCCGCACTGTATCAGCTTCTAGACCAATCTATGGTTCGTGTCCGGGACGCATGTTAATGGCACGTACGAGGAAGGCAAATCGTACCCCGATGCCAGACTGCCACGGTGCACCAGGCTCGTGACGATTCTCCAACGTGTCGCCGATGTCGATGTTGTCGACGTCGTGTACGGGCTAAGTACTGATCGCGATAGCCGCGCTACAGCCAACACATCCGCGCGACCCGGTGATAAGTCGTCCTCGGGGAATCCTTAGCCGCGGAGCACGACAGTCCACCGTGCCGGTGCGATGCGGTTTATAACTCAGTGAAAATTACCCGGGACTGTCCGGATTAATTATGTGTAATATGAGAGTGCGACATCAAACGGTAAAGGTCTCCCATCCTGGGAATAAGCGACGGAGAGTTCCGGAGATTTGATGAGATTTTCAGTAGATCATGCTTAAGGTAGTCCTTACGAATAGTGTTCAATTCGCATAAGTTTCAGAGAAATGAGATGGAATTGCAAACACTTATAAAAATCAATTAATTATATTATAGGATGTTATAAAAATCTGATAAAATCGAGCATATGAAAGGAGCTGAAAATATTAATGTTGGATAATAATAATTCGAAAATGTTATTAACGAATTGATGAAAAATTAAATTGTTCAACTAACTTTTTTAATGAAAATGATTCGTTCATTTTTATGAATACGTATGAATTTTTTCGGATTTTTTTATTTACTTTGTATTTTGTGACATTCTACACATTTTTCCCATATTAAAAACAAATTCAAAGTGAATTAAAAAATCTGAAAAATTTCACACGTATTCAGAAAAGTGAATGAATCATTCATTTTCTTTTTTAAAAAAGTTAGGTTTCTGGGAGATTTGTTGAACAATTTTATTTTTCATGAATTTATTAATAACATTTTGGAATTATTATGCAAAATTAATCTTTTTAGCACCTCTCATATGCTTGATTTTTTTCAGAATTTTATACCATCCAGAAGTGTTTGAAATTCCATCACATTTCTCTGAAACTTATGTGAAGTGAACACTATTCGCAAGGTCTACCTTAACGTGTCCTATCCCGGCCACCCGACAATTTTTATTGCTGATTACACCGATTGGGAAATTTATCGCGAGGCTCTCGATAAAGCGTTTTTTAAAGTGTTTTTTTTATCGGAAGGCAAACTGGAAGCCATATGAGGTGAGCGTGCGACATCAAACGGCAATCGTCGCGCGTCCTGGGAATGAGCAAGGGAGCGTTCCGGACATGTGATGAGATTTTCAGTAGATAATGTTTAGCGTCTACCATCTCCGTCCTCGGGCAGTTTTTATTGCAGATTATATCGATTGGAGAAACGTATCGGAGGTTGTCGATAAGGGGTTTTTTTTTTTGCTGCCTCATTTTAGTTAACGATTTTCTACAATAAATTTTGCGGAGAATTTTGACCGTTTCAATTATATGAGATGTGGACATTTTTTTATACTACGAAAAAAGTTGCAAAGTAACTTGCACATGGCTTCCTCATTTATTACAATTTCACGCGCAGCTTTTTGTGTATTTTTTCGCGCTGAAGCTGAACCGGCTAGTCGTGTTGTGTAAAAGTCGAACACAATTTTTACAGTGAAAAAAGTTGAAAATTGAAATTTTCATATAGCTATTTTTTAATCGGAAGGCAAAATGAGAGATTTAAACTGTACCGAAGTTTCATGGCTTTCCAAGTTGGATAAGCGAGACGTTTTTGCGTATATCGGGTAAACTTTAACAACGCGATTGCTGCGAACTTCTTTCCATTTTACGCATCGTCTCTCCTGTCGAAACGAAGAATCGATGCAGCGAGTGCGAAGAGCTTACGACGAATTGCTTGAATTTTCCCGGACAAGGAGAGGTTCAATTACTGGGGATAAATGAAACTCTTCATGAATAATATCCTGATTTTTTACGCTGCTTCGTCTGAGTGCCAATTAACGAGTACCGATCAACGAAGCTTAAAATTAATCGGTCTTAAAAAACCGTGTTCACGATCTAATTAGAGGCGATGAAAAAATAATAATGCAATTATCGGAAAAATAACTCTCGACTGTGCAACGTGTGTGCACACGGAAGATTAAACTCTCGGAGTAGTCGACAAATTTTAATACGTCTTCTGCCTTGAAATGAATATTTATTTATGTATTTGTTTAATTAATTTACGGGCATTGCTTTTTTACCTATATATAAGTAGTATTTCAACCATTATAAGGAAAATATGTTAGAGATCTTCGTATAAAATTAACACTTCCGCGTACAACAGTACAAAAAATGGAAAATATCCGATATTGATTTTCCTATATTCGGTAACCTCAAGGCTAGCGTAGGGTCGTCTTCCCCGCCGCCTCCTTAAAGACCGAGACCAGATTGAAAGTCTACCGGATTGAAAGTCTACCAGATTGAAAATCCACCAGATCGAAAATCCACCAGTTTGAAAGTCCACCAGGTTGAAAATTCACCAGTTTGAAAGTCTACCAGATTAAAAGTCTACCAGATTGAAAATCTACCAGATTGAAAATCTACCAGATTGAAAATCTACCAGATTGAAAATCTACCAGATTGAAAATCTACCAGATTGAAAATCTACCAGATTGAAAATCTACCAGATTGAAAATCTACCAGATTGAAAATCTATCAGATTGAAAATCCACCAGATTGAAAGTCTACCAGATTGACGGTAAGACCGAGCCATGCATGAATATGCGAACATTGCCGTATACATTTGTATCGAGTGAGCTATTAATATAAATTTAGGAGCGAAATTATATGTCGGGAATAAGTATCATCCTCGTAAAATAAATCAAGTTGATACACGACTCTTGGCGTGGTTATCCTTGAGTTCTGATACCGAAGTAGAGTAAGTACTCGGATGGTCAGACGAGGGGTGGGGGGTTGGTTCTGTGATGGCGCGCCCGGGCGTCTGGTAGCTCAACCGGAACTGTAGTGTACTGTACATAGGCGAAAGCCATAATGGCAAGGATCTATGAATCTTAAAGAGATCCGGAATCCTTGAGATTCCGAGCTTCACCAAAGCTTTAAAGCTTCTTCTGACGGGTATCTCACGACGACTCTCACTCTCCGAGGATAAATCACGAGAGGTTGGTGCTATAGGTCAATCAGTTAACGCGAGGATGGATAAGAAACAATTCGCGTATGTGTAGGTCAGCGAAAATTTATCTCGGTAATAGGTGCAAGCCCTCGCTTCGAGTGGGTTATTAGCGGTGATGAATTTCCGGCTCAGCGACGGCTTCCGTTCAAGCTGTGCGGCTCACGTCTACAGTCGAACTTCGCTTATACTCGAAAACCAAAGTTTCCTTAATTAACGAGTATCCCGCTTTCGGTTTATCCGATCCCGGACTTCAAAGTTCAACTGCAACGGTTTAACGCTCGCGGCAAAAGAGCTCTGTTTTTTTACGCGATCAACGAAAGTCTGTAAATAAAGGATCCGAAGACAAATTTGTGTAACGTTAATTTTTTCTTCAAATAGCCGAAAATTTCTATTTTTTTCCCAGTGGACGTTGAAGGGCCGAAGATGTTCGATTGTGGCAAACCATCGACAAGGAAACATAAAAAAAGAATATTTCCGAGAAATATTACCATATCTTGCCTGTACCTAATATAAATGGCCTAAATTTCCTGGCCAGAAGATAAGTGTTTTGGAAACATTCCCGCGATGTTCCCGTCGAGCAGCGCACAGATCTCAGCGACGAGTTCCGCGTCGATCGGTTAAACTAGACCTGGCCAAGGACCATCGCAGGGTAGCCTTTGTGCTGTTCTCCGCCCGAGATTTCTCGTGGTAAAGGTCTACATGCACGACGTCGCGGAAAGCCACAATTAGCCGCTATGAATTTCGGGCCAACACCTCTCCCACTTGTACCGCAACTGTATCATTGTACCGTAGCTTCGCGCCACCCCCGCGTTTTCCCCGCAATCTCAGCCTGCGGAAAGCCCCGAGTACGTGATACACGTGTACACAGGGACAGCCCAGTTGAAGCTAGCACGGAAGAGAAGACCTATGTCCGCGCGAAGTACTACCTCCTCATTGTATTTCGTAGCAAGCGTGGTAACGACCTACTTACCGTTCCCAGCGCATAAATACAAACCCGCCCAGACACACACACACACACACACACACACACACGTAACAACGAGTTTCCACGTGCGTAAGTATTAGTACACGTGGCCATGAGTAACATAACAACCTCGTCGTCGTCGTTTCTCGTGCTCGTCTAAATAGATGCAACCCCTCCGCTACATTATTCGTACGGTTGGAGGGTGCAGGTTGAACAGAGACTCGAGCGACTGCCTACCTGAAAGCTCACAATTTTTTTCCCTCCCTTTCCATCCACTGTAAGCAGCGAAAGCTACCAGCCGCACCAAAAGCAACGATGATTACGGCATCCCGTTTGTTTGGTAGGTATACAAGCCCTTCCATCTGTTATTTCGACAACTGGGTCGCTCCGGAATTTTGTTTTCTTCTTTTATTTTCACGGTTTTCACTGATAATGTTGGGAGGCACCTGACACCTCTATCTTTCGTCTTTCGCGGGAAATTCCCAGTTGAATTCGTACCAAACAAGTAAAAATAAAAAGTGCTTTGCGCTGTTGGTTTTGATATGAGGTTGAATTGGGTTGTATTGGGTTGAATTGGGTTGAATTGGGTTGAATTGGGTTGAATTGGGTTGAATTGGGTTGAATTGGGTTGAATTGGGTTGAACTGGGTTGAATTGGGTTGAACTGGGTTGAATTGGGTTGCATTGGGTTGGGTTGGGTTGGTTGGGTTGGGTTGGGTTGGGTTGGGTTGGGTTGGGTTGGGTTGGGTTGGGTTGGGTTGGGTTGGGTTGGGTTGGGTTGGGTTGAATTGGGTTGGGTTGGGTTGGGTTGGGTTGGGTTGGGTTGGGTTGGCTTGGGTTGGGTTGGGTTGAATTTATAAATGAAGAAAACGCAATCGGTGTATTGATTTGAAGGCGATCAGGTTGATAAACGTGTACATGATGTAGATCAACATTTGAATGTGTGCCGTGACATTGTGCTAACAGGTTGTCGGTCGAACACTGTGTCCTGGCTCGGATGTCTGGCCTGTTGGCCTGCACACTGGCAACAAGTGACCTTATGGAACACCAGTTCGAGGGCAGAATTTCTTCACATCAACGATCCGCTTGATTGTATCGTTGGTTTAACCCTCGAAGGCGCCTCTATCGGCTGCGGTTATAGACACGCTGTGCGAGGCCCTCGTGGATGTTAGATATCGACATACAATCACGAGACCGTGGAACGTTTTGTCGAGTCGTGTTGTGCGGAATGATGAAACAGTTAGTCCCCGATAATTGGAACTTACATATTCTAATAGTTCGAATATATTAACTGGTTGCGATGATTACCCATTTCCACAATATAACTTTCCGTGTACGATCTGATTAGCAACTGTTCAACATCCCTCTCCATTCGATATAACTCTGCGAGATAACGACCTTGACAGAAGGCAGGCCTCCTAGAATGTATTTACCAATTTACAAATCTATCAGATTGAAAGTCTACCGGATTGAAAGTCTATCGGATTGAAAATCTAACAGGTTGAAAGTCTAACAGGTTGAAAGTCTAACAGGTTGAAAGTCTAACAGGTTGAAAGTCTACCAGGTTGAAAGTCTACCAGGTTGAAAGTCTACCAGATGGAAAGTCTACCAGATGGAAAGTCTACCAGATGGAAAGTCTACCAGATGGAAAGTCTACCAGATGGAAAGTCTACCAGATGGAAAGTCTACCAGATGGAAAGTCTACCAGATGGAAAGTCTACCAGATGGAAAGTCTACCAGATGGAAAGTCTACCAGATGGAAAGTCCACCAGATGGAAAGTCCACCAGATTGAAAGTCCACCAGATTGAAAACCTGCCAGATTCCAAGTACAGCAGAGTTCGGAAAGAGACTTGTTCTCTGGTAGAGTCGCGAATTGGTAAAGCCATATTTGGCAAAGATGTAAATTCGCTGAAACTAAAATAGATCTATGCCGCCGGTCTAGACCACTTAAATTATTGACAACTTCCTCATGCATATGTCATATCGTCATATGCGTCATATGGTAATCAGAGCCGACGAGGTGGGAGCGAGCAGCGATTCTGGCAATCAATGCCGAGAACCTCGAGTTTCAGGTTTCAGGTCAAACGCACTGGCATTGTTCGATCGACGAGCATGTTGGCGTTATTAGAGGAACCGGAGTACAGTATAATTGCCAATTCCCCAAAGGATATTCACCTTCCCTCTGCATAGGGTAATATTTATCTGCTACCGAGCTTGTTAATGGGAATATTTGTTGTTCAGTCTGATCATCGGAGTAATTATTATGCTTATATCGGAAACGACGAATATCGTGAGTATAATTGAACGGGAGAGCAAGCCTAAGCACTCCAGAGTAACGAGCTCTCAGCTCCCCTTCACAGAGCAAATCCCTTCTCGGGCAGTCTTCCAACTAGTCGGTGAAAGAAACCCTCTCCACCCCACCCCGACGTAATTACTTTAACGTAATTGAAAACAAATCTTTTATTTATCCCCAAAACACACGAGAGATTAAACTGGAAGTGAAACGACTGCCTACACGAGGCATGACGGTATAAGGTTAATTAATGTTCGACAAAAGTTTTCGACCTCGAGGAAGAGTCGAGGTGCCTGCGCGAGCGGCGGCCCGGAGGCTCCGGGGCTCGACTCGGAAGACGCTGCCAACCCACCGTGAATTAAAGTAGTCGTTCTATTTACCAAGGCCACGTGGATATATTCCTTTAGAAAAATAAGAGCCACCGAGCCAAGCATGACAGCGATGTTGGAGTTTTTCAGAATATTAAGCAAAAAATAAAAAGAGATACAATTTTGTTTTTGTTGTTGTAGTTTTTTTTTCTTGCGCTCTGAATGTCCAGGAGGGATGTTTAAATTAAGTTACGAGACGAAGTTTTAACCAACTGGAACGCTCGGTCGTCTTTGCAAAGACAGTAATTTTTTGACACATTCTTTAGGCACATTCAATAGAGATTTACAACTCTACCAGAATTCAACTCTACGATAATTCAACTCTACCAGAATTCAATTCTACCAAAATTCAACTCTATCAGAATTCAACTCTACCAGAATTCGACTCTACCAGAATTCAACTTTACCAGAAATGACAGCTCTAATAACTCCATCGCATTAGAACTCTACTAAAATCTCTACCAGAAAAAAAACCGCCAGAATCGAAATAAAACTCTACGGAACTTGAAATAAAACTCTACCGGAATACAAGACTAGACGGTAGCCTTGTATTCCGGTAGAATTTTAGTTAAATTCCGGTAGGGTTTTATTTCAATTCCGGAAGAGTTTTATTTCAAGTCCGGTACAGTTTTATTTTGATTCTGGTAGAGTTGTTGTCTAGTGGGGTGGTGAGTGGTAGAGATGTAAACGTGCCCACATTTTTATTTGCGGATAATAAAATATCACCAAAAAATTTCGGAAGCCGCGAAGTTAGGGAGCGAGGAGGTCGATCATTACCAAAAGGGTGAAACGATTAGGAGCCTCAAGCTGTGTGCTTACCAGTCTGGTCGGAAGGTCGGCCGGCCTTCGTCGTTCAACCGGACAAATCCCTTCTCGAGGGTGAATCCTCGAACCGGAAGTCCGAACGAGCGAGAACGACCCAACTATGGAAACTCTCTGTACTCGCTGACAATGGCGTCGCCGGTTCCAGCGAACGACAATGGACCAAAGCCTCCGACTATCCAATTTCCCGTACAAATAGCGTATCTGCTGCGGCGAATATAAATACGACGAATTTCGGTAGGGGCATCGGCGAGAGAACAATTTATACAAATTTCGACACATATATTTGGGAATGAGATGGGTGAATACGGACCAGTTCCATGTATCATTTCTTTGCGCGCTGATCGGCCGGTCGTATTCACCACTCTCGCCGTAACGTCGCATATCAAGAATCGATTCGCACTCGGGGTTCTATCTTTGGTCACGAAACCATGGCAAATATACGGCATTGAATGCCGCCGGCAGGTAACAGGTGCGCGTTTGGGACGGTCATTATTTAATCAGGGATGCTGCATCGGGACAACCAACAGCACCGGTATTATTTGGATGCGTGCATGAATTCATCAATGGCGAAGGTTTAACTTGACGTATGAGATGAGCTTGTAATCAATATTTCCGTGCTTAATATTCAATCGGTGACACATAGTAATGGATTTTAAATAACGTTAACCTAATTTTTCGACACCTAATTGATTCGATTTTTTATTTCAACCCACTCATAACTGAACGCATCCGTGTGAGGTGATGTTTGCAGCTGCCTAAAAAAAAAAAATCTCCCTTACCCAAAAATCTCACGGATCGGTCCTGATTATTAAAATAATCGCGATCATGATAACGACACATATTACAAAGTTCCGCCATCAGCAAAACCACCTCGCATCTACCCGAATCATTCACTCCACTAATTGATTTGAAATAATATTAACCTTACTTTTTTAATTAATTTGAATTCTTTTTTTAACCCACACATAACTGAAGCCATCGCTGTAAAGTGATATTTGCTGCTGCCTGAAAAAACAATCCCGTTATTACAATAATCGCCATCATGATAACAATACTGTTACAAAGTTCCGCCATTAACAAAACGACCTCCCACCTTCACGCGAATCATTCACTCCAGCTCCACCCTATCTTACACCCCTCGATGAAGGGATTTTCGAAAAATGGTTAAAAAAGAAAAAAAAATCTCACGCGCCAACAACGGCGAATAGATAAGTAGCTGATGGGCGTGCACCGGGAGATTCGAGAATTTATGAGATGCGGTTTGGCGCGAGTGCAGAGTTGAGCCGACAAGCGTTTTTCCAGAGTTATCTCCCTTCTTCACCCTCCCTTCTCTCTCACTCCCTCTGGGCAGGCTCAAAATTGGCAGAGTTTCAACACCCGCCCCAACGATGACCAAGTATAGGTGAGAGAGGCGACGACGGACCTGTACGGAAGAGTACACAAACCCTCGCTCCCGGTTTGCGCACTCGACTTCCAGTACACACATATATATATATATATATACATGTACATATATATATATACATATATGTATATCCAGCATCCGCGCTGGTCCAGCTGTAAAGCTGCAATGACCGCGCTCGACCGTGCGTACACGTTCGGTACACATACGCTCAAGCGAATTTTTCCACCGACCCTATTCCCCCCACCCTTCCCCTCTCCCTCTACACACGCGATGCACATATACAGGTAACGAACGAGTTAATTTCCCGCCCACCGACCAAACATTTTATACTGCCAGGGCTGAACGAGTCTCGCTCTTTTCACTCCACTGTCGCTCTTTTAACTTCTCCGCTACATCTCCCTTCCATCCGACGACTATTTCATCTCACACTCACGCCCCAACGACGTAACTCGTTCACTTCTCTTATGCTCCATCAGCTTCTTCAGTTTTCTTTTTTCGCCTCTTTTTTGCCGGAGCTCTATCGCACTCCGGCCTCGCTCACCCCATGTCCTCCGCTCTACGCCCCCTTTTTACCTTCCGCGGTCGGCGAAACTCTACTCACGTACGTTATACTTCGAAAGGGCAAAAACGTTAACACCCTCACCTTCCGCACTGAGCGCGCTATCCGGAACGTTGAATTCGGCTCGGCGACGAATGCGACGGAGACGAGTTCATCGAATGAAATTCACCAATATAAATACCATGTGTTGGTTCACATATATCTATATATCTATATATCTATATATCTATATATCTATATATCTATATATCTATATATCTATATATCTATATATCTATATATCTATATATCTATATATCTATATATCTATATATCTATATATCTATATATCTATATATATGCCAATGTGCATTGCAATTTTAATATCTGGTATTTTTATTTTACAAAAAAAGCACATTTATGTTCAATCAATGTAAGTTTCAAGTTCCAGTACATTAAATGTACAATTTATCTTTACAGTGTATATCTATATATCTATATATAAAAATCTCGCCACCGTCGGCGCCGTGTCAAAAATGGGAGGGGAGGTCAGCTGCACCGCAAGGAGAGTGAGATGCCATTTTATGAAAGTGGCCCTTTTCCCCGTATCGTAAAATGAAAAGGTCAGCTCCATTATACACGGAGCCTCTCCCCGTTTAGTGAAGCTGACCCTCCGGCAAGCTGGGAGTCCCGCTTGCGGTGACCCTCTTAGCCTGAAATATTGTAAGTCCCCTTGTAGGGGCGGGGCGTCAAAAAGGGAAAGGAAAAGGTGGATCGAGAAGGGGCTGATTTTTCTAAAACCCCTTATGGCCTCTGCCCAGCCCTCGATTATTCTACGTCCACTTCGGCCCCTGACCAGGCTTTGATTATTTAAAGACTTTTGGAGATTTGGAGACTTTATTTAAAGACTTTTGGACTCTTCATGCGAGCGCGCGAGGCGCCCGTGCCACCAGAAGCACTAATATCTAGGGGAGAGAGGGGCAAAATGGGACAGTGGCGAAAAACACAATTTTCCAATTACTTTTGGATGCTCCATTTTGCCTCAACGATACATCCGGATTTTCAAACCCGTTTTGGCCCCTGCGCAAAAAAAATGTATTAAAAAAATATAAAAAAAGGAAGTATTAAAAGTATGTCGTATTGGACTGAATAATACTCAAATTAAACTCCTACAATCTATCGCTGAAGAGTATTAGGGATGAATCTGATGTACGTTGTAATACAATATCAAATATGAAGTTCGAATTATCAAATATGATAATTCGATTATCAAGGTTCGATTATCAAATATGAAGGTTCGATTATCAAATATGAAGTTCGAATGTCAATTTTTATGCGAGCTTCATACTTCATACTCGAATATTCTTGGTTCTACTATCTTGGGTGTACTAGCTTCACACTTGATACTCTTCAGCGATAGATTAGAGCTGTATAATTTATACCTTTAATACTTCTATTTTTTATACTTTTTTTTGCGCAGGCCCACTTACTATCACAGTCACCATCCAAAAGTTATTGGAAAATTGAGTTCTGCCTTATTATTCCGTTTTGCCCCGCTCTCCCCTATATATCTATATATCTGTATATAACGTTGGCTTCTTCAATAAATGCATAAAAAAATGAGATACATATATATATGTGCGTGCGTGCATGCGTGTGTTAGTATATTACATATATATATATATAGAGTTGACGAGGAAAAACGAATAAAGGCGTCTTGCGCTCGGCCTCAAAATGACGTAGATGCGGATCCGGGCTTTCTTCAATTTCCACGGTAAAGACACGTGGAATATACATGAACCATGCATTTCCGTTCGTGTATGTACGAACGGTATACGCTTCGAGAGATCCGAGACGTATGAATATTCAGGGGTCGAACTACGGCGGAACGGGTGAGTTTATAAAAGTAGATGGAGCGTTATCAAATGGTAATTTGTTTGCGCTCGCATCCGCGAGAGATATACATTTTTTCGCCGGTGAATTAAACTCCAAAGGTGGGTTGAATCGGGCGAAAAAAAATAATAGGGCCAAAATACACGAGGTCAATTGAATTCGACGATTGAATCGATTCAATCGCCGAGGCCGAAAAAGTTTCCGACTACCTCGGAATTATAATTTTTCGGAAAACTTTATTTCTCTGTCGTAACACACGGGTTCGGGGTCGCGCACTAACTTTTCCCGAACGGGTGTGAAGAAAAGAAAAGAATAAAGAGGGTAAAACGGGGCAAAACGGGAGATTGAACGGGGAAAAACGGTTCGCACGATTCCAAAGTTACGAATCGACGTTTTACTGACGAATGAAATTAAATTCGTGATCATTGTTCCATGGATTCGAGGGAAATCGGGCTTTGGGGCAAAATGGAGTATCTCTCAATTTTAGTACATTAAATATCTTAATTTACAGCCGTTTTAGGAGGCGCCTCATTGGGTCACGTACGCGCGTTATTTCCGTAGTGTCCATTTTGCCCCACTGCCTCGAGCCTTCCAATGCATTCATCGGAAAATTTTTCGGTACTCCGTTTTGCCCCGCGTATTCAGTTTAAGGATTCTCCATCTTGCTCCGGTCTCCCCAACATCCGCCTGTCGTGTCGGAAAGTTCTGGCGGAACAGTCGGCCGAAGACACTTGTACACGAACGTGTGAAACGGCGAACAACGATGCCATGAAAAGTTTAAAATTTCCCCTTGAGGAACGGGACGTGTGGAACGAATGCGCGCCGTTGAGATCCTGAAAAGCTTGGATGCTCGTTCTCGACGAATATTCCGCGAATACTCGACCCAAATTATCGTTCAAATAATGTTGGGCAATACTCGGAACTCCGGCATTCAGCTTCCGGCTCGCGTAATTTCAATTACGCGGCACCGAGAGAGCATCCATAGAAGCTCCATTATAATGCACCGGAGAGTCGTTTCCAAAAATTCGCTCCCGAAATCCGCGGTGACCACCGAAGTGAGAGGAAAAAATTCGTTGATTTTTTACCCGACTCAACCCGATCGAGTAACAACTTTTCCCCGAATATAATTCGAACTTACAGTGTTCAGCGTGTGAAGAAAAAATCCTTCGAATGTTGAAATCCACAGTGACCAGCAAAATGAGTAGCAAAAATTCGTTGATTTTTCTCCGACCTTTACCGATCGAGTGACAACTTTTACCCGACTATAATGCTATAATGCCGACTATAATATAACTTACAGTGTCCGGCGGGTTAAAAAAATAATATTCTTTGAATTTTGTAATCCACAGTGAGTAGCCAAAATTACTTGATTTTTCCCCGATTTTCCCAGATCGCGTAATAATTTTTACCCCACTATAATTCACACTTAGAGTGTCCGGCGTGTGAAAAAAAAAATGTATTCTTTGAAGTTTGTTTCCATATGGACAAAGATTAATTTTGTCACTTTCAATATGGAGTATTTAGCTTGACAAACTGAAAAATGTTCTCATTTGCACATTGAAATTCTAGATTCGGGCACAATGAAGTACGATGTTTGCGAATTTTCCGTGAGAGCTGCTTATCGTAAACACCGCTGCATAATCGTATACAACGGTAACAAACTGTTGCTCGCTATTCAATTATTTCAATTATTTCAGCTGTTGTTCGCACTCCAATTATCGAACTGGGAAAGCGTCCATGGACGCTCCATTATAATGCGTTGGGGAGCCGTATCCAAAAATGGGCTCCCATATTCTAGGGGAGAGCGGGGCAAAATGGGACAGTGGGGCAAAACAGGACGGTGAGGGCAAAACTCAATTTTCGAATAATTTTTGGATGCCCCATTTTGTTCCAACGATACATCCGGACTTTCAAGCCCGTTTTGCCCCACTGCCACCAACCAAAAGTTATTGGAGAATTGCATGTTGTCTCATTATCCCGTTTTGCCCCGCTGTGCCATTTTGCCTCGCTCTCCCTTACAATAGTCACCAAAAACAGGGGAAAAAATTCCCTCATTTTTCGCTGACTTTCCCCAATCGAGTGACAATTTTTCCGACTTCAATTCACTCTGACTCGTGTATGGCGGATTAAGCAAAGAAATTATTCATCGAATTTTCTTTCCACATTGAAGCAACCTTATTTTTCTGCTTCTGCAGACTAAGTAGTAATAGTATTGTTAGTAAATCCACTGGATTTACTAACAATATTCCAGATACACAGCAAAATAAGTATGAACGTTTCTTGTCCACAAACATCCACAATTATTTTCATGTTAATTTCACAATAAAAATCTTGTCCTTTTTACAAAAAGAGTCTCTTCATTTTACGACCATTTTTGCAAAATCAACAACAAGATAATTACGGAAGTATGCGGAGAAAAAAAAAGTTTGTTAAACGTACAAATCTTTTGAACTGTGTGGAACAAATTTTGGTCCATAGCATAACATATATATATTGCCAATTGGTGATCAATCCAAGTCCTTCAGCCATCTGCGAACTTACTTTGCGTTACAAACAAAAAAAATGCCCACATTTCCCTGATACATTTTTTTCCAAATTTTCTAATCCTTCCACGATTTCCAGGGTTTTCCTCATCGGTGTTCACCGTCCCGACTTCAGTGTATAAATTTCTCCAATTCTGTCGTTACAAAACTCGATGTATGCGGGACGATTCGAGCTCGAGGATGTTATGTCAGCGGATTTTCCGTGGGCTGCTTCTCATCATAAACACCGCCGCATAATCGCACGTAACGGTAACAAACTGTTGTCGGGTGTGTAAACCGATCGAGCGGCCGGTTCGACGGCACCGCAAAATCACGATGCGCTCCCTTCGGCGAACGGCCTGCGGTCGAGCTGGCCTCCCCTTGCAGCGTTTATCGGAACAAATCGAAAAGTTTCGCGTTGAAATCCTCGAGAGTAAAGCCGATTGGGATTACACTCGTGGCGCAGTTCGATGCTATCGAGGCATCAATTATTCGACCCCGATGGTATTAACTATAATGTCGCGAATGTTGATCGTTAGTTACAGCAGCGCGACATCGATTACGCTATCCGCATAACCCGTCCCCCCGAAAATTAGTCGATTACTTCGTTAAGGAAATTTCGAACGACTGATTGCATAACTGTCGATCGCTTTCGCTCACTTCTTGCATTGAAAAAAATATATATCAATGACTGAAGTAAAATTCACTTGAGGGCTGCAATTCTACTTTCAATTCCAACAATTCCGTACGGAATTGAAACGATTACGTGTCGTCTTGACGGTCGTGCCGTTGTTTCAATATCATATGGAATTGTAAGAATTGAAAGTAGGAATTGACATTTTTTTAAATTTCTTTGGCAGACAGCAAGCTAATTTTTTTCAGTAGCGCGTGTATTGCAGACTCAGTCGGTAACAAATCGGTTCACCTATTTTCACTGCGATTATTAATATTTCGAATAAAAGGAGATTTATCTCATTTTCATGCATCTATATATAGAATACGATAACTTAATTTGATTTTGTTGGAAATATTGATAGTCGCGGAGAAAATAGCAATACCGACTTGTTGCCGATTGAGTCTGTGTCGCATGCTCTGAATCGCTCGATCAAGAGGTCGATAATTTGTTTACTTTAATGCATTCAATAGACTTTAGACGAACTCGAATAGACAGTGCTAAAGTTTCCCTGACTTTTCCTACAAAAAATTATTATATTTTTTGCCTTACTAAAAATCGATCCTCCGATAAGAGTAACCAAATAATGAAGCTCCGATAATCAATCGGTATTCAAAAACTCGTTCACAAACTATTTAATGGTGATGGCACGATAATGTCTATTCATCACCATGTGCATAGTAGGTAACTTTTTCGACGCAAATCTTCACTCCCGATATTCAACAACTTGCTTGCTTAATAAAAATAAATGATGCTTTCCTGCTTCTTTGCGGGGGAAGTCTTGATTTAAAAAATCTCTTTCCTACACCGTTAGTAATTTTCTCTAAGCGATACAAAAAATTCCAGACTTCTCCCTGGTGTCGCTCACGATTTTGTTAATTCCCCAAAATTTCCAGGATTTCCAGATTTTTCTGCCCGGAGCAAAACTGTAAAATCGGCGAACAGACTTTTCCCGTTCGAGAAAACTTCTTTGGCTCTTTACCGCAGACCTAAAAAATAAAAAAAATAAAAACACAGGGAACGCCGCGAATCAGCGAGATAAAAAAGGGGGTGGCGCGTCGCCAGTGTACGTGAGCTGGCCGAGAGAGTGAGCTTGGCAGCAACATGTGGTACATTACAATGCGAACCCCTTCTGATGCCCGTGGCGTCGTCCTCGTCGCTGGCTACTCCGCAAACCCTGCACTCTCTGCTTCCGCATGAGCTATGTTCAATCCGACCGAGCTCGCCACCCTCTGACGTCTCGGTCGCGTGGTCGCGGATAAAGCAGTCGACTTTGCCGAGTTGAGGCTGATTAATCGATGTAAGAGACGCCTAATTGAATTCCTATGGCTCTCTCAAACCTTCCACTTTCGAAGTTACCGGAATCCGTTAACTCTCCGGATGAGTGATTCCTCCCCCCCCCCCCCCCCCCCCAACCGATATCTCTGGCCAATGGAAGACAAGTACTATGGCGAATCCACCAGCGCAGAGTCATTTTAGTTCCATCGCGAAGGATACTGAGAGAACGATCTCGGAAAAACTATCAAGTCATGTATGCGGTATATAAAAAATGTGAATTTAATGTACCGGACTTGAAGTTTTTATGCAAAGACTGGTATATTAAATTTCATGTGCAATTGTGACGAAAAATTAATGTACTTTTTCATTGAAATTAAAGTAAATTGTTAAAAATGAAGTATTCGCAATGTTTTTAATACACTGAACATTAATTTTTTCAATTGCAATTGTGACGAAAAATTAATATACTTTTTCATTGAAATTAAAGTAAATTATTAGGATTAAAGAACTTTTATTGTGGAATTAAAGTAAATTGTTAAAAATGAATTATTCGCAATGTTTTTAATATACTGAACATTAATTTTTCATCACAATTGTACATGAAATTTAATATGCTAGTTTTTGCATAATAACTTCCAGTTCGGTACGGTAAATTTCATACGATTTTTTTTTTTTTTTTTTTTTTTTTTTACAGTATGGTAAATTTCGACCAAGCAACACGGTACATCAGCACGACACGTGACATTTTCACAGGGGTTATAGCAATTTTTAACCCACCCATATGGTAATTATCAAAACTAAGAATCCACTGTAACAAAAAAAAAAGCGTATGAAATTTTTTATTATAAGATTAATTAAAGTGCCGATAAATGATGACGATAACGAGCGAGAGAATTCTAACGATATACAGGGTGTAAAAGATATTTCCGCGAATTAACCAGCGCAGAGTCGTTTTAGTACCAATCGTGAAGTATATAAGGCAGAGAGCGAGGCAAAATGGACCGTGTTCACAAATTTTTCGATAAAGGAATCAACGCGTATAGGATCCGAAATTAAGGACACGGGTCCATTTTGCCTCTCATCCCACGTTGACCCAAACTTGATAAATGCGCTCAACAAAATATCGATTCTTCGTAAAAAAAAAAAAACAAAAAAAATTATGGGTCATACCGTAGATAAATTTTGCCGGTGGAGAGGGAGAGATCTCAAGCGGTATACACGGTAAGTCCGGCGAATCGGGGTCTGAAAGTTGATATGCTAACGAGTATCCATGAAATCGAGCGTACACACTCCATCTGTCTATATTTATCCCATGATTAAAACATGGGGCTGTATATTTATAGGAGGTAACGTTCGGAGGGAACGAAGGGTAATCGATAAAACGACAAAATGTACCGAAACGATCCCTCTCTAGCGTGCGCATACCGTCTGCCGGCGTGCACGGCTATAGGCTTTCCTATACAGCACGACGCATCGATAAAATGGCCAAATCGGCCCGACGCACGGTACGTTAACTGCATAACACAGCGGAGCTTATACACGTTACAATGCAGTTTAAATTTAATTGGAACGAGTAAAAGAAGAAAAAAGCCTCGTTAAAAAAAAAAAATTGAATCTGGATCGAACAAATGTAAACGCAGAGTTTTTTCAATTCGTTTGACGAATCGACGAGATAAAAACAAGGCAAAGCACATTTCATCGTTAGCACATCGACGTACGCGCGTCTATTTTGCTAATATTTTTTTATTTTATTTTTTTTTTATATATGTATATCTCATCATTAGGCGAAGAACAAGTTTCCTAGCAAGGCGAACTCTTGTAAGCTCGATCCAGTGTCGGAGAAAAGCCGCCGGGGCTGAAAAAGTTTCTCTTGGGATTTTCCAAGAAAAATGGATGAAGAGTGGCGACGAAAGAAAGAGCAAAAAGGAAATTGAGAAATTGTAATATAAGCTCTCCGTGAATATACCGGAGGTCGAGGAAGGGTGCGAAAAAAAAATTTGAGAACAGACTTGGTGTTGTGGGTGCGATGGGATACGATGAGTTTTAAATGCCTCGATTTAAACGGATATTATTTGCGTGGAATGCCATAATAGAATTTAAAACTCTTAAGCGAAGGAGCGAAACGTGGATGTGTGGAGACAATTGATTTCCGGGAAAAAATATATTAATTGAGGCTATTTTTCAAGGGCTGAAAAATATGGTGAAATCGAATACTGAAAAAAATGAAACCTCTGCAATTTGTTATATACGAACCAGTGCAATTTTTTGCACCTTCAGGACGCAGTTACGAACGATCAAACGCGAGAGATTTTCGATAAATTTTTTTTTTTTTTTTTTTTTCATAACGTGAAGAAAATAAATAAAACGCGGTACTCTGCGATGAATTCGAAATGTTCTCTCTTGCAACTGAATATTCGTGTCGAATGCTGTAATAGTATAAGCACATTTTAAGTGGACGTATAGATCGCGTGGATGAATCACACTCGCCGTAGAGATGCAGGCTATTAAACATGGATAGGCTGAATTTTAATGCGGTAAAATATGTTAAAAAATAATATTGAAAAAAATAAAACTTCTGCAATTTGTTGCATACGAAACAGTCATTTTTTTCCCATAGATTAAACATAGATGGGCTTAATGTTAAGGGTTTTTTTTAACGCTTTGAGCCATACATTATGACACTATAAAAACAAAACCTCGGTATTACATGTCAAGAAATTAGTTTAAAAGAATTGAAAACTTAGCGAAAGAAGGTGGGACACCTCGTGTCCCACCGTGACGAAAAGGGTTAAGGGGTGAAAATATGTTAAAAAATAATATTGAAAAAAGATGAAACTTCCACAATTCGTTACACATAAATCCGTGATTTTTTTTTTGCCCGATCAGAACACAGTTGCGAACGATCATACGTGAGGGATTTTCGATGAAATGTTTTTGTAACTTGAAAAAAAATGAATAAAACACGTTACTCTGTGATGAATTCGAAATGTTTTCGGTTGCAACTGGATATTCGTGTCGAATGCTATGATAGTGTAAGCACATTTTAAGTAGACGTATAGGTCGCGTAAATAAGTAACAAGCGCCATAGAGATGCAGGCTACTAAACATAGATAGGCTTAATTTTAAGGGGTTATTTTAAGGAGTGCTTTTAAGGGGTGTTTTTAAGAAATGTTTTTAAGGGGGTGAAAATATTTTTTAAAAATAATATTGAAGAAAATGAATCTTCCGCAATTGGTTACACACGAATCAGTGATTTTTTTGCCTGATCAGAACACAGTTGCGAAGGATCATAAGTGAGGGATTTTCGATGAAATGTTTTTGTATGGTAACTTGAAAAAAAAATGAATAAAACACGTTACTCTGTGATGAATTCGAAATGTTTTCGGTTGCAACTGGATATTCGTGTCGAATGCTATGATAGTGTAAGCACATTTTAAGTAGACGTATAGGTCGCGTAGATGGGTAACACGCGCCTCTATGCAGACTATTAAACATAGATAGGAGTGCCGCATTGCCGTGAATCGTCGAACGGTCTTGCATAGCGTGGTGCTGCCGGGCTCGGAGAGTAGGAAGGAGCAAACGCGCGAGAAAGTGAGAAGTACCGATGGCGACGAGAACGCGAGAGACAGACGGAGAATGAGACCATGCAGAGGAAATAGTAAAAGCCTTCGTAGTCGCATCGAAAGAACACTCGAACGTCTGCAAAGAGCTTCTCGGGTTTTTGCCGATGGTATAAAAACCGCATCGGAACAAAACCGCGAACATGGAGGCTCGTTGCTTCTCGGGAAACTGCGCCAGGTCGTTTTTCACTGCGCTCCAGAACGTATAAAGGGGAGAGGTGAGACGCTAAATAAAATGTATTGGAGCCCGCGAGTCGCGTTCAATAAAGCCGACAAATGATTAATAGAATCGATTAAAAAAACTAGCGTTGCAATTTATTTCAAAAATATCTTTTCAAATCGCAAATGTCTATAAATCACTATTAAAAAAATTGTAAATTTGATGTACCGGAGTGGAAGTTTTTATGCAAAAAGTGTTACATTAAATTTAATGTACAATTGTGATGAACAATTAATATACTTCTTCACTGAAATTAAAGTACATTATTAAAATTAAAATAAATTGTTGAAAATAAATAATTCCCAATGTTTTTTCGTAACGCATGCACGTAAAATTCCGCTTTTGGTTCCTGTGAAGTGTGCGCAGAAAGGCACTGTTTCGTGTCGCGTGCGGGAAAAATACTGCGCATGCGTACAAACGCAATATGGACTCTTTTCCCGCACTTCGCGGAAACGGAAAACGTGAGTTTCTTGAATTTTTTAGGAAAAATTATGCGAATGGCATGGGCGTCAAAAAGGGAGTTCTGACTCGTGTAAATGCCGTTTCACACTCCCTTTCTAAACCCTTGCCATACAAATAACTATTAATACACTGAACATTAATTTTTCATCGCAATTGTACCTACATGAAATTTAATATACCAGTTTTTGCACAATAACTTCCGGTACATTAAATTTCATATGAATTTTGATAACTATGATCTTGTCCTCCCAAAGTTGTTATTATTGTTATTATGATCATCGTTATTATTATTATCATTATTATGAATCTTATAAATATTATCTTCAAACAGACTCGCCCAGAGAATTTATTACCAACGGTATCGCGAAACATTGAAATGTATCAACAAATAAAAACTCCGAAGCATTGTAAAATAAAAATAAAAAAAAAAATTAGGAATTGTTTTTTTTTTAATGCCACAATTTCAATAAAAAGCTAATATAGGACGCAGAGAATAAAGCCGCAAAAGTCTAAGCGACGGGTAGAACCGGCGAGCACTCAAACGTGTAAATGCTCTCCTCGCCGAGTTTCCGGAGACTATACGTTCCCGCGAGCTATGGAAGCCTTCTCCCGACAAATAAACACCCCCGGCGCTTTCTCTGTTTTCGATAGAAGCTGTGCACGGTGCTCGTTTACTCGGGCAATGCAACCGCCGTGCCTGCGCCGTCGTTCGCGTCGCGGGTGCGGCTATGCTCATTACGAGAAATTTCCAAGCCTAGCCACGAAGAAGCGATTTTGGTTGAAAACCGAGAGAAGGACAAAACATCCAAAGTCCGCAATGAAGGGAAGGGGGACGGAGGGGGAGGCTAAACACATCGGATGCCCGTGGAGACCTACTTAATCTCCGAGAGGTTCGCCTCGGCGATGCAAGGCGCTTTGTTCTCGGCGACTTAATGGGATCAGGTTTGCTGTCGGTACAGTATAAGGAACGAGATTATTCCCTAGAACCGCGAGCCGCGAATCTCTCGCGAGCTTCTGCACACAGAGCAAACTGACGGTAGGCGAAATTACCTCGGTAGTGAAGCACACGTTTATACGGCGCATTGCCACACCGCGTTGAATCCCTTGGGCTTATCAAAATGTCACGGAAATGTCACCACAAACATGTTTTTTTATTTTCTACTGTCTTAATACAAAGTATGACATTTGTATGCGTTCCACTGGAACGCATACAATTGTGATCTACCAATGCCCTTGAAGGATCATCCGCATAACTAGTTTCTACGACAATGTTCAATCAGACGTGAATCTTATATACAAGTGTAGAGAATATATTTTTCAAAATCAGCTCACCCGAGTGAATAAGATCGTGGATTAAGAACTAATCGCAGGCTCGCAGATTCGAATTCTCATTACCGACCAAATGATTTATTCTGAGCTTTCCATGGTATGAAGGTAAAAATTCGAGTGATAAAAAAACATTTGCGATCAATGTTTTGTGTTAATTGTGTATTTACATTTTTGGTAACATGCGTTTTTCGATCAACCAAATCGATTGGTTGCGACAAGCTAGTAAATTATTGTTATATTTATATTTCACTATTTATTATACTATTTCATATCAAACACTCTTTGTATTTCACTAGCAGTTGGCTCAACTAACACATCAGTTGCTCTAACGAATACCAAACTAAACAACTTAAAAGAGTTGAGTCAACAATTTTTTTTGTTAGTCCAACTAATCCGTTGTTTCCGTCTACTGTCAATAAATGAATATATTCTCTCATAGACGGGTTTCGCAAGTACCGGTAATCGTTGAAAAGTCGTTTCGCGAATGTACACTCTAGACTCTAAAAGTTTAACCGAACTTGGGTGTATCGTTGAAAAGCACGTGTGTATATCAAACGACCTACGGACAAGAAGCAGCGCTATAAGTCAAGATAAGTGGTACCTAAACGGAACAGTAAAATGGTGGAATCGTAGAAACCCAACCCTTTGAACGTTAACCTCGCGTTACCGCGTGATAGTAAAGTACTGCCCCTCCCCCTTTGCACCCCTCGCAGTTCCAGTACCGGCTGTCACTAACCATCGATTTATTATCATTCTCCGTCATATGAGTTGAGCTATGAAATTTAATCCCACGAGAAGAGTAGGTAAAGCACTCGAGATACAAGCAACCCCCCCCCCCCCCCCTCCCTTCCGGCGTCTTCGACCGCGACGCTATATATCGAAGGCTTCATTCCATAAGAGCATACTGGCTGTGTATAAGCATGGCCTTATATGCCCTTCTGGCGTTGGAACATCGATATAATTAACCCAAAAAAATGGAGAAGTAACGAAACTGAGAAACTCAACTTCTCGAATTTCATCACTGCAGTATTTCAATACTGATATCTCGCCTTCGTATTTTTTTAAACTTTTTTTTACCCTTCTTTTTACCTTTTTTAAAAACTTTTTTTACCCTTCTTTTTACCTTTTTTTTACTTTTAAATTTTCTTGATAGAAACTTTGTTCCGAAACTAACTTCACAGTTTTTTACTATAAAAAAAAATTGCAGACTCCACTCCCGGATCCAACCCCAATCGCTGGGGGCATCGGAAATCCCTAGCGTTTTCGAACACCGATTTTCAACGATCTATCTCTCGAATGAAATATTTTCCAGAAATTATGGATTAAAATTCATATATTTTTGAAAATTAATCCTTTTATAACTTGCCGTCGAACTGTAGGAAAAAGTAAGTCTACACCCAACTCTACCCCGACGTTATATCCTATTCTCGTGCCGTCATTGGAGTCATTTTCTAGTGTCGATTTTTAACGATCTATCGCTATAACAAATATTTTCAAAAAATTATGAATTCAAATACAATCTTTTTTTAAATATATTTTTTTTTACTTTGCAGCCGAATCTTAAAGAAAAGTCAGGCTGTTCCCCACCCTCGCCCTCTGCAAAATATCCTATTCTCCTGCCGTCACTCGCGGAATTCAATGAAAGCCGTGGCACACAGCCCTTTCTCTCCCTTACACACACGCCGACCCGGTAACTCACGCTTGTCACTTCAATCAACAATGTGTCTTGTGGGAACAAACCGCTGAGTACACACGGCACTATATACACATATACGTATATACTGTACATATATACATATATACTGTACACATATACATATATACTAGACACATATACATATATACTGTACACATATACATATATACTATACACATACACATATACATCTATATAGTATTTCTCGAGATCCTCGCATTTGTATGTGTGCCACCTCGCCCGGAATTACTGGAGAACGCCTCTGGAGCGATGGCGCGATAGAGAGCAAGAGTAAATGTGTGTGTGTATAAGTGTTTGAGCGCAAACAGTTTCGGGGGAGTTGGGTAATTTATTCATGAAATTTATCCAAGCGATTCCAAAATTCCGGACATTCGTCGAGTAGCTTGTTTTACATACGCTGCATTCTTTTTTTTCAATCTCGTTAACTATTCCCGAAAGGTCGGAGCAGAAATTGAACGAATTTCGACGTCAAGAAGAGGTCGTGAATTTAAGATTAAAAAAAAAATATTAAAGGCAGATAATAATGGAGAGGTCGGAAGGAACGCGAGTAGAAGAAGTACTTCATCCGCGCGAAATCCAATTGCGCCGCTCTTCGCGAGTCCTAATGTTCCCTCGACAGTGGAGAAACCACGCGAGAACCATTTCCGGTCCGGCTTGGACATCGTACGAAGCCCATCCGTCCACGAAATAGGATATTTCGTGGCTGGCGTATCTCGGTCAGCACGCGAAGGGCAACGTCGTTCTCGAATTGTATCGCGTTTGGATGCTGCGATCTCAGGCATGCAGAGCTCTCGTCATTGATCCGCGAGAACAAGCCGCTCCCTCTGCCCAACCGAATATTCGTAGATTTTGGGGAAGGAGGCTGCGCATTTTGGAAATTTCACCGAGGATAACACTGTCGTGAGAAATGTTTTTTTTTTTTGTTTCAAAAATATTTGTCAATTATTGAATTATTGAAACAGCAATTTAAAAAAAAACACCTTTAATTTTAATCCGAGAATACTGGAACAAATATGACGAATAATCACACTTAGCATCCTGAACAAAGTGTTTCGAATAAAATGGCATTCAAAAAACAAGTTCGTGGTAAACATAAAAAATCTGGATTTTTCGAAGATTTTGACACAGACAAATATCGCACAGTTGAGAAAAAATATTTTTTTCCAACAGCCCAGGGCCTTGCAATTTAAAAGGTTAAGTAAACATTCATATGTACTGAGTTCGACCTAAACTTGCTGAAAAAAAAAATCATATTTAATTCGGATCAAGGATATTTGGGCCAAAATATGTTTTTGTCAAACGTCATTCAAACGTGATGTCCGTTCCGCCCAAAAAAAAAAATGTTAAATAATTATTTTTTTTGTTTATGTAACTAAATATTCACATTAGCCCATCCGGCACTCGTATCTCCAGCTGCACTCTCCTAATAAATCAAATAGGACAGTTAGCCAATATTTTATCCTCTCTCCGACAGACCCGGGGATGAAATTCTCATTAAATTTGAAAAACCGATAATACCGAGTGAAAGATTTTACAATAAAAAAAAAAATCGTACATCAAATGTTTTTTTCCGCGAATGGTGGTGGAAGTGGAATTTTTTTTTTCGTACTTTGGGTGCTTCGCAGCCGCACCGCGTTACGAATGCAACGTCGATGATTGCGCGAATGTTCGAGTGCCGACGCTTACTCGGCCTAGGACGGCGAACGCACGCACGTGCACACACAGGAACGCGCTTTACGGTTTGCGTCCCCCCGCAACGCCGTGTTCGTATTACCGTAAATCCCGCAATGTACACTGCTGCTTCAGCACGAACGGTTCGCGAACACACAATCGAGTTATCCACCGATGGGTACGGCCACGAAGAATATGCTCGACGGCAGCTAATCTGCCTGGCACGGGCAGGAATATAACGCGTCCCTCGATGCACACGCTGTTTTTACTACGGATCTCTCGAGTCCACTTATGTTCGGCAGACTGTAAACAGTGTAAACAGTTTTGCGCTGCGGACAGTCTGGGTCCGTTAAATACTAAACTAAAAAAAAAAAATTATGTAAACTGTTCGCCCAAACCGCTGAACCGACCACTAAGGGGTACCATTTTGCTTTTATTTTTTACGGCTGTTTATCGGGTCGCGTTAAATCATGCGAGGATAGATCGGTGTGAAATCACGTCTCGTGTAAATCCCAAATATCCAAAATACCAAATCGAAGACTTTGACCGAATTTTCAAGTGGGCGAGAATTGTCGATGTACAAAAGACGTATGAAAGGTAGAGACATTATACGAAATATCGTTTTTCGTTATTTCCGTTAAATAGTATACAAAAAGAAAATAATATGTTCAAAAAAATAAATGAACTGTTCGGCCGAACCGCTGAACCGACCACTAAGGGGTACCATTTTGCTTTTATTTTTTACGGCTGTTTGTCGGGTCGCGTTAAATCATGCGAGGATAGATCGGTGTGAAATCACGTCTCGTGTAAATTCCAAATATCCAAAATACCAAATTGAAGACTTTGACCGAATTTTCAAGTGGGCGAGAATTGTCGATGTACAAAAGACGTATGAAAGGTAGAGACATTATACGAAATATCGTTTTTCGTTATTTCCGTTAAATAGTATACAAAAAGAAAATAATATGTTTAAAAAAATAAATAAACTATTCGGCCGAACCGCTGAACCGACCACTAAGGGGTACCATTTTGCTTTTATTTTTTACGGCTGTTTGTCGGGTCGCGTTAAATGATGCGAGGATAGATCGGTGTGAAATCACGTCGCGTGTAAATTCCAAATATCCAAAATACCAAATCGAAGACTGACCGAATTTTCAAGTGGGCGAGAATCGTCGATGTACAAAAGACGTATGAAAGGTAGAGACATTATACGAAATATAGTTTTTCGTTATTTCCGTTAAATAGTATACAAAAAGAAAATAATATGTTTAAAAAAATAAATAAACTATTCGGCCGAACCGCTGAACCGACCACTAAGGGGTACCATTTTGCTTTTATTTTTTACGGCTGTTTGTCGGGTCGCGTTAAATGATGCGAGGATAGATCGGTGTGAAATCACGTCGCGTGTAAATTCCAAATATCCAAAATACCAAATCGAAGACTGACCGAATTTTCAAGTGGGCGAGAATCGTCGATGTACAAAAGACGTATGAAAGGTAGAGACATTATACGAAATATAGTTTTTCGTTATTTCCGTTAAATAGTATACAAAAAGAAAATAATATGTTCAAAAAAATAAATGAACTATTCGGCCGAACCGCTGAATCGACCACGAACGGGTTCCGCTTTATTTTGTTTTTATTTTTTACGGCTGTTCGTCGGGTCGCGTTGAATCCTGCGGAGATAGATCGGTGTGAAATCGCACCTCGTATAAATTCCAAATGAAATTCAAAGACTGACCGAATTTTCAAGTAAGCAAGAATTGTCGATGTGCAGTCACACGAAAGGTGGAGATATTATACGAAACATATTTTTTTCATTATTTCAATGATGTTTTTAATTTTTTTCTTTAATTGGGAACTATCGGGAATATTACTATATGAAACTGATCAAGGATAAAAAAAAAAAAAAATGAATATTTTTCTCAATTTTTCACAGACGAGTGAAATTCAAGGTCTCTTCCAAGGACTTCAAGAGTATAAAGGATGAACTCTCACAATGGAGACTAGCGTACACTCCGGCAATTATAAGCGAATTCTCCTATCGAGAAATATTTTGAAAAAACAAACTTAAAAATAAAATCACGACCACGGATTTTGTTTCGGCGTCGAGAAGCGAATACGATATGCCTTAGGATTTCGCATCGGGAGAACAAATCAATAATCTTGTCTCGACGCCCGAGATCTTTTGCGAACCCGACTCTGTTGATCGAGTCGAAAGAAAGTTTCCGAGACTTTTGAGCGGTTCGTGTCGGCTGGGAGGGAGAAAGGTGGGAGGGGAGGGGGGGGGGGGGGGGGGGCGACGATATTCAAAAGTAGTACAAACCGTCATAGTCAGACTCTCTTGAAACTCTCGAAACGGCGGTGAGAAAGGGATTGGCCTAAAGTACGAAGCGAGAGAGTCGTGGGAAGCGCCATTCCCGACGTACAGAGCCGGCGGAGCTTTTCTTCGAGGAAAGATTTTATTGTAGAAAGAATAATGCGACCAATGCCTATTCCAATATCGTTTCCGAGGAGGGCATTGCCTGAGAGGACGGGAGGGTCGGCGAGGGCGCTCAAGGACCCGGACCTTTTCTACTTAACGCTATTACCGCAAAATCCCTGAACCCGAAGTACCCCCTGCACTCTCCGATAAAGTCCCTCGAGCTTCAAAGGAAAATATTGATGGAAGCGAGGACGCGACGGCCCGCGAGTTTGTGCCTCGACAAGTAAAAAGCGGTTTTTATTTTGACAGCGCTCGGTCACACTCAACGACGCGCGAAAACTTCAAGAGATTTTCCCTCGGGTTTTGTTAAACAAAGAGAAGTTTTGATTTTTAGACATTAAAAGTCCAACCGCAGACAAAAAATTCTACCAACTTTAGGAGCTAGATAACGAACTCTAATTTTAGCGCCTTATAAAGAAATGAAAGTGATTTCTTTTTTAAATTAAATTGTTAAAAATGTTATATATAATAACATATTGTAAGAGAACGACCTGGGGCTGCCGCGTTACCGGCAGCAGAAAGAAGAGAGGAAGATAGGCGAAAGCCCCCTCACACCTTCAGAGATCTCCGCCAGCTTAAAATTTGACTCCCACTATGAAATTTTGGCTTACGCGAGAAGAGGACATTCCCACTGCTCACCAAACGATACCTTGCTAATGAAGCCACGAGAAGCTCGTTAACATTGTTAATATAACGTCTCTACGTTCGAGCCGGAGCTCCGCTCCGTTTTATTGTTGTAAGGTCGAAAGTGCGACACTTCAGACAGCTCGGTATTGTGCTTGGAAGTTGAAAATTAGTTAGATCTTTGAGTGTGACCCTCCTTGCGAAGCCTTCGAGCGAACATTGCGAGGCTAAAGAATGAACACGGGTCAAGCGTATTCGTGGCTATTCGGAAATCACATGCAAACTGATCGCAAACGATAGCTACACTAAAAACAATATCATCGATTCAAGTAAAATTTGCTTGCGGGCTGACAAAAAAAAAAAATGTTATTTCAATTCTACTTTCAATTCGTACAATTTCATACCGGATTGAAACGATAACTAGTCACCTTGGCAGTCTTGTCGTGGTTGTTTCAATATCATATGGAATATTGTAAGAATGGAATTGTAGGAATTGTAAGAATTTAAACTAACATTTTTTTCTTCGGCAGCCAGGAAGCGAATTTTTTTTTCAGTGTAAGCTCGCAGACTCGGAGACTCTCGGTCGAATAGATGATTGCTAAGCTTCCGAGATTAAAAGCTTCGACAGATTTTCCCTCGAGTCTGTGAAAGAGAGAAATCTTGATTTTTACTCATAAAAACTCTACAATATTTTCGTGATTTATTCAGCTAATTTTAGGAGCGAGATAACGAAGTGCAATTTTAGCACCGTAAAGAAAATTGTTTTTTGATTATTGTCAGTTTTTTAATATTAAATTGTTAAAAATACAATGTATAATAATATAATGAAATACTTAATTCGAAAAAAATATTTTAGAGAGAATGAATGAATGCACAGTAGAACATAAGTTTTACGACATCCTTGGAGGTTTCCCTTTCCTCAGTGTGCCTTGATCACTATTCATGGTAGGTTGGGTTGTCTTTTCCCTTTTTTTCTCCCCCGCTCGCTCGCTCACGTGAATAGGGGAAATCTCTTGGGCGCAGTTTCTATCATGCTCGGGGGAGGTCTGATAAAGCGCGGAACATCTGCGACCATGGATCATGCCTAGCCCAACTAGCCAGGATCAAGTTCGTGCGGGCGAACGCTCGCGAGGACGACCCACGAATTTATCGCGCTCACTTCCGATAATTTGGCATTCTGCGTCACCCCACAGATTTACGAGAGAATCGTTTCTATTGCCGGGACCGAAGGAACTCGGTAGCTCGCGATAACCAAAAAATTAAAAAAGCAAAAAACCTGGCCATTGAAAAGTAAATATTTTCCTTCAAATCCGACCTCCTAAAATATTTTTTTACTCCAGACTTCCTGCTAGTGAAAAAAGACGAGAGTTATGCGCTTCACTGCGATCCGCCGGCTCGGCGACTTTTCGCAAGTGCCGATAAACGTCGGAACGGCAAAAAAATTAACAGATTTTATATCACTCGGTGGGAAAATGGCGGTTTTACGCACGCTTCGCAGAAAACCCCCATTTTCACACCTTGTGAAATAAAACTTTGTACAATACTCGTGCGAAAAACGTTTTCTGAACTCGCGTGATTGCAACACTTGCTTTCGGTTCGTGCTGCAAACTCACACTCGTCAGAAAAAGTTTCTTCGCCCTAGTATCGTAATGTGCTATTAGTATACTAAAACTTTATAGCGTGATCTATGTTCGTGACAATACATTTGTGAGCGGAGGTATGAACTCAAGGAAATAAACCATAATTGGAGAAATCCTGTTAAGAGTTCGCGGTGACATCGAAAAATCACGTCGGCGATCCCCACTTCTACACAGATAAAAAAAAGTACAGTTGAATCAAATAAGATTCGGGCAGAGACCTTCAAATAAATATTCAGATGGTCTTACAAAATATTTTAATGACTCAAAAATATTTCGGTGAAAATCACCCAACAAATTGTTGAACTAACCAATTTTTTAGCTGCACCAACAAAATATTTAGTCGAACGTCCCTGCCCGAATCTTAGTTGATCCAACCGTACTTTTCTCTCAGTGTACGTACAATCGCAAACGATGCCGCATACTTCACGCTGCTGCCGAGATAACGCCGAGTTCCCAATGCCCAATGAGAAGCCCGGAATTCTAATTTATTTATAATCGTAGCGTTTTTTCATTCGCCGTTTTTTTTTTCCTCAACAGATCCAGCGCAACATTTTTGTAGAATTTCAATTATTCAATTCTATGATTAAGCTTTGGATATGCAAATTAAACGGAGCGGTTTCTCCAACAATTATGCGGAGAGTGCATACATCTCTAGGCTAAAGTGAAAACTGTAATCACTTGGGATTCCACTCGTTGCCGTACGGTCGGCAGAAGAAAAAAATAAAATAAAAAGATACAAAAGTGGTGCATTCACGGAGCCGCGAAAGAAAGAGCGAAGGGAGCTGCGGTAAGCGACGACTTTTATCTCCGTAGACAATATCGGTGGCGGTAAAAGAATACGCGACGGCGAGAGTATTTACACGGAGAGTGCTGTGGGAGAGGCAATACTTTTTTCTCCTCCCCGTTTGTGGTCCAGTTACCGAATCGTAATATGTTTCGTTGAGCGACGAGGCATTTTTTTTACCCTTTTTTCTCCGTAAAATATTCCCAGTCGACGGTGGGGCGGGGGGGAGGGGAGGGGGAAATAAAATACATATTTCGATATCGCGAGGATAGATTCTCGCCGTCTTTTTCGTCATACCCGGCAGCCCCGCGAATCGTCGCTCCGGTGACTCCGTTCGCGATTGGAATATCTTTGCTCCGGAATTCACTATATATCAAATCGTTTGCGCCGCCATTCTTCGCCGTCTATTACCTCGCTCTCGCAATATCGCCGCACACTTTGTATCTTCCATTGGATATGCATTCTTCGGTGCTTCGTAAATTTTGTGCAATGAAAGAAACAGTTTGCGAAACAGCCTATAGAAAAACAAAAAATCATTTTTAACCCTTCACGTCCGGGATTCTTGTTCAATGAGGACCTAGAATTTGCCAAGATGTAACGTTCGAACTATTCTAATAACAAGTTGATGTGCAAAAAAAAATCTGTAAAAATTCACAGACGTACCTCAAAGTGTTCTTTTTTAATAAGGCAGAAGAAAATTTATTAAGAACATAAGTATCGTTTTTATTCCGAAAAAAGGCACGTTTCTTTACTCTCGCCAAAAAGTCACCCGTACTTGAAGGGTTATAATAAGTCATTTTTTTAATCGCCCGAATGTCCATCTATATATATATATATCTATATGTCTATAGTGCAAAATCTGTAATTTTTGTTGAAGCCCGAAAGTATCGTCGATAAAACGAGAAATGCGAGAGAAACCAAGCTGTACAAAGCTAGCACCTAGAATCGTCTGTAGAAAAACGGGAGTTCCTTTACTACAGTCAACTACGACCCATTCATATAGAAATCACTCTCCAGATTCGAATTCCATCAAAATCTGTGGGTGGGTTTTTTGTCAGTTCTTTTTTCTACCTAAAACCAATAATTTTTTTTGCGTCTACTATAAACGAAAAACTTGTTACCGCAATCAGCTACATACCGAGATATTCACGAAACATTCTTTTTTTCATTTCGATATTTTTAGGTCGTTTGTTAAGTTCGCATTCCTGAAAATAAAATGTAATTTCTTTTTGTCGCACAAACGCATAGCAATAGTGATTTATCCTTGGTTCTAAATCATTTTTCGAGCTCCCCGACACGGCCTGCCTAGCCGCGATGTAACCCGATTGAAATAACTCCCGGAAATGGGATTAGGACTCGCCGGACCGGAAAGCGTTTATTACAAGAGATATCGGAAAGCGATAAGTTTCGATAAATTCCGATGAGTCCCCTTCCGATGAACCGAGTAAGATCCTCACCGCGCAAACCCGTTCACGGTAATGACCACCGTTCCGAACAGACCAGGATTTTTCACTGACGGTTACAGTCGAAACGGGACAGTCATTCGCGCCAGAGAATATTGGCCAATCAGCGGTGAAAATGTCCGTGACTTCGGGCGAGATTACACGGACCGCAACGTAGCCCGAGAACTATAATATCCTTTTGTCCTCTTCGCTCGCCTCGGGCTCCCAAAAGCCCTTCCACATTTTGACCCCGACGTAAACCAGCGAAATTCTATTCTGGCCCCTTCCCCACCGGGGAATTCCACTCTCGGCCAAGCCGCTTTAAACGTTTCCGCGTTCTCGCGAGCCTCTCGCTTAATAAGGTAAAAAAAATGTATAAAAAAAAAATAAAAAATAAAAAAAATGAAACTCCTACGTTGAGAGACGATTTTCAAGACGAGCGTACTTAAACGCCCCGCGTGACTCAGGCTGTTACTCTCTCCTAGCTTTGCCTGTCCCGTGCTATTCAACGCACAAAAGTCCGTCGCGTTGAAGCTGCAACCTCCGAGAGGTTTCCTCTCTCCGGCTCTGTCTGTCCTCTCTCGTTCCGTACACAAAACCCCTTCAGCGATGGAGGGGGCGAGCTGCGACTCAGCCTCGCATGCCGAGCTACGGTTCGCGTGCATGCACACTGCCGCCCGTTACCTCGCCAGCTAGCTTCAAAGGGAAAACAGCAATTATTATTTTATACACGTACAAATGAGGGCTTTGTAATATTCGCGAATTTAACGACGTAAATATTTGTTTCGAGCATACGTTTAATACGAAGGCGCTTAATACCGAAAGGAATCGAGCGAATGTTCGAGGAGGAAAATCTTTTTAACATTGAGAACTTTCGGGGGGGAGGGAACCAAACGCAGTGTGCGAGCTTTGTGTTTAAGGTGAAGTGAAACAGGTTCTCCGTCGCTCTCTCTTTCTCTCTCTCTCTCTCGCTCCACTGTAAAACCGATGCCGCTGTTCTCTCTCCGACTCTTCGCTCCCTCACGTGACTCCACTTCACCTTAACTGGAGTATGATCTTAATTTCGAGAGCACACCCAGAAAAATAATTTATTTCACGGCCACCCTTTATTTGGTTCAAGTAAAATATTTATTTCATTTATGTATTAAATATTTATTAATATTTATTTAAATCAAATAAATATTTTACTTAAATCAAATAAACGGTGGCCGTCAAATAAATTATTTTTCTGGGTGCATTCACACTTACTCGCAGTTTTGGTCGTTATCGACGCGAAAGTCAAAGTCTTAAGAATAAATTTCAAAAATAATTTTAGAAAAATTGCATTTTTTTATATTAATGAAAAATTGAATAGTAATGTATTATGAATAATTAAACAATAATTCATTATGAAAAGTTAAAGAATAATGAATAAAAAATTTAGTAATAATGAATAATGAAAAACAATTCTGGAAAAATGGCACTTTGTGTGCAAAAAGAAGCCGAAAAAAAAAATGAAGCAGTGTGGTCCAGAGAATTAATTTTTTTCATGGCGATAGTCAAAGTCTTCCGAATAAATTGAAAAAATAATTCTAGAAAAATTGCATTTTTTAATGATAATGAAAATTGAAAAATGAACCAATTATGAACGAAAATTTTTGTAATAATGAATAATGAAAAACAATTTTGGAAAAATGGCACTGTGTATTGCTTAAAAAGAAACCAAAAAAAATAAGCAGTGTGGCCTACAGAATTAATGTTTTTATGGCGAAAAATCCAACGTATAGCTGTACCACCGACGTGTCTGCTTACACGGTTATACGAGCGCATGAACTTTTTATGACACGTAAAACCGAGCGTCCAAGATTTTTTTTTCTTCATTTTTCACCCGAGGTGAATCGAGAGGAGGGGAAAATGATTGTATGTCGGTGCCGTCGCGAGTCGGTAGGCCAAGTTCGTTCAAGTGAATCGTAACAGGTACGATGAAACTGTTGTAGTACAACTAGTATTTCAGGTCGTGATTTGGCTCCCATCCAGATACGATTTCCACTTGAATTCTGTTGCTTGGTTCCCGTGCCTGCTTGGTCACGTTCGGACATGGTGCCAAACCCGTAATGAAGGTTTATCGAATTCGAAAGAATGCCGGACGGCAGCTTTTCGACTTCGATACGAGTTTGTCTCCGTTACCAACTACTGTGTAGTAAATTTTGTCAAATACCCTTAATCTCATTCAAGCAGGCGCGAATATAAAATTTATATTTGTGTGAATTACGAAAATGAGGATAGAATTGATACTTCTGTGTAGTAAATGTTGACAAATACTCTTAATCTCATTCAAGCAGGCGCGAATATAAAATTTATATTTGTTTGAATTACGAAAATGAGGATAGAATTGATACTTCTGTGTAGTAAATTTTGACAAATACTCTTAATCTCATTCAAACAGGCGCGAATATATAGAATTTCATATTTGTATGAATTATGAACATGACGAAAGAATTGATACTTCTGTGTAGTGAATTTTGCCAAATACTCTTAATCTCATTCAAGCAGGCGCGAATATACAATTTCTATTTGTGTGAATTACGAAAATGAGGATAGAATTGATACTTCTGTGTAGTAAATTTTGACAAATACTCTTAATCTCATTCAAACAGGCGCGAATATATAGAATTTCATATTTGTATGAATTATGAAAATGACGAAAGAATTGATACTTCTGTGTAGTGAATTTTGCCAAATACTCTTAATCACATTTAAACAGACGCGAATATAAAATTCGTATTTGTGTGAATTATGAAAATAACGATAGAATTGATTTTTCTCTATAATCGCATTCGCTCCAACTCTTTCTTTTAGAATGCTCCATGCAGCATCCAATTTGTTGAATTACGCAGCCGGCAGGGCTCTGGCTGAGCCTAATGTTTAATGCGCGGAATAAATAGTATGACAACGCGATAAGCATTAATCCTCGAAATCCGCGTTATATGCCGCCGCATTGTAATTAACTCGGGTAAATTCGCTGTTGCAGTTGCTCGTGCGTAACGACGTTTACCTAATGCGTCCGCGCCTGCGCATGCGTGCCTGCATTTGCGCCGTTCGATTTGTCGCACTTCAACACTCTTATCGAAATCTATGGTCCATGCACAGTAAAACAAGTTTGAACTTCTTATAATAACTTATCTAGTTTTACAAACAAAAGTACAAGCTGAAATAGTTAATTTCACGGGAAATAAAAGGAAGATAGGAAGAAGTTTGTACACTCAAACCTAAAGAAACGAGTTTGTCACTTATTTGACAAAATTATTTTTACGCAAGTTCGTATTCCGATTCTACGAAATTATTTATACTGTGTGGTTGAGAGCCGTTCTAGTGCACAGTAAAATAGCTATCAACATTTCTTGTTCACAAACGTCCACAATTCTTTTCATGTTAATTTTACAATAAAATCTTGTCGGTTTTCCAAAAATGTCAATTTAAAAAATATTTTTTGTAAAATTAACAACAAGATAATCCCGGAAGTGTGTGGACAAGAAAAAAGTTTGTTAAATGTACAAATCTTTTTTAGTGTGCATATTTTTTAGCATGCGATTTTAATAAAAACGTGTTCAGAATGTTCCAAAATGTCAGAAAATCATATTTAGAAAAAATCTATGGATGTGTGTATGTGTCTCAGACCTAAAAAATTGTATTTTCATTTCCACTTTCAAACAGCCATATTTTATTATATTAAACAAAACATCGTTTCGAAAAGTGAATTAGTTTTTGCACACGCACACGTCCAGACATTTTTCCAAACACAATTACCCGATCTTTCGGAATACTCTGAAAACGTTTTCATACAATCTCGAAATTATTTTTTTCCCGAAAAAAAGCTTCCTCCCTGAGGTAGAAAAAAAATGAAGAATAAAACATTAATAATGCAAGCCCTCGGCAGCGATGGAAAATCGTAACTCCACGTATTTTCACGAATTTGCACGGCTGGTCTCGTACTCGAAATCGTGTATGCATTACGAGAACACGGGTCAAGGGGTTCGGGGGGGGGGGGGGGGGGGGGGCTAAAGCTGTATAATCTTTTGCATCTCTTCTATCCGGTGTTATAATTGAGAATCGATATCTCTCATCGCGTATTCCCGGTGAGCTCGGTTCTCCCGGCCGTGCCTGTGTGTAGCCGACCGATGCGCATAACCGTCACGTCGAGCAGCGGCGTCAGGGACACGCGAGAATATGTTTACGCTGTATATAACGAGAGGGCTGGGGGCCTTCGGTGACGAGTCCATCGACAGGCAGATATGCACCTGGTTTGTACACAATTATCTATGCGGAGCGCGGAGGCAAATGCTGCCTCGATGGTAATGGAGGGTTCCAGCGTGTACCCGGCAATATCGGTGAAACGTAATCCTCTGCGCAACTTTAGGTGGCAAATTGGGTGCCGATTCTCGACATTTTGCTGCTCGATGGTGCCCGGAGAAAGCGACAAAGACATGAGTACCGAGTTCGTGGAAGCTTCCCGCGAGTTTATCGAGCGCAATCGCTTCGACTCGCCACAGGGTCATCAAAATTTGTTGCGTTACCGAGAAGCTCGTTATACCGGAGATACTCGATTACACTTCGATAACACCCTCAGGAAAATACTTGTGTCATAACGTAGCCATTATCATTATTATTATCATTATTATTATCATTATTATTATCATTATTATTGTCATTATTATTATTATTATTATTATTATTATTATTATTATTATTATTATTATTATTATTGTTATTGTTATTGTTATTGTTATTGTTATTGTTATTGTTATTGTTATTGTTATTGTTATTGTTATTGTTATTGTTATTGTTATTGTTATTGTTATTGTTATTGTTATTGTTATTGTTATTGTTATTGTTATTGTTATTGTTATTGTTATTGTTATTGTTATTGTTATTGTTATTGTTATTGTTATTGTTATTGTTATTGTTATTGTTATTGTTATTGTTATTGTTATTGTTATTGTTATTGTTATTGTTATTGTTATTGTTATTGTTATTGTTATTGTTATTGTTATTGTTATTGTTATTGTTATTGTTATTGTTATTGTTATTGTTATTGTTATTGTTATTGTTATTGTTATTGTTATTGTTATTGTTATTGTTATTGTTATTGTTATTGTTATTGTTATTGTTATTGTTATTGTTATTGTTATTGTTATTGTTATTGTTATTGTTATTGTTATTGTTATTATTATTATTATTATTATTATTATTATTATTATTATTATTATTATTATTATTATTATTATTATTATTATAGCTGTAGCAAAATATGCAGGACCGTTGTTAATGTATTTACGTAGGCGAAAGATGAAAGGTATATAAAATAGTTTCGTGGGTGTGACACAGATTCTATATAGAGTACATGGGAATGGAATCCAGAATCCGATTCGATCGGGCGCGTAGGGCGTGCAGGGAGGTGAGAGAGTGTGGGCACAATGCACGGAGAAGCGCACACTGCGGTATCGAAGGTATGAAACGCTGCCTACCCGGGAGTTAATTCAACCGAGGGTCGAGGGGCATCCTGAGGCGTCAGTCAAAAGCGCATCGACATACGACTAAACGGTATATCGCTATGCGGCACGAGTTCGATGATGCTCGTGACGATGCACTGCGGCGCAAGCTATTACGTAGTCATTGACGACGGATCCTATAAATGGATATTAGGCGTTCTGAGGGCGAAACTCCGGGTCGCTAATGTTTGGACAGACGCTGCGGAATTGTATCGACATATCTTTGGCATCCCAGAGGCAGTTCGAGGCACGAGTGTACGGATAGTGCTATTACAATGTCGAGTGTGCGGATAGTGCTGTTACGATGTCGCATACGTAATTAATGAGGCACGAGAAGCGCTCCATTGGCCGGGACGGCGGAATGTTACGAGGCAGCTGAGGAGAAAAAAAAAAATTTGAAGTTTCCTGTTTTACCGGCGTTACGAGAGCAACTCAATCGAGACTTGAAAGATTCTCGATGGAATGGTTCGTTGGATGGACAAAGGAAAAATATATAAGCTTGGTTCTTTGATCGATTTGATGTTATAAGCTCCGAGTTGTGGCGTCGAATTGTAAGGGTTAGAATTATGCTAAGAAATAGCGTAGGTCTTCTCAACTCCAAATGTCGATAAACCTTCTTTTTTTCTTTGGGAAATTGATATCTGGATCAACTCTGATTTTTTTTTTTTTTTTTTCCAAGACCGAAAGATCAGATGTGTTGTTCGGTATCGCGAAGCTATTTTTCTCACGACCCGAAGAGGCTGGATGGCGGATCATTATTTCCGAGCAAACGATTCCTAGCGCCGGGACTAACATGAGAAGAAGCAGGACGAGAGCAATGTTACGAGGCAGCTAATGGAGAAAAAAAAAATGGAAGATTCCTGTTTTACCCGCGTTATGTGAGCAACTCAATCGAAACTTGAGAGATTCTCGATGGAATGGTCCGTTGGATGGAAAAAGGAAACATATAAGCTTGGTTCTCTGTTCTATTAGGAATTATATAAGCTTCGAGTTGTGGCGTGGAATTCTGGGCTGTTTTTCTTTTTTCATTTCATTCGAGAAACGTCACGACGGGAAGATTCTCATAAAAAGCTTCGAGTTGTGGGGTCGAATTCTAAAGGTTGGAATTCTGCTAAAAAATAGCGTAGCTCTTCTCAATTTCAAATATCGATAAACCTTTTTTTTAAGGAAATTAATGTCTGGATCAATTCCTTGATTTTTTTCGGGACCGGAAGATCAAATGTGTTGTTCGGTATCGCGAAGCTATTTTTCTCTTTCTTCATTTCATTCGAGAAGCGTCACGACCGGAAGAGGCTGAATGGCGGAGCATTATTTCCGAGCAAACGATGCCTACCGCCGGGACCAACGAGAGAAGAAGCAGGACGAGAATAATGTTACGACTAGGATGCGACGACCCCTGTCCAGTTTCAGTCGGGCAAAATTGATGGTCCCGTGTCTCTCTTTGTCTTCCCCGTCGTTCATTCCCTCTCGCTGCTTTTCCCTTTTCCTCCCTCCCGGCACGAGCCACCTCCACGGAACGGAATATATATTGCCGACCATCCCTCGAAATGTCTCCGTTGGAATGACGGTACGTATATAAAACTCGAGGTGCGCGATTCCTTACTATACGTTTTATCGCGAATAAAGATCCGGCGCGAATTGAGAGCCTCCTCTTAATCCTGAATACCTCGCTGCGCGCAGCTAAATATAAAGCAAAGAATGCGCTCCCGAAGAGGACGTAAAAAATTCCTAAAAAAAAAAATATATAATAATTATCTGCGAGAAAATATTAAGGTTCCGAAACCGAACAAACTTTTTTTGTGGGAAAATGTTTTGCCTATTGACCGAATTTTAAAAAAATCTTTGCAGGAAAATCTTTACTTTTTTGTTATATCGAAGAAATGGTGTAAAATATTTTTTCGAGCAATTTTCGTACGCCCTCATACTCCGTCGAAAGTATCGACAATTTTGGGACTCCGGTTACTTCACTGTGTCGAACCAGTGACGAAATTTTTATCCTCCGAGCTTACTTCGCTTCGTCGATTTTATTCGAAGCCAACGTCTCTCCATATATCTATCCGCACCGAAGAATCTTACCGCGAATCCTTACTATACGTTTCATCGAGAATAAAGATCCGGCGTGCATTGAGAGCCTCCTCGTAATCCTGAATACCTCACTGGGCGCAGAAAAATATAATGCAAAGCGTGCGTTCCCGTGGAGGGTGTAGAAAAATCTCGAAAAAAAAGAAAAAAAGTGGAAAAATTAGAAGGGGGTACCCTTACCATTTTTCGAGAAAAATGGTATTTTTACAAAAAAATTTTTTAGAATTTTTTCGTTAATGAAATCGGTTGGTAAATATGCCACTTGAAAACAATGGCGAAGGTTTTAATTCGATATCTCGAAATTTTTTGAAAAAAAGTGCCGTTTCGCAAAATTTAACATAGGATTCCCTATGCTGAGAATGGTCAATTTTAAAAATTATAAAAAAAGTTGAAAATTGAAATTTTCATATGGCTTCCTCATCAAAGTTTAAAATTGACATTTTTATATCGCTTCTTCGTAAAAGTTAAAAATTACAATTATAATATCGCTTCTTCATAAAAGTTGAAATTTGAAATTTTGATATTGTTTTCTCAAAATGTTCCTTGCAAATATATTTAAAGAGTCAGCCTTGGGGAAAACTCTTCGGTACTGCATAGTACATACCTCAAGTAGTATCTATGAATTATTTTAGAATTTTGTCGGCATGCTACTGGCCAGCCCGGATCTCTATGTGAGCGAACAAACTCGTTTAGAGCATTAAGGCCCTTTAAAAATACATTTAAAGAGTCAGCCTTGGGGAAAACTCTTCGGTACTGCATAGTACATACCTCAAGTAGTATCTATGAATTATTTTAGAATTTTGTCGGCATGCTACTGGCCAGCCCGGATCTCTATGTGAGCGAACAAACTCGTTTAGAGCATTAAGGCCCTTTAAAAATACATTTAAAGAGTCAGCCTTGGGGAAAACTCTTCGGTACTGCATAGTACATACCTCAAGTAGTATCTATGAATTATTTTAGAATTTTGTCGGCATGCTACTGGCCAGCCCGGATCTCTATGTGAGCGAACAAACTCGTTTACAGCCTTAAGGCCCTTTAAAAATACATTCAAAGAGTCAGCCTTGGGGAAAACTCTTCGGTACTGCATAGTACATACCTCAAGTAGTATCTATGAATTATTTTAGAATTTTGTCGGCATGCTACTGGCCAGCCCGGATCTCTATGTGAGCGAACAAACTCGTTTAGAGCATTAAGGCCCTTTAAAAATACATTTAAAGAGTCAGCCTTGGGGAAAACTCTTCGGTACTGCATAGTACATACCTCAAGTAGTATCTATGAATTATTTTAGAATTTTGTCGGCATGCTACTGGCCAGCCCGGATCTCTATGTGAGCGAACAAACTCGTTTACAGCCTTAAGGCCCTTTAAAAATACATTTAAAGAGTCAGCCTTGGGGAAAACTCTTCGGTACTGCATAGTACATACCTCAAGTAGTATCTATGAATTATTTTAGAATTTTGTCGGCATGCTACTGGCCAGCCCGGATCTCTATGTGAGCGAACAAACTCGTTTACAGCCTTAAGGCCCTTTAAAAATACATTTAAAGAGTCAGCCTTGGGGAAAACTCTTCGGTACTGCATAGTACATACCTCAAGTAGTATCTATGAATTATTTTAGAATTTTGTCGGCATGCTACTGGCCAGCCCGGATCTCTATGTGAGCGAACAAACTCGTTTACAGCCTTAAGGCCCTTTAAAAATACATTTAAAGAGTCAGCCTTGGGGAAAACTCTTCGGTACTGCATAGTACATACCTCAAGTAGTAGCTATGAATTATTTCAAAATTTTGTCGGCATGCTACTGGCCAGGCCGGATCTCTATGTGAGCGAACAAACTCGTTTAGAACCTTAAAGCCCTTTAAAAAAAGCTTCGCAAATAAAGGAACATTATGAGAAGGCCATATGAAAATTTCAATTTGCAGCTTTTATGAGAAAGCCACATGAAAATTTCTATTTGCAGCTTTTATGAGAAACCCACCTGAAAATTTAATTTTCAACTTGTTTTAACGTCAACGTCGCCTTTGCCTTTTATGCAAAACAACTGGCCGATTCAGGTTCAGCGCGAAAAAATACACCGATGTCTTCGTTTTGTTAGATCCGTGCACCTACTTCAATTAATGAAAATACAGGGTTTTGGAAAAAGATTTTTTTTTTATTATTAAGTCAATTATCCAATATTCACCGTTTTGTGGCCACACGTCTAATGTATTTTTCCCCCACCGATGACGAGTCTCCGAATTATTGTACTCCTAGGGCGACACTTGATACATAAACTCGTGTCGGACAAAAAATACAACTTTGTTAAAAAAACAAAAAAATTAAAAATCTCATAAAACTTAAACGATTAGAACAATTTTCGCCAAATTTAATACTAAACATTGTACTGTATTAGTCCATTCCCGTTTCAAATTCAAGATCGATACCTCCAAGTTTACTCAAATTAGACAATTTTTAGTCATTTTTCAAAAAACTCAAAAAACTCAAAATCCCATGTAATCTTACCACTTTCATGGATTTTGACCAAGTTCAATACCAAAGGTCTTTGGTCAAAATAGTATATTTATGTGCAGTTTTAGGACGATTGCTCCAAATTTATGCAAGCTAGAGCTACCACAGAGAATTTCCAAAAAATTGAAAATCGCATAAAATCTCCATTTGGGCCTCCATGTTCCCAAAAATAGCACTGAACGAAGCGACGTGATCGCTCTCCTAGTCTACCAAATTTCAACTCGCTGTCTCAAGCCATTTCAGAGTTATAGTCATTTTAAACGATGCAACTCTGTCACATACACACACACATACACACACACATACACACACACATACGCACACACATACATCCGGACGCCAGCTAAAAATCATATTTCTCGACGTTTTAGACTATTTTAAGTATTCTGACATTAAAATCTCAATTTTTTTTTTTTTTTACGAAAACAAAGCTTCCTCTATGAGGAAGCAAAAAATTAACTGTAGGAAAACATTAATGTCTAGAAACCGAGCGAAATTGTTCTAGGGAAAAATGTTTGAATTAATATAAGAGTTCAACTAAAAAATCTTTGCTGGAAAAAACTTTTTTTTTTGCAAAAAAAAAATGCGTTCTTGGTTATTTCACAACGATAGTGGTGAAGTTTTCCATTTTCCAATCGGTAATGTCAAATTTAAATAGCTGGATTTTATACGTTTTGACGGTAAATTGGCCAAATAACTTTATGACCTTAGTGATGATGTTTTTTATTTTTCCTCCAAGCTTGCTTTGCTTTGTCGATTTTGTTTGAAGCCAACACGTCTCTCTTTATCTCCCTCCTCGCCGAACAATCTTTCTCACCGATGGGAATTCACATTTACGACGATAACTTCGATACCGGATGGTCGGTGCTTCCTCGTTATCCGAGGTGAGCGGATACTTCACGCTAGATTTGGCTCTCCGGCTTAGAGTCGCTTCCAATCGAGTCTACCCTGCCGGGGTGCCCACCGCTTCGCTTCGGGGCAGCGCAGCACGAACGAGCATGTTCGTTGAAGTGTGAAAATGCGACATGGACGAGTGTGCCGAGTTCACGACCACCGGGGCCTTGGGTGGTGTCTCTACATGTATATTATACTAGGTACATATAATGCTTTACGACGATATAGAGCTGTTCCGGATAGTACGAAGGATATTTTAGCTCGACAGTGGCCTGATACTGACACTCTGTGCTCGACGATCCGCACGCGCACAGTTAGAAAGACAAGACTTAAGCTCACCGCACTATCAAAGCATAACAGATTTTTCCTTTTCTTTTTAAATACTCAATTGTAATCTATGCGTGAATTTTTATTTTCGTTCGAACAATTTTTCTACGAACCAGCAGCAAGAACTGAAAATTTATCTGAGCTTGTGAAATTGTTCGAACCACAAACGAAATTCGTGCTCGTGCGGATCGTCGAGCGCAGAGTTTCAGTATCAGGCCACTGTCGAGCTAAAATATCCTTCGAACTATCCGGAACAGCTCTATATCGTCGTAAAGCATCACCTAGGTATATGTACCTAGTATAATTTAATTTATAAAATTTATCTTTACTTTCAATTCGTCCCTTTTTTACCGGTAGTTTTGATATAGTGATTTAAAAAAAGATCTCTGTCCCTAAATGTATATTATGCTAGGTACATATAATGCTTTACGACGATATAGAACTGTTCCGGATAGTACGAAGGATATTTTAGCTCGACAGTGGCCTGATACTGACACTCTGTGCTCGACGATCCGCACGCGCACAGTTAGAACGACAAGATTCAAACTTACAGCACTATCAAAGCCTAACAGATATTTCCTTCTTTTAATTACTCGATTGTCATCTGCACGTGAATTTTTATTTTCGTTCGAAAATTTTTTCTTCGAACCAGCAGCAACTGAAAATTTTTCTGTGTTTTCCATACGTTCCTTTTTTTACCCTTAGTTATGATATTGTGATTTGAAAAAAAAAAAAAAAAACATGTTTGTCTCTACATGTGTATGATCCGCGCGAGGACAGTTAGAACGGAAATATTCAAGCTCACAGCACTATCGAAGTATAACAGATTTTTCCTTTTTTTTAAATTATTCAATTGTAGCCATACGTGAATTTTTTTCCTCTCGAACAATTTCTCTTTAAACCAACAGCTCGCCGCTCGCAGAGTTCGATGGGTCAACTGAAAATTTATCCGTGCTTTCAATTCGTCCCTCTTTTTTACCGGTAGTTTTGATATTGTGATTTGAAAAAACAATTCAGATACGAATGTAACGAATCCGAACGGTCGTGGCTCCGCTGTTATCGGAGCAGATCTCGATATCCGTGAACCAATATGGAGAGCATCGGCGGTGTCCGTATCGAATTTCGTTCTCACGATCGGTAACCGATGTCCCGAAAAAGCCGACGGCGGTTTATACTGGGTAGCGACCAACGAATGGTCCGCAGAGGCTGTAACAGGATTTCGTCCAACTCGGTGTAAAGTGACTGCGGAGCGAAAACAGAACAGTCAAAGACATCGAGGGAAGCTTCGGGCTTCGACGAAGCGCAGCGGTCCCTGCAGACTCTGTACACACCGCTTCTTCGCAAACGAAAAATTCTTTATGCAACACAAACAATTCTGAGTCCATGAAGAACGGAGCTACCCACAGTCAATACTGACAATAAAATAAATAAAAAAAAATAAACAAATAAATAAAAAAATAAATAAACAAATAAAAAAACAAATAAAAAAATAAATAAAAAAATAAATAAATAAATAAATAAATAAATAAATAAATAAATAAATAAATAAACAAATAAACAAATAAGTAAATAAATAAACAGGACCGACGCCCCCCCCCCCCCCCCCCCGAGATATCGAGGGTTTATGCAGGAAATTTATGTTCACTCGAATGATCCCGAAAATCGCTCCTTCGCAAACGAAAGGTTCTTTTTTAAATAGAAACAATTCTGAGTCGATAAAGAACGGACCTACCCACAATCGTTACTGAGAGCAAAAATAAATAAATAAATAAATAAATAAATAAATAAATAACAGGACCGACATCGCCCCTCCCCCCACCCAGGTAACGGGGGTGTGTGCAGAAAATTTGTACTCACTCGAATGATCCCGAAAACCGTTTCTTCACAAGCGAAACATTCTTTTTGCAATACAAACAATTCTGAGTCGATAAAGAACGAAGCTACCCTCAGTCAATACTGAGAACAAAAATAACTAAATAAATAAACAGAACAACAGGACCGGCATCCCCCCTCCCCCCGAGATAACGAGTGTTTGTTCAGAAAATTTCCATTCACTCGAATGATCCCGAAAAAACCGGAGAGAGCTTCGGGATAAATTCCTTTCGGAGATTGATCCAACTTCGCCGTCTTGCTTTTTTCACACTCTCTATCCGAACTCCATACCGGAGTTCCATGAGATACAAAGCCATCCACCAAGGGGAATCGCGAGCGACAGTCAATACCGAGAAGAAAAAAAAATAAGCGGAAGCACAACGGAACACACGTTCGCCTCGCGCGTCGGAGATAACGAGGCTATGTACAGAAAATTTCAATTCACTCGAATAATCCCGTAAGTCGAAGAGAGCTTTGGAATAAATTTTCTTGGAAGATTGACACAACTTTGTCGTCTTTTTTGGCATATTTTTTCTTCACGCTCTCTTTGCGAACTCCATAACGGGATAGGCGTACCATGAGATGTAAAGCCATCCGCCAGCCGCAAGGGAATCTCTTCGATATTCAGCGACTCTCGAATATGTCATCCACGAGAATTTATGCATGCTCGCGCGATGAGATACACCGTGGCGTAGGGTGAGAGCGGCTGCACCGGGACTCGGTGAATTCGACGTTTGCCGGTGAACGCAGCGGTATCAATGGAGGGGACGCTGGAGTTTCGGTACGTGTCGACGGTTCTCCGTTACTCGGTGAGGCCGTGATTTAGAGCTTCTCGGAGCACTCCTCCGGGTTCGGCGGATCACCAAACGCGCCCGTTCCAATTCTGGGAGCGCAGCGAACGAAGACGATAAATTCAATCGGGTCCGGGGTGGCGGATGCGGTCGTGTCTATGCGAGAGACAATTTGCGAGGATAAAGGATAAAAATCCAAAGTGGCGATGGATAACGGTTACGCCGCATTTTTCCGATGGTCGCGAAGGTTTCCCGGGATTGAACGACCCCTCGATCGGAGCCTGGATACATTATAAATAAAAGGAGAAATTAAGGTATACTTCATTAATCAAGAGACACGGTAGTGAAGTTAAAATTAACGTACACTTCATTAACGTACTGCTAGGGTAATATCGTATGCGTCACATATTATTTTTATATATGTTGAAGTGAAGATATTTTTCGGCCAAGTAAATTAACTAAATATTATGTAACCCTGAAGATATGTGCATGGGACCAAATTTCATCAAGTTTTAACGGCTGTATTTTTCATCGCGCAAACTTTGCTCGGGGAAGTTTACTTGGAGAACAAGATTCTACGAGTGAAGAATTTTTTTTTCTCCTATAGTCGTGCATTGATGGAGAGTTGCCAAAGATGAAAATTTATGGCATGCAGATATCTTCAGTGTCATAATATTATCGCGGGAGGTGGACTTCGATTTCAATAATTAAGCGGCCACGTTTCGACTAGAGAATTCGATTGGGTAAAATTAGTAGAAAAAACAAAAAATGCCCTACATTCGATGTAGATACGGTTGTTGTCTTTAAATATGCACACGACCCATGGGGATATCGATTGGGAGAATCCCATCAGTGTTTCCCTTTTCGTCTATCCTCGTCAATAATTAAAAATCCCTCTCGCGTTTCAGTGGCAGCAACGGCCGCAAACCTCTCGCACGTTGGAGTGTTCCAGCCGCGCGAGGCTCAATTATTCAATCAGCAAGACGCTGAGGTTCAAGCACCAAGTTTATCGAGAGCTCCTCTCCAGAAAGACATGACTCACGAATGATCGAGATAAATATATCGAAATAATCGAAATCGTGAAGTCCGTTTTCGTAGCCAATCGGAATCGCCCCTACGTATTGTCCAATAGACACAACCAACCTAAAAGAACGGTCAGTCCAAGCCGCGTCATGGCTCGGAGCCAGAGAAATGTCTTCTTTAAGAGACTTTCATGATGAACCTCTCTTAAAAAAGACGACTCTCAAATGATCGAGATAAATACATCGAAATAATCGAAATCGTGAAGTCCGTTTTCGTAGCCAATCGGAATCGCCCCTACGTATTGTCCAATAGACACAACCAACCTAAAAGAACGGTCAGTCCAAGCCGCGTCATGGCTCGGAGCCAGAGAAATGTCTTCTTTAAGAGACTTTCATGATGAACCTCTCTTAAAAAAGACAACTCTCAAATGATCGAGATAAATACATCGAAATAATCGAAATCGTGAAGTCCGTTTCCGTAGCCAATCGGAATCGCCCCTACGTTTTGTAAAATAGACACACCCAACCTAAAAGAACTGTCGGTTCAGGCCGTGACCCTTTCTTAAAAAAGACATGAGTCTCGAACGACTGAAATAAATATATCGAAATAATCGAAATCGTGAAGTCAGTTTTCATATCCTGCGACGGTTTAACCGATGTCATTCTGGGCCATGCGGGTATTTTGTCGACCGACGTCGTTCATTAACGTCCTGAAACTGTCTGTCGAAGTTTTTATTACTTTTTGAGAAATTCTCATCGCCGTGACAACTGTTTCACAACCGTCTATTCGATTTTGTTTTTATTCTCCACCACGATGGAAAAATGTAAAAATAGAATAAACGTTGCGAAACAGTTCTCATGACGATTGCGATGTATTCAATATCCATAAAACCATCGTCAGACCGTTTGTGGGCGCAAATAAACGAGGTCTCTCGACCAAATATACGAATTGGCCCAGAACGACGTCGCTGAAAGAGTCATCCGACCATCTGTGGGAGGGACAGGGTAGTCAATTGGGATCGTCCCTTCAGTTGGTAAGGCTAATCTAAAAGAGTGGTCGGGCCAAGCCATGATCTCCCCTCTCAAGCGAAGGCTACACACATATGAGTGCGAGAGATACGGAGTACAAATTTTGAATGCATTTTTCTCCGAAACGATTCTATAAAATGAAAAACCGTTTCGGAGAAAAATGAATTCGAAATATTTTGAGGGTTTATTGATAATTATTCCCACTTTAAAAAAATACATGATTCTCGAACGATCGAGATAAGTATATCGAAATAATCGAAATCATCAAATCAGTTATCGTAGCCAATCGGGTTCGCCCCTTTAGTTGGTAAAGCACACCAAACCCAAAAGAGCGGTCCGCCCAAGCCATGAGACATTAAAAGAAATTAAGGGAGCATTTTTCCCCACCTTAAAAAATGCATGACTCTCGAACGATCGAGATAAGTATATCGAAATAATCGAAATCATCAAGTCAGTTATCGTAGCCAATCGGGATCGCCCCTTTAGTTGGTAAAGCGCACCAGACCCAAAAGAGCGGTCCGCCCAAGCCACGAGACATTAAAAGAAATTAATGGAGCATTTTTCCCCACCTTAAAAAATGCATGACTCTCGAACGATCGAGATAAATATATCGAAATCATCGAAATCGTCAAGTCAGTTATCGTAGCCAATCGGGATCGCCCCTTTAGTTGGTAAAGCAGACCAAACCTAAAAGAGCGGTCCGCCCAAGCCATGATACATGAAAACGAATGAATCGTGCATTGCTGCTAGTTAAAATAAAAGGACTCACTGATTGAGCGCCCGTTCGTTGCTCCCCGCAACCGCCGAGCCCTGTCCACCGCCGGTCGCGCCTCCGCCAGAGTCGTGATGTCTCCGTTCCTTGTGAACGATGCCCATGAGTTTCATCCATGGGTTGTTGGCCGCATGGGCCCCCATGCCCCCGCTTTGCCACATTGCGCTCGCCAGCCTCGCTCGCTTCGGAGGAGCCCCGTCGGGGCACCCGCGTTATCCTTGCGGCAAGAACGCACGGCCCCTCAACGGACGAGGAGGCCCCGATATTAACTTCGCTCGGGCGATCGGCGACGATCACCGGCAGAGGCAGCCGATCGCTACCCGGGAGGCTCGGGGAGGTGCGAGGTGCCGTGCACGGCCCCGTAGGCTCCCAAGGCCGCCACTCGAGCACCTCCACCATCTATTCTATCTAACTCGTCGACCTTAAGCTCTCCTCTCTGCCTTTCGCCTGCTTCTTCTTCGGCTTCCTCTTCCTCGATGTACGCTCGATTCCTCAACCCTTCCGTACACTCCCGAAACCTCACACCTTCCTTCCGTCCATTCCTGCTACTTTATTCGATTCTTTGTTTTGTTTTTTTTGTTCTTGTCGTCGCTTCGTCTTCTCAACTTTCCTCTTATCTCCCGCGCACTTCACCTAGGTCCATCCGCGGAACCTTTATTCCTCTTCCTCACTGCACGTATCCACTCTACGAGTTTCTTCTATCTTGTTTCTCACTCGGTGTTTTTTTTTCTTCTTCTTCTGCTTCTTATTCTGTGTGCTCTCAAACAGTATCGATGATCCTTATTGCTTCCGGTACATGTTTCCTTCGAGGGGGATTCTCTTACGCTCGTTCGCACCTGTGGAAAACAATTTTTTTTTTATTTATAAAATTGATTTTGTGTTTTTTTGTGCTTTATACTATTTGGGGAAAAATTCGTAGATTTCGAGGCAAGGGCAGATAAAATGGAACGATTCTGGAAAAGGAATATTTTGAGGATGATGCACTGACACACAGGCAAGGGTGCACGATTGAGACTTCAGGGATCCCGAAGGGTAAGTCAGCGTGGACGTTTGTGCGAGACGCGCCAGTATCATTGACGTTTTATCTCGTGTGATTTTTTTGATTTTTTTTTTTCTCTCGGGCGAAAGCAGCGGTAAATTCTTTGACATGCCGATGGATCGAAGAAGCCGAAGATATCGTGAATTTTTTAGCGGAATCTCTGCCTCCAATTTCGTATGATTGCATGCAGTAAAGGAGCGAGCGGAATGGAGAGATCCGACGGAGAATGGAGTAACGAGGAGAGGAGAAGCGAATATAAACGAGGGGGCCGAAAGTTTAGAACTGGCGAAGCCGGGGCAAATGGATGGAACGAGGGAAAGGTTGGAAGAGCTGTGGGTATTGCCGGTATTGCTGGGCTGACTCGGGCGAAGAGGGCACACCGTCAGTGTGTGAGTGCTCTCGTGTGTCGTGAAGGAAATAAGAGGCAGAGCAGGAGGAAGGGAAGAATGAGATGTAATGAAAGGTTCTGCTAAGACCGCGTAAATATTTATGTTTTTAACTTAAACATAAAAATAATGATAGTGAAATATTTTCCTGTGCAAAAATGTTTGCACGTTTAACAATCATTTATTGCTCACAATAATTCACGATAATTTCTTTTTTGTATTGTAAAAATGAGGAAAAAAAATATCGCGCACGTTTGCGAACGAGATTTGTTAAAACGCATAGCCTTTCGCTGCCCTAGTGAAAATATTTCTGTGACAATTTGTCTTAAAACCTCTAACTGGACCGTTTCAGAGACTTTCAGAAATGTGCCGAAATTGTTTTCTCTGCTATTTGCTAAATATCTCTACCATTTTCTCGGCACAACTTCCAGATGTCATAATTTATCAGAAAAATTCAGAGGATTTTCCGAAAAATTATGGGAAACCCTGATTTTTTCTGATAAAGTGCGTTAAGAGAAAATACGAGTTGTCTCTAACATCTACTCATTCTATTACTCGTAAGAGTAGACATTTAAAAAAAACTTTTTATTTTTCGGAAATGCTATGATTTTCCCAGATAATATTGGTTCAGAGAATCATTAGAGTCGGCAGAGAAAATCAGAGATTTTCAGAACAATCAGGTTCAAAATTCAGCTTCAGAAGAAATCAGATTGAGAATAATCTTTGACTTTTTCTGCAAAGTACGAAAACTGAGAAATCCAGAGGACTTTTCAGAGAAATTTTTCATAAATTTTCAGACTTTCAGAGAAATTTTCAGACATATGCAGAGAAACATTTTCACCAGACGGGAAATAAAATGATTTCCATTTCCACGTGTTTCCACTATCTGAACCGCTTCGCGTTTCTTCCGCATTAATAGGATACAAAAAGGATCAATTTGTTAAATAAAAATCTTGCTCCGCTCCGGATGCAATGATGATAAACGTTGAGCAGAGTCCCGCCTCGGTACATAATTTACAGCAAGAACCAGCCCGCATTGCCTCAATATCCAGCCCGCGTGCACGCGGAAGTAAACGAGTCCCTTGGTGTATCGTGGCACGAGAATTTTTTTTTTTAATTTTTTTTTTTCATTTTTTTTCGTGACGGTATGACTGGCCGTACGGGGTTTGGGGGTGAGTTACAGCACGAGAGGATCCCCTTCGCTACGTTAAAAATCGACCGGTTAAAGTTTCTCTCCGCGCTGCGGATTCCGGTTAAAGTAAGCCCGAGGGGAGAAGGCGGGCGGAAAGAGGGAGGTGTACGGCAACCCGGGAGTGTTCTTTTTTCCCGATGGAAAGGAGAAATGAAAAAGGACGAGTCGAGTTAACGCATTGCGGCTGATGCCTGTACCGCTTTTGCCTGTTACCGTTGTTACTGTACTGTGAATACCGTGCTGCGCTCTTTTCGTCTATGTATTTCATTTCTGGCCCTCCCCTCTCTTCCCCCCCCCCCCCTCCCCGCAACTTACTCCAGAGAAAAATAACGCTATCCTGCCGGGAGACTAATTAGATTGTCGCACGCGGGAGAGCGCGCTTCCATTAGCGGATAAACGCTCTCGCTGCTACGCTCTTCTTCTTCCTCCCTCCTGTGCATTCCGGATATACTTTTAGGAAATGAACGGATATTTGGGATTTAAAAAAAAAGCAATTAGGGGTGAGCGAGGCGGAACGGGACCGATAATCGGGATGCATCGATGGGGCAAAATGGAACGTCCCAAAATTATTGGAAAATTGCGTTTTTGAAAAGGTTTTGAAAAACGTAATTTTTCAATCATTTTAGGATGTTCGATTTTTGCGCCATCGATCAATCCCGATTGTCTGTCCCATTTTGTTTTCTGCCCTTCCCTACTGTCTATTCGAAAATTTATAAAGAAAAAAAATAGATTAGAAAAATTGTTACTTTTTGAATTCAACAGCGGGTTTAAGGCGCTGGAATCCTCGGATTGTAAAGTCAATTTTTGACGCGATCTTTTTTACAGCATCTGGATACACTCTGTTACGATGGAACAATGAAAATGGTACTTTCGAGAGGAGGCCATAAAAAAGTTGTAAAAAAATACATAAAAAAATCTATGCCGAAGTATAGTATGTGTTACTTTTAGAATTTAATAATGGAATTTAGTTGCTAGTATCCTCGGTTTGTAGACTCAATTTTTTACGCGATATTTTTTAGAGCATCTGGAGACACTCTGTTACGATGGAGCAATGAAAATGGTACTTTCGAGATGGGGCGATGAAAAGATGTTGTAAAAAAAATAAAAACAATTTAAAGTGTATATGATAGAGAACGGTGCATATGGACAGCGGGGTTTGTGCGCTTCGCGATACCGCGTATACCGGAGTGAATGAAACCAACGAAAACGAGTGTGACGGAAGGGGAGAGAAAAGTGGATGAAAAAAAAGGGGAATGGCGGAGGCTCGTCCACTGGAATGAGAACTCCGTTATCAAATGTTCAACAGCCTGTAGATCGTCCCACACGCCGACGCGGATTGCCAAGAATTTGCCTTGTCCTAGTCGGCGAAAGGCATAGATGAAAAAAAAAGCAAAAAATTACCAGTTGAATGCGGAGGCTTGAAAAATCTTGTTTACAGAAAGTGACGATCATTGATAGAACAAACACAAAGACAGTAAAATTTTTCCTAAGATAACGTAATCTGACCTCGGAGATAATCACACGACGCCTTAAGCGGATTCGTGGAAATCCATGAAATTCATCTCACACAACATATGATCGTTTTTTAGGCGAAATTTGGACTCTACTTGAACTCGAAGGTGAAAAGTAAGAGGCAGACTTTCCGAGCTAGGATTTTTTTTTAATTTTCCAAATTGCCGGTTGAATGCGGAGAATTGAAAAATCTTGTTTGCCGAAAGTGACGATCATTGATAGAACAAACACAAGATACAGTGAAATTTTTCCTAAGTCAACGTAATCTGACACCTCTGAGAATCGGACGACGTTTTAAGCAGATTCGTGGAAATCCATGAAATTCATCTCACACAACATATGATCTTTTTTAGGCGAAATTTGGACTCTACTTGAACTCGAGGGTGAAAAGTGAGGGGCAGACTTTCCGAGCTAGGATTTTTTTTTATGGAATTTTTTGTAATATGCACCTTGACGAATGACGGAAGATCGTCGCGCACTGATCACTTTTAATCCAGAATATGGTTGATTTCGTAGTCGCGAGCTTTCGGCCATCGGTTCTTATCCACTGCGTCGACGATTTCGTTGATAAACTTTTCATTGCGTTCCCCTCTTCATCATTGTATAATATTCAAAACAATCAGTTCGAAGGCGAGTTATTGTTAGAGCGATGCGAGAGAACGAACACACAGCACGCGTATGTACTCCGCGGCCGGTTACACAGTCACACCACAGTTAGCCGTAGGAGAGGGCGATCGGCAACCTCAGATATTGCGTCCGGGCACGCAATTCTCGCGGCTAGTCGAGCACATTACGCGGACTGGCCGACGACCCTTCGTTAACATCTCGCACCCTCTTTATAGCCCAGCGCGTCGTTCACTCTTTTTTTTCTTCTTCTTTCTTTAACCCTCTCTCACCATCCAACTAAACTGAAATCCCCGTGAAAATTCGTCACTTTTATTTACTCGTAATACGGAACTATTTACTGTTTAATTTATTAATTAAAACGCGTTTCGGATAATTTTTCTATTAACATTTTATTTTTTTTTTGCAATTTAATTTGGGCTTCTACGATAATTTTTGGATCGTTTTCCCGATCGATTTATCTACTCAATTCCCTTCGTCGCCTCACTCCCTATTCACCGCCTGTTTCTAGCTTACACCTATCATTATTATTATTATTATTTTCTTTTTTTGAACGTTATTTTTTTGTGCGAAAAAAAACGTGTCGAAGTGCGATTATCAAAAACGGCAAAATTAACTTATTTAGCCGATTCGTCAACGAAATACAGAAAATAAAGTTTCCGGTAATCTAAGATAAAATTACACTCGACTCGAGCGACGATTTAGTAGCACGACCGAGGAAAAGAAAGCCGTTCGGAGTCTAAAGCTGCCTTAATATACGAGCCAGACTATAGCCACTAAGCAAGTAGAATCATACAAACACACATTCACCCACCAACCCACACACACACACGAGCGTTCATTTCATATGGAAATTTTCGTTGATTTGGCAATGCGACCCGTGAAAAATCAATTGCCTGGCTCTCGTTTTTCCTTTGAATCTTTCGGCGGAAAAAAAGTCCCCTTTAACTCGCTCTATAGCGTCAAATTGCATGAACCCTCTGAAACTTCGTCCAATCAACGTAATTAAAAGGAGAAACGAAATTAAAACCAACCCGGCGAATGTATATAATCCAGCGCGCGGAGTACGAATAAAATTCCGTCCATGAGCGAGAGAGTTCAAGGTGTTGAACTTCCTAAAATAAAAATAAAAAACGAAATAAATAAAAAATAAAAATATCAATCGAAAGAAAGAAAGCTGTGTACGCTCAGGGTCGAAGGTAGAGCCGAGCGTTTGGGTCGGAACAAAGGATGATAAGAGTATCCACAACCGCAAAGGAACGGTTGCTCCGCTCTCGCCGCATTGCCGACGCAGGAGATCGCGAACCCAACTACGGACACACACGAGAGAAAAAGCCGCATCCGCAGTCCTCCCCCCGCCCCCCGCACAGAGCCGCGACGCGTAGAGCGTTGTCTTGCCCACCTGCGCTCTCTCGCCCTCCCCACGAACTTTTCCTTTTTAAGTCGCAGTTCGCTGCGAAGGTTCGACATCGATGCGGCTCCTCGTCTCTGTCGTCCGCACCAAGAAAAATAATGCGTTTGACGGACCTCCCGTAAATAAATATTTATTTAGTTGAAATAACTATTGAGTTGACTTAAATAATTATCTATTTGATAAAAATTAATATTTAGTTGATTTGAATAAATATTTATTTGATTAAACTAAATATTTATTTGATTTGAATAAATATTTATTTGATTAAACTAAATATTTATTTGATTTAAATAAACATTTATTTAATTTAAATAAGGAGTTATTTAAAAAAATGAAAATATTTATTGAAACCAAACAACAATTTATTTGAAGGTGTCCGTCAAATAATTTTTTTTCGTGGGTGCGGGCCGTTCACGTTCTCGTTTCAAGCGTCTAACAGACCCGAGTCTTTCCACCGTAACTAATTTCGAAGGCATATTCGAAAGTAAATACGGCGATAGACGCGCCGTATTTACACGTACTTTTAAGCGTCGATACGCGCAAGCAATACCGCTTTATAGACCCGCGGCTTGCACGACGAATCAACGCTACGCCAATTCTATTCTAGCGCTAGACCTCGCCTCTGACCTTTCCATTAACAAAACTTTTCTTCACTTTTTTTTTTTACGAGAGCTCGAACAGTTTCAGTGGTAAATCCGTCGCGCGATACCCTCGAATCTATCCGTGGCGCGGCCTCGCGATGCCGATATATCCAATAACAATGCCCCGACTTTTATATATAAAATAGAGAGATAACGGAAGAGGAAAAAAAAAAAAAAAAGTAAAAAATTGCATGTATACGAGTATCGTTTATGCTATCGATTCTCCGCTGCACACGGATCGTTGTGGATCATCCTAGCAGCAACTTTGACACGCGAGCAGTGAATAGCGACGAGCATGTGAGCCGCACATTCATATACATATATATATACATACATATATACATATATACGAAGCAAATCCACCACTAACACGCCATCCTCGATGCACCGTCGTGACAGCGTACCGCAGTGTTGCTACTCGTCCACCGTATAGATATATATTTCCCGCTGGTTTCATACATCCCCGTGCAAGAAGAGCCGCGGTCTCTGTGGCGAACAACGCGGGTTTTCCAACGGTTCACTGTAATACAGCCGGGGGAAACTACGATTCGTACTCGATGTACTTTCCCCTGCATCGCGAAACGGCGAGCTCCCGGCGATTGCCTTCACTAACGATATTCCATTGTTTTCCCTACCGATGCTCCATCGAGGATCTAAAAAAAAAAAAAAAATTTTGACGAGGGAACTGGCAAGTCAATCGTAGATAACAGAATCCCCCCCCCCCCCATCGTCGACGCACCCTGCACACGGGTTACGGCCGCTTGTTATTTTTTTTTTAACTCGTTTCAGTATACTCTTATTTATTCTAATCCTCGCGACGATTATTATTATTATTGTTATTTATTTATTTATTATTGATAAAAAAAATGAATTTAAAAAATAATTTTGAATTATTTTTTTTTTTTTTTTTAATCATATAAATCGCTCGTCTTGCAAGTGCTCACTTTTGGCCGTAGGCGGGCAGGTAGGGTTAAGTCGCGTGTCGACCGAGGGTTGCCCGAAGGAATCGGGCGCGCACGAGACTCCCGCGCGGAGCTCAACGTTTCGCCTCACTGCCGGGCTCACTGCAGCTTGTGACGCACCATCCCCTTCCCTACGTGCTTCTCTCCATCCCACCCCGTCGAGCTTTCGCCAGCCAACCCTCCACCTCCACCTCTTTCTCCGTTACTCCTACTCTCTTGCCTTCCGCGTACCCGCCGACCCTTTGGCGCACTCTGTCTCGGTCTCTCTTGGTCTTTCAAAATCTCCCACCTCCTGCGCCTCCTCCCTCCCCCCTCCCTCCCGGCCAGCCCCCCTCGTGCCCTCGGCGTCCCGTCCCAGTGATTCGCGTCGCCACCCGACGTGCCCGCACCGGCGTTCTATCCCCTGCTGAAGTACACAAGGCAGGCGTCCGACGGCAGCGGCCGGGCCAGCGGCGCACACCTGCGCTCTACGTACCGTGCTTGTCCTCCCGCGAAACCGACGACGATGAGAGACCTATAGTTGTCGCACCACCAACACGTACGTAAACAAACTGGCACAGTCCGTTGGACACTCAGCAGTCATTGGCTAGGAAATATAATCTGTATAGACGTATGTGTATGGGAGCTGGGCAAATATAATAAGCCCAAATAATAATATATAGTAAGTACTCGAAGTGGGTATTGAAGTATCAAGTACTGAGTCAGTGCCCGGTAGTCAGAACTTCGGTAATTCAGTTCTGCCGGTACCCAATAGTACTTGATACTTCGATAGTACTTCGAGTACTTGCGACTTCGATACGTACTTCGAGTACTTGCGACTTCGATACGTACTTCGAGTACTTGCGACTTCGATACGTACTTCGAGTACTTGAGGTCGATACGTACCTCGAGTACTCGATACTTCTATACGTACTTCAAGAGCTTGATACTTCAGTACGTACTTCAAGAGCTTGATAATTCTATACGTACTTCAAGAGCTTGATACTTCATTACGTACTTCAAGTACGTATTGAAGTTCAAGTACTGATTCGGTGTCCGGTACTCAGAACTTCAGCAATTAACTTCTGCCAGTACTCAAAACGTCAGTACTCGAGAACTACCCAGTGCTTGGTACTTCGAGTATTGGATATTTCGACACGTACTTCAAGTACTGGATACTTCGATACGTATTTCAAGTAATTGATACTTCAATACGTACTTCGAGTACTCATTGAAGTATCAAGTACTGAGTCAGTGCCGAGTACTCAGAACTTCAGCAATTGAGTTCTGGTCACTACTAAATACGTCAGTACTCAAGAACTACCCAGTCTCCCCTGTATGTCTACAGTAAGCCTTCTGGTGGCTCGTGCGCGTCGTGCGCCCGCCTGAAGTGTCTCCAAAAGACTTTAAATAATTAAAACCTGGACAGGAGTCCAAGGGAACTTAGAATAATCAGCCCTTCACAACTCAATCCCTTCCTCTAAGGGAACTTACAATATTTCAGGCTTTGGGGGGTCTCAGTGAGTATCTGTGAGTGCCCGTGATTATCTGTGAGGACATACCATATATCAGTGACTTAGCAGATTTCGGGGTGAGGGGCCACTCAGGAGCGACTTAGAATATTTCAGTCGGGGGGGTGTTTGCTTCACCAAACGGGACGAGGCTTTTTGTACAATGAAGCTGAACTTTTTCCCTTACGATAAGGGGGGGGGGGGGGGGAGGTCATCTTCATAGAAAGGCACCTCCCATCTTCGTATAGTGAAACTGAACCCCTCGGTTCTTGACACCGCAACGACAGCAACAGCGGTGAGATTTTTTATATGTTACAGAGGGATATATCTCGGCGAAAACAACACAAATGATGTCAATGAGTTATAACTCATCGTTTGTATAACATTGAGCCAAAGTTCACGCAATGCGGAGGATTAATTTTCGCCGGTCGATATCGTTTCGGATGAAAAACAAGAATTTACGATCTTGGGAGAAATTATGGAATTTTTTTTTTCCGAGAATAGCGGAGAAATGTTGGCAATGTTTCATCGAGCTTTACGTAGGACGAGTAGATAAAGCGAAGAAGCGGATTGGAGCTGTGTTCCAAAGTCATTCGGGCTACCAACATTTTGACTCGCCACTGGCAACCGGAGTAGCCTTGGCATGGATTTTATAAAATTAATACATTAAACCAGAAACTAAAATACACGATCTCTTAATTCTCGGAAACTCGAAATGATACGCAGTAGATAAACGACCAAGTGGAAATAACCCGCGATATTCCGTAACGTAAAGCTCGTCCACCCTTAAGTGGACAACAACCTTACAGCTTCGCCTCACAGACCTACCACCGCAGAGTTATATAAAAAAAACAATAATAATCATAAAAAGTTTATCCAAGGCATGAAAATAATGGACGGAAGGTTTCGACAAAAAAGTATCAGAAAAATTGAATTCACGCCAGCGAAAAGTCGGCCACCGTCCGCCTTAAGGGGACGACAACTGTGGGACGTTGTTTCGCGTAGGAAACGCAGCAATGGCAGATATCCAAAATCCTTCCCCTTTCATGACCGCATGAATTTTATAAAATTATGCAATGAACCAGAAAATAAAATATACGATCTCTTAATTCTCGGAAACTCGAAATGATAGTAGAATTGATACTAGAACGCGGTAGATAAACGAACAAGTAGAAGTGAGCCGCGATATGCCGTAACGTAAAGTTCGCCAGCTCTTAAGTGGACAACAACCGTAAAGCTTCGCCTCACAGACCTATCGCGCTAGAGTTATACAAAACACAATAATAATAATAAAAAGTTTATCCAAGGCATGAAAATAATGGGGGAAATGTTACGACAAGAAAGTATCGGAAAAATTGAATTCTTGCCAGGGGAAAGTCGGCCACCGTCTGCCTTAAGGGGACGCCAACTGTGGGACGTTGTTTCGCTTAGAAGACGCAGCAATGGCAGATATCCACCCCCCTCCCCCTTTATGGCTGCCTCGCGGTTCGCCACCTGGTAGCATGAGCTCTATAGTCCCTTCTATGGCATCTATGGTCGAAGATTCTATAGTACATTCGCAACGAGCACTGTCGATGCCAACGCTATACTGCCTGTTCCACTACGACCACCCTACCAGTATCGTGTACATCGTGCGCACAGTTTCACCGTACCGAGTTCGCCCCCCCCCCCCCCCCCCCCCCCTCCACGCCTAACCCGACGCCCCTACAATTGCATTGCGAATAAACTATATATTCATGCCGCACGGATCGTCGCCTTTCTCTCGCAGTAGCCGCACCGCCACCGCCGCACCGCGACCGCATGTTTAACTTCTGCAGGAGGAACCTCGTACGACTTCGCCCAGAGAGATTTTCCACGTACGGTGCATCCAGGGTTGCTTCTACAAATACCCTTTTTTCGAGACTGTCGGTCAATTTTTTTTTTCTCCTGCATTCCTGAAATGACGAAATTGTAAATAGAATCGAATATTAAAGCAATGATCGAGTGCATAATTTTGTGAATTTGTATAAACAAATTTTGATGAGTTTTGCAGCAGAAATGAAATTGGATAAACCCAATTACCCGTAATTATCTGACTTCAATTTCTATTGAATTTAAATTCTTAACTTCTGCAGGAGGAACGCAGTACGACTTCGCCCGGAGAGATTTTCTACGTACGGTGCATCCAGGGCTGCTTCTACAACTACCTCTTTTTCGAGAGCTTCGGTCAAATTTTTTTTTCTCCCGCATTTCCGAAATGACGAAACTGTAAATTGTGCACTCGATCTTTTCTTTAGTATTCGATTCTATTTGAATCGAATACTAAATTAAAGATCGAGTGCACAATTTTGTAAATTTATATTAATAAATTTTGATGAATCTTGCAAGCAGAAGTGAAATTGGATAAACCCAATTACCCGTAATTATCTGACTTCAATTTCGATCGAATTTAAATTAATTATTTATTTATTTATTTATTTATTGTAACATGTACTGGTCAAGCCCTTTTTACATCAATATATATGTGCAAATAGTGTACAGTGTGCGGTAAGCTATGTACCATTTATTCAAATTTGTCTCTACTACCAACTAAACACATAAATAATAAATAGCAATAATAAAAAAGAATTGTCCGAAAGTTGAACTGAAGATTCTTTAACAATTTACTTGCTTTTCAGAATGTGAATTTTCAGTCAAAAGGTCAAAGCCCTCGAAAAAAAACGCTAAAAAAATGTTCGAAGAAATCTGCTCGAGGACCGTTTTTCCCGAATCCGGGCAAAAACCACCAGAAAAAAATCCCGCAGCTAAAGCGGAAATAAAACCCCCGACAATGTACAGTTTTTTTTTCCGCCTGCCCTTTCTCTCATCACCTTGAGTACCTCTGTGACGATTCTAATTCGCGAAATAAAAAAAGCTTAGGAATTTTTTTTGTTATACTTCGTTAGTTCCAATTTGAATGTCGAAAAATTTGAGGACTCGGAGATTTCTTCCGGCTGGCGGGTGATTCGTCGTGCGACCAGCTACCGAAGTGTTTCTTTCGCACCGCTCATTCTCGTCGCATATTCATCGTCACTCGGCAAATGGTACGCTCCCGGTCCGCTCTAGCGTCTCCTTCGCCGAAGCCATCCTCATTCTTTTTCCTCTCCCGTCGAAACTTTACTCGTGCCCATTGTAAAATTACCGGTTTTCCCCGCGCGAACGTTTCCATTTTCTTCTGGCTCTTTGTGATTTTAAGCGGCGCCCATAAGTACGCCCCAGTGTAAAGGTACGCGCGGATGTGTGCAAGTCGTTGCAAACAAGGGAGTCGGGCGGTCGGCGAAACTTTGGAGCTTCGGTGTGTAGTATATTATAAACCACTAGCCTATATTTGCTGTACTCGAGGGGGGCACTCGAGGCTCTCTTTGCTCTGCCACACGAGCGGTTCATCTAGCCCGGTGAAGTTTCTTCGGCCGAGTCAACTATGCCATTCTCAAACGATGCTTTTTGTTCCTCTCGCTTTACAGCTGAACACACATTTTTCAGAGAACGAAGAGTTTACTTTTTTCCCCCTTTTTTTTAGCCCCGCGCGTTCGTAGCTAGTCGCGAAACCGCCACCGAAGGTGCTACAGAGATGAGAAATTTTTTTTTCGTTTTTTTTTTTTTATGTAAAGCTAATTAAAATTTTCATTTAAGTTTCTAGAAAAAAAAGAATATTTGGTTCCTGAAAGATGACGAGAATGTTCCTCGGATGATTTTAAGGAACAATCAATTTTTCTCTATTCCCTGACTAGCGTCCTTTGCCAAGCCAACTCGAAATTTTTCAAGTTTTTCGTTAAAAACAACTGAAACACAGCTGAACACGCACTCTGATAAAAAAATACGGTTCAATCAACTAAAATTCGGGCAGGGACGTTCAACTGAATATTTTGTTGGTACAGCTAAAAAATTGGTTAGTTCAACAATCTTTTGGGTGATTGCACAAAAATATTTTTGAGTCATTCAAATATTTTGTTCGACCAACTAAATATTTATTTGAACGTCCCTGCCCGAATCTTAGTTGATTCAACTGAACTTTTTTATCCGTGCATTTTTCAGAGAACGAAGAATTGACTTTTTCTTTTTTTGCTTAACTCCGCACGTTCATAGCTATTCGCAAAACACTGCTACGACCGAAGATGCTACTGGTAAAGATGAGAAACAATTATTATTTTTTATATATAAAGCTGATTACAATTTACATTTAATTTTCGAGTATATAAAAGAGGATTTATGTCCTGAAAGATGAAGAGAATGTTTTTCGGACGATTTTAAAGAACAATTAATTTTTCTCTATTCCCAGACTAATGTCCTCTGCCAAGCCACCGCGAAACTTTACACATTTTTCGTTAATAAAAAAACTGAAACACAGCTGAACACACATTTTTCACAGAACGAAGAATTTACTTTTTCTTTTAATTTGCTTAGCTCCGCACGTTAATTCGCAGCTATTCACGAAACACACCGGACCGACGGTGCTACTGGCAGAGATGAGAATCAATTTTTGAATTGTTTTTTGTCTGATAAAAGTGTACATCTAATGTTTGAGTCCAAAAAAAAAAAGAGGATCTGTGACCCGAGAGATGAAGAAAGTATTCTTCGGACGATGTTAAAGAACAATTGATTTTTCTCTATTCCCAGACTAATGTCCTGTGCCAAGCCAACTCGGAACTTTGAAGGTTTGTCTTTAAAAAAAAAACGCTGCAGGATTTTCAATTAGAGAGTATAAGCTCGATTTTTTTTCTGCGCCGGACCGGGCAGAGATCAAACTCGATCACGGAAGCAAGTGGGTTGGAGTGGCTGCTTCGCGAGACTAATTACTTTCGTAGCGTCGGGTCTCACTTCGATCCGGTGCATACGAGACCGAGAAGATTGAAACTGGCGTACTCGGCGAAACGGTACTCCTCGAGGGTACGAACCGAACAATTCTCGAATTAATCCTCTATTGATCGACGAGGAATGTTTCTTTTTTGTTCCGTTGCCTCGCGGCGTTACTCAGACATTCCCGAGTCCATCGTCCATTTTTCATTCAAGTTTGCGGTAGCTGAATCATTAAAGGGTTGACAAAAAAACCTATTGAATTGTTCTATCCCGCCGATCTCTCTCCCATCCGATTATCCTGTATTTTTAACTCCCTGAAAGGCTTAACGTTCGCGAGTCGCAATTTCACGGACTGATTCTCTTATGAGACTTAAAAAAAAAATTAATGCCTGGAGAATTTGAATAGCGTTGCTATATCGTAACAGGCCAGGCATTAATGTAGAGCATTGTACAACAATTTCACGTTACGTTGTCGATCTAAATTTTAGTTTGTAAGCGTTGATCACAAAATTTGGCATCAATTTTTGGACGATTCTTTCATCGACTATCACACCGATAGATCTTGCGATCTTAAAACTTCACTCTGATGCATAATTGGTTCGATTTGGCGAGGGTAAAATCTTTCACTACTTTGTAAACAGTTCGCTCGATGCTCGTAAAGAAACGAACAAAAAAATGCGGAACAATATGTTATCGATGGCCATAAAATGGTTTCGTTCAGCCTTTTAAAAAAGGATCTCATCTGGAGTGTACGCGAATAAATAAAAATGCAGAGAACAAAAGCTCGTAAAGCTATATAATAATGTATATATGTATGTATAAATATATATGAGTGGTCTGTAGGTACGTACTGCGAAGGAAATGTTGGAAGCCTTGCTGGGAGAGTAAATATCGGTACGACACGATCTCACCTCTCTGGAATCGTTGGGTGAGCCGGCGTCATACATATTCGAGTAGGGCGGTTATCCCCGTCGAGAGCTGTGAAGGGGGTAGCCCTCGTCACAGTCCAACTAGAATCGAAAAGTTGCCTCTCCGAGCTCTGAAAAAGAAAACCAAAAAAAAAATATCGTAAATCCGTCAATTCGAGCTATTTTTTTGCGTGAGTCAACACGCGCTTCAATCAATGCTGGACACGGCACGACTATGATTCTCGCTTGAGCAAACAAAATCTGGCAACGATCAATCAATACTCGTTGAAACATACTTTACAGGGTGCAAAAAAAAAAATGAAACGATGAAAGTAAAAAAAGAGATAACACATTTCCATTCTAAACTAGAAACTCGAGGGATTTTTATCCTCGGATCCCGCGACAACATGCACAATCCGAATCAACACTTCATTGATCTTTTAAGAGCCATTTCTTTTTTGGTAATTTTCATTAAAAGATACAAATAAAAAATGAAACCAATAATTGTGAACGAACGAAAATTATTTTATCTAATCAATGAAAATAATAATAATAATAATAATAATAATAATTGATTAGCGACTTGGTCGCTGATTAGCGACTTGGTCGAAAATTTATGGGTTTCCCTATTTTCTCCGTGACTATTAATATTTACGACGAAAGCAAATTGGATTTTTTTAGGCTATATATAGATTAATGAAAACCTAATTTCCTTTTGTCTGAAATATTAATATACGCTGAGAAAATAGGGAAAATGAAATGTTACCGACTGAGTCTGTATCGCGTGTCCTTAGTATGGACGAAAATTTTATCTCTGTGTGATTTCCCGGTCACGACCGTGCCAGTTTGCAAGTAACAAAGGTTGATCCGAAGCAGATAGATCGGGAAAACTAGATAGCGTTTGGATGTCGGGGCGCGAGAGTATCGTCGGAATCATAATGACCAAGTCCAAGCGCCGGAGTTATTGAACGAAGCGAACTGTAATTTCCGGTTTATATTATGTTCGACCCGCCGGAGCAGGCACGTTCGACGGGCCGAGTTTCGTCGAAATCGCGTAATGGAACGAAGGCGAGTAGATTCGTGATAGACTGCCCTACACAAACAATATTTATTAAATAATTATTACGGAACACCGCAGATTATATGGCGAGATTCGCATTAGGTATTAATAATCTCTCGATGCCGATGCGCTCCATTGCTAAAGCATAATCGTACCCTCGAACGAATTTGCCAATATTCTATACACGGTCCATTAGCGCGTTTGACGTTTGGCTACGACCAATTATGCGCACAGCAACGCTCCAAGCGTTTTAGTTATTTTTGCATGTTATCGGTAAATTTCCGAAAATGGAAAATGCGATTCCGTCTTTCAATTCGGCACGATGATATTCTCGAAACAACATCGTTATCTGCAAAAAAAAAAAAAATTCATGTAAACTCGTTTAATTATAATAACTACACTGATAAAAAAATGAGTTTGAATCAACTAAATACTCGGGCAGGGACGTTCAAATAAGTATTTTGTTGGTGCAGCTAAAAGATTGGTTAGTTCAACAAATTTTTTGATCATTTCACCTAAATATTTTCGAGACGTTAAAATATTTTGTGCATCCAACTAAATATGTAATTGAACTTCTCTACCCAAATCTTCAGTTGATTCAACCATATTTTTTTATCAATGTATGGCTGAAGGACTTCGACCGATTGCCATATTACGACCGATACGTGATAAGGTTTAAGTTTCTTATGTATCAAAAACTATTCCATGTTAAGTATTGTCAATAAATTCACTGCTACTACTATAGTAACTGATTCTTCACGGATATTATTTTTTAATGGCACTAAAAAAATATTTTTATTTTTATTTTATTTTGTTAGTGAATAAGATTCCACCTTGTTCGTCGAATTACTCGACAAGTATAAACGAATTCGCTACTGCGGGCAAAGCGAACAGCACGGGGTCGGATATAAGTTCAGGGACTTACAGGACTTTGCGTACCGGCCGGGCTCGAGAAGATTCCTTTATCCGCGTAGTTTTGCAACGCAGGTGACTCGACCTACGCCAGGCCGGCCGAACGGTGTAAACTGTACAACATTACCAGCTGTCTACTTTCGACGGGATTTTATTGATGGCGACGTGCAAAACAAAACGAAGCAAGTCAGGCTTTCCCGCAAATAGTACTAGCGAATGGGGACATGTGAGAACCGGGTTGACTATATCACCTGCGTACAAACTCATTCGGTGAGCTAAAAAAGAAGTGCCTTCAGGCATCATCTTGAGGATGTACTTGAATAAAAAATTAGGCCTCGTGCTCGTGGAATTTTTAATGATTGTCGTTTGCAAAGCCGAATACGACTACCTCGACAAAATATCTTCCTACGTTCGGTAAGAAATTATTAATGTCATCACATAGATCTGTCCTTTACTCCACTTTTTTGGTACTGGTTCTGAGGACGACTTTCACTAATATTCAATGAGAAACGCTTGTTCGGTTATGACTCAGTATTTAAATAAATGAATTATCTGCAGGACCAGCAGTAGCGACATCGCGGATAAACTATCTTCCTATTATCACGAATATACCAAGGAGAAATCAGACATCAAGGAGAAATCAGACATCAAGGAGAAATCAGACATCAAAGAGAAATCAGACATCAAGGAGAAATCATATGTAGACGAGCGACACGACGAGGCGTTCGTAATTTTGTTATTTTAATTCTTATCACCAAAAATTCTTCTCAAGCAACATATTTAATGATTGCTAGGCTTACTATTACACCTTTATATGGTGGCATTACAAAAGTACGGTTAATAGATTTATTAAAATTGTATAGAAATGAAATTTGTTTACACTGTTTTTGTAGCACTGACTATAGAGCAGACTATAAAAATTCGTCCGAAAAAAATATAATAATAAGACCTTTGCTTCTATGTGGTGGCATTAAAAAACGCTTAATACGAATTTATTAAAATGTTATGGAAACGAAATTTAAAAAAATGTTTTTTACAGCAATGACTATGTCGCTGACGTTGAAAATTCGTGCGAAAAAAAGCTCCGGAAATGCAGAATGTTGATCAAAGACATTCCCGATGAGACGCTTTCGAGAAGAATCGTCAATATGTTGCTGTCTAGAACGGATTTCAGGGTAGTTATTATTATAGAAATAAAATCGGTTTTTTTAAGTACTTGGCGTCGAGAAGCTACCGCGTCTCTTGATTCGTAAACTTTTCGTCAAAATGGTGTTAAAATATCATAGTAACGACAATTAAAAATCGACAGGAAGGGGATTCATCGTTTCATGGTCGTGTAATATTGGAAGCGACGGCATCGGAGCTCGAAACTCTGAAGAACTTTGGTCTCGGTATATCGACGCTCCGAGAAGCCGCTCCGATTCTCAATAATGTGATAAAAAGTGACGAGTTCGACGAAGTCGATGAATTTACATTGTCGATTAATTCACTGACCTCAGAACTGTTTAACTTTATTGACACTTATGTAAGTATCAAAAAGTATAAATTGTTTTGATATATTTTTGAAAATATAGCTATTGACATTTTTTATGTTTTTTAAATCTGTTTTCAGAAACACGGCATTATCATCATCGTCAGCGTGCTATACTTGTTTCGAATATTAACAAACAGGGAACATGACGTTTGGCTGATTTTTTCAATAGTTTTGTACGTTGTATGCATCGTATACTTTGTCGTTACATTGAGGGAAGTTCTGCAGGTAATCTGTTTTACATTTAATTTAATTTAATTACGAATTCGAATAGACGCTCAATGTACACGAGAAACATTTTTTTTTATTAAAAAGGAGGAAAATATTAAAAATATGGAAAATATGGAACAAGTGCCGATTCATTGCGAACCCGACGCTATGCGCTGGACCGATAAAATAATGGCCCTGGTCTCATCCGGTGAGTACACACAGTAAAAAAAATGATTTCGTAAAAATAATTTTGTTAAATAAGTGAGAAACTCGTTTGTTAATTTGTCATTTTGTTTGAAAAACTAAAACCGGATGAAGCGATCGCAAAATTAACAAATAAAAAATTGTGAACGTTTGTGAACGATAAGTCGTAAAAAGTGCAAACTTTGTTACCGTGCACGAGCTCTGCTAACTTATTAAATAGTAATTCTCAATTTTTTTCTAGCCGAAGATTGCGAAAAATACAACGAGGCAAAAAGGAATAATAGTCCGGTAATAAAAATAACGCTTGCGTCTTTTCGTACCGTCGATCGGATTTTTCGGAGAGCCGTGGCGCTGGGTATCGAAATTGCTCTCATACTTATTAAAATTGTGGCCAGTAAGATCGAATATTCTCGCGATGAAATTACGTTCGCTTTGTTGAAATTCGCATTGATTTTTCTAATTTGTATTTTTTTATAGAGTATCTTCCACTCTTGGGACTTTTCATCGTTCGAAATATTGTCGCCTTGAAAGATTATTCGATAGCTACACTAGCCTGGTTGGTGCTGGCATTATTCGCTTGCTATTTATATTACTCGAGATGTACCAAGCGTTCGAAACCGAGACGAAGACTCAACAGCAAAAACGAACGATGGATGACAAGATTTATGAAGAAGGTACGGGCAAACGAATTCGTAAATGGGTTTACCAAATACTTTAATTTGTGATCAATTTGTCAATAAAAAAAATTATTCCCGTTCGTTAATATTTTCAGCCTTATGAAAAGTTCGAGGCAAACGCGGAAACAGGAAGTCGCGATGAAGATAACAGGGCAGACGCGGACAAGTCAACGAACGTTACCAGAACAAAAACTCAGACGAAAAATGGTGCAAAACAGAAGACTTGATTAAACTCAATAGGAATCGCGGTTTATAGTGTTAAAGTTTTTTAATGAAAATAAAAATGAAAATAATTTTTATAAATACAGTTTAAGTGCTCTAGTGCGTCTCCGCTGTTTTTGTTTTTGTTAATTTCCGAGTTTCACCGTTTTCGGATCTCTCGTCTAGCAACCACGTATTTTTCACCAAATAGAGTTATCTTATAATTCCACGTGTATTATTATCCCGCGATTCTTACGTGAATGCGTAAATAACAATAAGTGCGAAAATAAAAGGAAGGGTTCAAGGCAGAGCTAACGCCTAAATACATTCTGAGTCGAGTGATGAAAAAAGCGATAAGTTTAAGACAAATTGAGAATATTCGTGGGAGACTTTCAAAGTTGCTATTAAAAGATGAACTATATTTATTAATCTAAAGTTTTAATTAATGAGATTAATGAGATTTGAAACGTGCTATTAAAATTGCTATGAATTGAGAATAGCTATTAAAAGATGAACTATATTTTATTGATCTAACGTCTGGATTCGTGAGGCGAGACGGATTTTAGTTTTCGAAGACGCTTACCCTAAAGAGTTAATGAGAGCTAAAACGGTATTGGAGGTTGGGAATTTCGATGTAAGATATATGTCGCAAACTGCATATTTGAACGAATAAACGAAGTTTTATATATAATCTTATAACAATCTTATCGATCTCATCTCGTCCACTTTATAATAATGTTTTCCTTTGTCCATTTACGGCCATTCAATCTAACAATCCTTTAATCTTGGATATTATTTTTACCCGACTTACGGCAAAAACTAACGCGATCAGTAAAACGTATAAAAACAAAGTAGCGCAGCCGACTAGAATGGCGTCCGAGAAGCAACTGCTTTTTATGATCTGTCTTTCAGTGCAGTCTCTGCAAACCCCCTCTCCTAGTCTCTTTCGCAACAAACAATCTTTCCCCAAGTCATTTTTGAACTGATAACGGTTTTAATCGCGAGTAACTACTCAAATAGTTATAATTTCTGGTTTATGTTATGTTCAACCCGCTGGAGCAGCCACGTTTGATGAGTCTTATACACAAAAAATATTTGATAAATAATTACTTCGCAGATTATATCGCGAGATTCGCACGAGCTATTAATAATCTCTCGATACCCTCACTACCCTCGTACGAATTCGCTAATACCTTATACATGGTCTATTAGCGCATCCGACAGTTGACTGCGACCAATCATCCGCACACCGACACCCAAAATGTTTTCGCTATTTTTGTGCGTCTCGGTTAATTGCCTAAACTGGAGAGTGCAATTTCGTCTTCCCATTCAGCGCGATAATATCCTCGAATAAATATCGTTATCTGCAAAAGAATATTTTTAATATAAACATAGCACATTATAATAACTATAATAACTATAATATGTATAATAACTACAATAAATGAATGTTTGCGGATAGTATTTTTTAACGACAATAAAAAATATTTTCTGTTTTTATTAAATTTTTTGAAAGAATAAGATTCCACCTAGTTTCCCGAACTAGTCAACGACTATGGACGAATTCGCTACGGCGGGCAAAACGAACTGCGCGCGGTCAGCATTCACTTCCAGGATTTTTCATATCGGCCGGGCTCGACAAGATTCCCGTATCTGCGTAGTTTTGCAAAGCGGGTGGCTCGACTAACGAGGGTCGGTCGACAGATATAAGCTGCACCAGCTGATACCACCTGTTTACGTTCGATGGAGTTTCATTGTTGGCGACGTGGAAAACAGGACGGAACAAAATCCGGGCATTCCCGCAAATAGTACCGATAAATGGGACCATGTGAGAACAGGGTTGACTACCCAACCTGCGTACAAACTTATTTGGTGAGCTAAAAAAAGTGGCTTCGGGCATCGACTTGAAGATGTACGTGAAAAAGAAAATATGCCTCCTGCTCGTGGAATTTTTAATGATAGTCGTTTGCAAAGCCGAACACGACCACCCCGACAAAAAGTCTTCCGACACTCGGTAAGAAATGATTAATGTCATCTCATAGCCCACTCCTTTTATTCAATTTTTTTGGGCTCGTTCTAATGCCGGGACTCACTAATATTCAATAAGAAATCTCTTGTTCAGTTATAACTGAATAAATAACCTATATAATAAATCATCTGCAAGACCACCATAACGACGTTGCGGTTAAAATATCTTCCTGTTTTCACGAGTATACGCAAAAAACATCAGAGACCTATGTAGAACACGTATCGAGTGATACGAGTTCGTAACTTTATTAAAAATTATTGTCACTGTGAGTTTTCGAACTACCTGTTTAGTGACTGCTAAGCTCATAATATCGACGGCTCAATTCAATAAGGGCGTACGATGTATTGAAATCCGATCCTTATACGCCCCTCTAGCATAAGACTATCGAGATGGTGGCATTACAAACGAAGGCTCGATGGATTTCTTAAAACTTTATAGAAATTACATTTTTTTAAATTATTTCTATAAAGTTATTGCAGCAGCAACTATAAAGCTGACAATGAAAATTCGTGCGAAAAAGAGCTGCGGGAATGCAGAGATGTTCCCGACGAAATACTTTCGAGAAGAATCGTAAATATGTTGCTGTCTAGAATTAAGTTCACGGTAATTATAATTTGCTAACTTTTCATCAGAATCGTGGAAAAATATTATTGTAACGACGATTAAATATCGACAGGAAGAGGATTCATGGTTTAATGGTCGTGTAGAATTGGAAGGCACGGTATCGGAGCTCGAAACTCTGAGGAACTTTGGTCTCGGTATATCGACGCTCCAAGAAGTCGCTCCAATTCTCGAAGACGTGATAAAAACTACCGAGTTCGGCGGAGTCTACGAATGTGGATTGTGCCTTCAGTCATTGCACTCACAACTCTTTAACTTCATTGACACTTATGTAAGTATCAAAAACGATAAATTGATTTGATATATTTTCGAAAAAACACTTTTTGAAATTTTGTTTTCTTCTTTAAATCTGTTCTTAGAAACAACATATTCCCTCCATCGTCCTCGGACTATATCTCATTCGAATGTTAAGGGACAAGAAATGCAACTTTCGGCAAATTGTCTTTCTGGGTTTTTTATGTATAAGCGCCGTAATCTTTACCAATACCTTGCGTGAAGTCGAGCAGGTATAAATCTGTCTTGCATTCAATTTGATTAAATTGCGAATTTAAATAGTTTCTCGATATACACAAGAATGATTTTTTTAACTATCAAAAAGGAAGTAAATACGAAAGAAGCGCCGATTCACTGTCGACCCGATGAAATGAGCTGGACGGATAAAATAATGGCCCTGTTCGCCTCCGGTGAGTACACGAGGTCTGCTACAATACGAAAATGATAATTGGGCCCGTTAACTTATTAAATGAAAAATCTTCAATTTTATTCTAGCCAAAAATTGCGAAAAATACGAGAAAGAAATGAATAATCGTCCGGGAACAATACTTAAGCTGACGATTTTTCGTATCCTCGATCGAATTAGTGGGCAAATCAGAGCTCAGAGTATCAACATTGGTTTCACTATTATTAAATTTTTTGCCAGTAAGACCACATACTCTCACGATAAAATTAAGTTCTCGTTGTTACAACTGAATTTGATTTTTCGAATTTAAATTTTATTTACAGATATTCAGAAATGCAGAATGTTGATCAATGACATTCCCGACGAGACGCTTTCGAGAGGAATCGTCAATATGTTGCTGTCTAGAACGAATTTCAGGGTAGTTATGATTTAAAAAAAAAACGGTTTTTTAAAGTAACTAACCTCGAGAAGCTACCGCGTCTCTTCGTCCGGAAACTTTTCGTCAAAATAATGTTAAAATATCATAGTAACGACGATTAAAAATCGACAGGAAGGGGATTCATCGTTTCATGGTCGTGTAATATTGGAAGCGACGGCATCGGAGCTCGAAACTCTGAAGAACTTTGGTCTCGGTATATCGACGCTCCGAGAAGCCTCTCCGATTCTCAATAACGTGATAAAAAGTGGCGAGTTCGACGAAGTCGATGAATCTACATTGTCGATTAATTCACTGACCTCAGAACTGTTTAACTTTATTGAGACTTATGTAAGTATCAAAAACGATAAATTGTTTTGATATATTTTTGAAACTATAGCTATTGACATTTTTTGTTTTTTTAATCTGTTCTCAGAAACACGACATTAGCATCATCGTCAGCGTGCTATACTTGTTTCGAATATTAAGAAACAGGGAATATGACGTTTGGCTGACTTTTTCGATAGTTTTGTACGTTGTATACATCGTATACTTTGTCGTTACATTGAGGGAAGTTCTGCAGGTAATCTGTCTTACATTTAATTTCATTTAATTACGAATTCGAATAGACGCTCAATGTACACGAGAAACATTTTTTTTTATTAAAAAGGAAGAAAATATTAAATATATGGAAAATATGGAACAAGTGCCGATTCATTGCGAACCCGACGCAATGCGCTGGACCGATAAAATAATGGCCCTGGTCTCGTCCGGTGAGTACACACAGTAAAAAAAATGATTTCATAAAATCGGAATATGAATTCTCGTAAAAATAATTTTGTTAAATAAGTGAGAAACTCGTTTGTTAATTTGTAATTTTGTTTGAAAAACTAAAACCGGATGAAGCGATCGCAAAATTAACAACTAACAAATTGTGAACGTTTGTGAACGATAAGTCGTAAAAAGTGCAAACTTTGTTACTGTGCACGAGCTCTGCTAACTTATTAAATGGAAATTCTCAATTTCGTTCTAGCCGAAGATTGCGAAAAATACAACGAGGCAAAGAGGAATAATAGTCTGGTAATAAAAATAACGTTGGCGTCTTTTCGTACCGGCGATCGAATTTTTCGGAGAGCCGTGGCGCTGAGTATGGAAATTGCTCTCATACTTATTAAAATTGTGGCCAGTAAGATCGAATATTCTCGCGATGAAATTACGTTCGCTTTGTTGAAATTCGCATTGATTTTTCTAATTTGTATTTTTTTATAGAGTATCTTCCACTCTTGGGACTTTTCATCGTGCGAAATATTGTCGTCTTGATAGATTATTCGATAGCTACACTAGCCTGGTTGGTGCTGGCATTTTTTGTTGCTATTTATATTACTCGAGATGTACCAAGCGTTCAAAACCGAGATGAAGACTCAACAGCAAAAACGAACGATGGATGAGGAGATTTATGAAGAAGGTACGGGCAAACGAATTCGTAAATGGGTTTACCAAATACTTTAATTTGTGATCAATTTGTCAATAAAAAAAATTATTCCCGTTCGTTAATATTTTCAGCCTTATGAAAAGTTCGAGGCAAACGCGGAAACAGGAAGTCGCGATGAAGATAACAGGGCAGACGCGGACGAGTCAACGAACGTTACCAGAACAAAAACTCAGACGAAAAATGGTGCAAAACAGAAGACTTGACTAAACTCAACAGGAATCGGGTTTTATAGTATTAAAGTTTTTAAATGAAAATAAAAATGAAAACAATTTTTATAAATAGAGTTTAAGCCTAAGATTGGGTCGCACACCAGAAGAGCGCGCATTTTATCTCTAGTGCGTCGCCGCTGTTTTTGTTTTTGTTAATTTCCGAGTTTTACTTTTTTCGGATCTCTCGTCTAGCAACCACGTATTTTTCACCAAATGAAGTTATCTTATAATACGTGCATTATTATCCCGCGATTCTTACGTGAATGCGTAAATAACAACAATAAGTGCGAAAATAAAGGGAAGGGTTCGAGGCAGAGCTAACGCCTAAATACATTCTGAGTCGAGTGATGCAAAGAGCCATAAGTTTAAGACAAATTGAGAATATTCGTGGGAGACTTACAGAGTTGTTATTAAAACATGAACTATATTTATTAATCTAAAGTCTTAATTAACGAGATTAATGAAATTTGAAAGGTGCTACTAAAATTGCTATTAATTGAGAATTGCTATTAAAAGATGAACTATATTTTATTGATCTGACGTCTGGATTCGTGAGGCGAGACGGATTTTAGTTTTCGAAGACGCTTACCATGAAGAATTAATGAGAGCTAAAACGGTATTGGAGGTCGGGAATTTCGATGTAAGATATATGTCGCAAACTGCATTTTTGAACGAATAAACGAAATTTTATAAATAATCTTATCGATCTCATCTCATCCACTTTATGATAATGTTTTCCTTTGTCCATTTACGGCCATTCAATCTCATAATCCTTTAAACTTGCCTATTATTTTTACCCGACTTACGACATAAACTAACGCGACCAGTAAAACGTATAAAAACAAAGTAGCGCAGCCGACTAGAATGGCGTCCGAGAAGCAACTGCTTTTTATGATCTGTCTTTCAGTGCAGTCTCTGCAAACCCCCTCTCCTAGTCTCTTTCACAACAAAAAATCTTTCCCCAAGTCATTTTTGAACTGATAACGGTTTTAATCGCGAGTAACTACTCAAATAGTTATAATTTCTGGTTTATGTTATGTTCAACCCGCTGGAGCAGCCACGTTTGATGAGTCTTATACACAAAAAATATTTGATAAATAATTACTTCGCAGATTATATCGCGAGATTCGTACGAGCTATTAATCATCTCTCGATACCCTCACTACCCTCGTATGAATTCGCTAATACCTTATACATGGTCCATTAGCGCATCCGACAGTTGAGTGCGACCAATTATCCGCACACCGACATCCAAAATGTGTTCGCTATTCTTGTGTGTATCGGTAAATTGCCTAAACTGGAGAGTGCAATTTCGTCGTTCCATTCAGCATGATCATATCCTCGAATAAAAATCGTTATCTGCAAAAGAATATTTTTAATATAAATTTAACACATTATAATAACTATAATAACTATAATATGTATAATAAATACAATAAATGAATGTTTCCGGATATTATTTTTTAACGGCAATAAAAAATATTTCCGTTTTTTATTAAATTACGTGAAAGAATAAGATTCCACCTAGTTTCCCGAACTACTCAACGACTATGGACGAATTCGCTACGGTGGGCAAAACAAACTGCGCGTGGTCACCATTCACTTCCAGGATTTTTCATGCCGGCCGGGCTCGAGAAGATTCCCGTATCCGCGTAGTTTTGCAAAGCGGGTGGCTCGACTAACGCCGGCCGGTCGACAGATATAAGCTGCACCAACCGGTTTACGTTCGAGGGAGTTTCATTGTTGGCGACGTGGAAAACAGGACGGACCAAAAGCCGGGCATTCCCGCAAATAGGACCGATAAATGGGAACATCCCAGATAGCACAAAAAAATTAGTTATCAGAAAGTTTGAGTGCGAGGAATTGAAACGGAAAGTGAAAGGGGAGCTGGTAGATGGTCTGATTGCGTGGCAGGGTAGTTTACAGGGAGAAGACTTGAAACGGAAAATTGATATTAGTTTAAAAGGGAGACCGGTTGTACCTCTGTGTGAGTACGTGGCAGAGTTTGAGAAGTGGGTGAGACAATCGAAGGCATAGTGTGTAAGGAACAAAATGTATAGTATTGGAAATATATGAGTGAATGGAAGACATTATTAGTTTTAAGAGGGCCATTATATTATAAGGGCTGGGTATGTAAAAACCCGATAGGGTATACATGGAAAATAAAACTACTACTACTACTAGTTATCAAAAAGTGATCTAAATGGATTACATATGTCCGTCCGGATGGTAACTGTAAGCTATCCTACGTCCAAAAGTTAACTTTTTGGATGGGAGGTAACTTTCGGATACCGCCCAGACGGACAAATGTAACCCATTAAAATCACTTTCTGATAACAAATTTTTTTGTGCTACCTGGGATGTGAGAACAGGGTTGACTACCCAACCTGCGTACAAACTTATTTGGTGAGCTAAAAAAAGTGGCTTCGGGCGTCGACTCGAAGATGTACGTGAATAAGAAAATATGCCTCCTGCTCGTGGAATTTTTAATGATAGTCGTTTGCAAAGCCGAACACGACCACCCCGACAAAATGTCTTCGGACACTCGGTAAGAAACGATTAATGTCATCTCATAGCCCACTCCTTTTACTCAATTTTTTCGGGCTCGTTCTAATGCCGGGACTCACTAATATTCAATAAGAAATCTCTTGTTCAGTTATAACTGAATAAATAACCCATATAATAAATCATCTGCAAGACCAACACTAACGACGTTGCGGTTAAAATATCTTCCTGTTTTCACGAGTATACGCAGAAAACATCAGAAACCTATGTAGAACACGTATCGAGTGATACGAGTTCGTAACTTTATTAAAAATTATTGTCACCGTGAGTTTTCGAACTACCTGTTTAGTGACTGCTAAGCTTATAATATCGACGGCTCAATTCAATAAGGGCGTACGATGTATTGAAATCCGATCCCTATACGCCCCTCTAGCATAAGACTATCGAGATGGTGGCATTAAAAACGAAGGCTCGATGGATTTCTTAAAACTTTATAGAAATTACATTTTCTAAAATTATTTCTATGAAGTTATTGCAGCAGCAACTATAAAGCTGACAATGAAAATTGGTACGAAAAAGAGCTGCGGGAATGCAGAGATGTTTCCGACGAGATACTTTCGAGAAGAATCGTAAATATGTTGCTGTCTAGAATTAAGTTCACGGTAATTATAATTATCTAACTTTTCATCAGAATCGTGGAAAAATATTATTGTAACGACGATTAAATATCGACAGGAAGAGGATGCATGGTTTAATGGTCGTGTAGAATTGGAAGGCATGGCATCGGAGCTCGAAACTCTGAGGAACTTTGGCCTCGGTATATCGACGCTCCAAGAAGTCGCTCCAATTCTCGAAGACGTGATAAAAACTACCGAGTTCGGCGAAGTCTACGAATGTGGACTGTGCCTTCAGTCATTACACTCACAACTCTTGAACTTCATTGACACTAATGTAAGTATCAAAAACGATAAATTGATTTGATATATTTTCGAAAATACAGTTTTTGAAATTTTGTTTTCTTTTTTGAATCTGTTCTTAGAAACAACATATTCCCTCCATCGTCCTCGGCCTATATCTCATTCGAACGTTAAGGGACAAAAAAAGCAACCTTCAGAAAATAATCACTCTGGGTGTTGTATGTATATGCGGAGTAATCTTTGGCAATACCTTGCCTAATACCTTGCGTGAAGTTGAGCAGGTATGGCTCTGTCTTGCATTCAATTTGATTAAATTGCGAATTTAAATAGTTCCTCGATATACACAAGATTGCTTTTTTTTAATATAAAAAAGGAAGTAAATTCGAAAGAAGCACCGATTCACTGGCGACCCGATGAAATGAGCTGGACGGATAATATAATGGCCCTGTTCGCCTCCGGTGAGTACACGAGGTCTGCTACAATACGAAAATGATAATTGGACCCGTTAACTTATTAAATGAAAAATCTTCAATTTTATTCTAGCCAAAGACTGCGAAAAATACGAGGAAGAAATGAATAATCGTCCGGGAACAATACTTAAGCTGACGATTTTTCGTATCCTCTATCGAATCAGTAGGCAAATCGTAGATCAGAGTATCAACATTGGTTTCACTATTATTAAATTTTCGGCCAGTAAGACCACATACTCTCACGATAAAATTACGTTCTCGTTGTTACAACTGTATTTGATTTTTCAAATTGAAATATTATTTACAGCGATTCTGCTGGGCTTGATCCTTCTGATTATTGCCTTGTTGACAGAATGTCCAATGACTATAATTGTTGCGTTGTTGCTGGTATTATGCGGCGTCTATGTCTATCGCTCGATATGCATCAGGCGTTTGAAACTGATAGACAGTCACAGCAGCGCGATTCATGCAGAAGGTACGCGCAATACGATTTTGTAAATGTGCTTACCAAATACTTTAATTTATGAATAATTTGTTAATTTTTATTGAATTTTATTTTCGTTCCTTAAAATTTTCAGCCAATCCAAAACGCTCCCGAAATCAGCGACGAAAAAAAAATACAAACGCCATTGTGAAGATAGAGGAAAAACACGGTCGAGTTAACGAGCGTTACGAAAACAAAGATTCGCATGAAAAATTGTGCAAAGCAGAAGACAACGTGACAACCCGCAAACTCAAAACAAACTCAATGAAACTCAAAAAACTTAAACTCAAAACAAAAACTCGGCCAAAAACTGGTGCAAAATAGAAGAGAACGTGACTAAACTCAACAGGAATCGGTATTCAAAGTGCTCAAGTTTTTTACCGTCGAAAATTACGCAAAAAAGCGCCAATATCGAGTCAGAAGGAAAAGAAGAATATTAAGTGCGAAAATAAGAGGAAGGGTAAAAAAAAATAGGGCCGAAAACATAGAAGAAAGAAAATGGAACAAATACATCCTGAAACGAGTGATTAGAAAGACCATAGTTTAAGACAGATTGAGAATATTCGTGGGAGAGTTACAGTCGCTATTAGAAGATAACCTATATTTCATTAATCTAAAGTCCGAATTCGTGAAGCGAGACGGATTTTAGTTTACGAAAGATGCTTACCCTTATAGAATTAATGAGAGCTGAAACGGTATTGGAGGATGGGAATTTCGACCAGACTGACATATGTGAGCTGCATTTTTAAATTAATAAACGAAACTTTTATACATCTTATGTGGTAATCTGATCGATCTCATCTCATCCGCTTTATTAACTTGATTTCCTTTGTCCATTTGCATCCATCCTATCTCCATAATCCTCGAATCCTGACTATTGTTACTTTGACCTGACGTACGATGTAAATTAACACACTATGGGTAGAACGTACGAAAACAAAGCAGCAGCAGCATGGCCGACACGAATGGCGTCCGGGAAGCAACTGCCGCTTTGTGCTGTCGTCCAGTGGAGTCTCTGCAAACCCCCACTCCTAATCTCTTTGTATATAATACAATAAACAATATTTTCCCAACTTTACTGACCAAACTCTTGAAGCTCATGTATTTCGACGAAAAACCATTAAGTTCATCGATATTTCGTGATATATCGTCGATAAAAACGCTCAAAATATCAAATTAAACAGGTTTCTAGTTCGAAAAAAACGGCCCGCGATCGCGTGTCGTTAACCGTATTTTCTCATAAAGGAATACTGAATGAATTACCTAACGACGATCATCGATTTTACTTCCATCTGTTGCGGCAGGCTTCGGCAACAAGTAGAAACACATTTTTGAACTGGTAAAGGTTTTAATCGCGAGTAACAAGTGAAAAAATTGCCGGTCCGCATAAAACTGTTGTTTACCCGAGTCCAAGATGGCGAATTTTCCGAATAACGAGGGATTCCGTGTCGTTGCGTGGAGTCTCTGTGAACTCTCATACCTAGTCTCTTTGACAATAAACAATCTTCTCCCAACTTTACTGGCTAAACCCTATATTAATGTATTTGGACGACAAAACATCAAATTCGATTATGGAGAGCAAGGTATCAATGTATATCGCATACCGTATTATACTCGCAATGTATAACAAATTCGTCGAGAATATCCAAACAAACAGGTTTCGAATTCCACAAAACAGCCTACGATCGTGTGTCGTTCGGCGCCGTTTTGTCGTAAAGGAATATTGAATGAATTACCTAACGACGGTCCTCGACTTTACTTCTATCCGTTCCGGCAACCTTGCGCGACAAGTTGAAATGCATTTTTCAACCGATAACCCTTGTATTCGCGAGTAACGAGTGGAAAACGTTGCAGCTCTTCGCGGAGTTCTTTCCAACCGGCGTCCAAGATGGCGAATGACGGCGAAGTAACGAGGCGAATAACGGCGGCGCGCTGGCTATGCGCACACGTCTCTCCGCGCACGGCTTCCCCATCCCCACTTTTATCCACCTACCTTTCTCCTCAAACTCTCCTCCCCGCAGCTCACGCAGTTAATATTGAAAAGCGCCCGAAGTTGTCGTGGCAACGAGAACGAGGATGTTCCGTTCGTGCGTGATTGGCTCGTCGCTTGCGCGAACCGAATGAACAACTCCGTTGAACAGTCTCCGAACAAATAGCTCATCGTTAAATAATCCCTAATATTTATTCGTTCCGATTATCGTAACATTGTGAGTAAAAGTTTATCGATCGTCAGTGAAAGTTCTCCGTAGCATAACGTATCGTCGAGCATATCTTAAACGTTGTTTTTTCTTTCGATCCAGTTTCGTGTACAAAATACTGATAAACATAACCCCCGATTCTTACCTTTTCTGTCCCGGCTTTCAATCACAATCGTCGAAAGAAATACATTAAAGTTTTTGTTTTTTTCTCTCCTCAGTGATGGAGGAAGATGGCGGGAAGAGAATGAGAGGCAGAGCGAGAGGAAGAGCGCGGGGACGCGCTCGAGGTCGGGCGAGAGGAAGATCGAAAAAAGCAGTCAAGGTAGAGTCCAAAAATTCGCGACAAACAATCGCACGTTCGATATACTGATTTATTTTGTTTATGGAAAATTGAATATTTCGATCGTGCAGGTAATAGAAAGCGACGAGGAAGATGTTCCGCAACCTCCAGAGGAGACTCCGATGGAGACGGTCGAGCCCGAACCCGAAGTACACGAGCCACAGCAAACTCCGCAGCAACCGCCGCCCGAGCAACAGTTCGATCTCGAAGCTGATATATCGCAGCTGGAGGCGCCTACTTTTACTACCATCAATCGCGGACCTCCAGAGCCCATGCTACGACTGAGATGGGATCACAGGGTCAATCTCATCGGAGAAAAAGTTCTCAATCCTATGATACACTGTTGCGACAAGTGTCTCAAGCCCATACTCATTTATGGACGAATGGTGAGAATGCTAGGCACAAAATTCCAAAAAATTCCGAAGTCACATACAAATAACTTTGCCCCTTTCTTTCGTGAAATAACAACTTGCCCATCTCACGAAATTGGAACCATCAAAATTTAGTGCAACATTTGTTGCTAAAAATTGTTAACGGAAGTTTATAGATTTTGTCATTTCGAAGAGAACTCATTTTAACTCTCATCATGATATTTAATTCAGAAAGCCGCGTCACGGGTAAAAAAAAAATATATTTTTAAATAGTAAATTTAAAAATTTCATAAAATTTAAACGATTAATCAATATTTTTTCAAATTTAATACCAGACATTGCAGTGTTAATCTTAATAATTATTAATATGAAGTAGTAATTACTTTAATAATAACAAATTAAAGATATCACAGAAATTTTGCAAGAAATTCAAAATTGCGTAAAATCTCTAATTGAGTCTCAATCTTCATAAAAATTGCATGGATTGAAGAGACGTTACCACTCTGATAGTGTACCAAATTCCAACTAGCTATCTTAGTCGTTGTAAAAAGCAAAAAAAAAATGGACTTGTATTGAAAACATGTAATACTCAATCTTCTACAGTGTTATAACTTCATTGCATTCTACCGCAGCATTGTGTAATGTGAAGTTGAATTTTTTCAGATTCCTTGCAAGCACGTTTTTTGCCTATCGTGCGCGAAGCGAGAGGACAAGATGTGCCCGCGGTGCACGGAGAAAGTATCGAGAGTCGAGCAGACGGGATTGGGAACGGTATTCATGTGTACCCACGGAGGTACGCGGTACGGCAACGCGGGCTGCCGACGGACTTATCTCAGTCAGCGAGACTTGCAAGTCAGTGAAACTAATTTATATTTTTTACACACAAACTTGGCATTTTTTAAATCGTAAGCCCGTATACCTAACTTTTGTTATATTTTTTTCCAAGGCTCACATAAATCATCGTCACGTCTCGGCGCCTCCGCCACCGGTCCAGGGTATGCAGGTCGACCAGTCCCAGTACGCGCACTCGAAGACCGACATGGAGTCGCAACTGTCCAAAGTCTCGTCGGTCTCCATGCAAGGCAGCCGAATGAAGCAAATCGCCGCTCACATGGCGCAGCCGATAATGGGCAACGATCCGCGCGTCAATTCGATGGTCAATCAATCGCCGTCGGAGCATCGACAGCAACACAGACCGCAGCAGATGATGTCGATACAGAATTATTCGCAAAATTCTTCGAGTTCCCAGTCGAGCAATCCGCCGATGCGAACGAATCTCATAACAGTGCCGATACAGGACACTACGATAACTTCCCACGATATTCATTCGCAACAAAATCATCATTACTATCCACCACCCTCTCAGGTTAATTACGGCGGTTACAGCGTACCGCCGCCGGTCTCCCAGACGCAGAACTATTACGCTCAGGGCCAACATCCCGGACAAGTTTCTTACGCTCCGCCACCGCCGCAACAGCAACAGTACGTCTCCTCGGCGCCGTCCTCCGTCAGGCCGTCTCCCAGCGCTTACATGCAAGAAACGCAGTATCGTCCGTCGCCACAGCAGCAACAGCCGCCTCCGCCTCAGACACAGTGGTCCCAACATCAGCAACAATTTTACAGATGAGACTCGTTGCCACTTCGAAGTTTATTTTTTAAGCACCCGGAGCGGACCTTTCGCGAAGGGCGGGTACACACCGATCAACGCTTATCGTGTCGCTAATGGTTTTTTTTCTTTGCATAATTCGTCTGGGAAAGTATGACGAAGGATAAAAGAAGTCCCCGTTAAAAAACATGACAAATTCGATGAGAACGCGTTCGCTAGTGAATTTAGCGACACAATTGTTTTCTTTTAAGTATTAAGATCGAGGACCAACGAACGTCCTCCGAAAGCGTAGTCATTACGCTGTTATGATTATGATGGTTTTAAATTGGGAGAATGAGTTTTCATTTTTAACGTTTTTCTAGGCGAAGCAAGAAAAAAAAGATCTTAGCGGCGCGGTAGACAACAGCGTGAATCCATTTATCCGCAGTGCGCGAGTGACACTGAAGTTCTACCTGTCATCGGACATCGAAATATCAAACCTTGTACACTTCCTTCATTAACGCGATTGTCACGGTGTTGCTCGGGATTATTATTATTTTTTTTATATATATATTTTTCAACGAACCAAAGTACGACCAGCGGCAGCGAAGACTACCCCGGAAGGTTGTACAGCAATAAATATGTTTTTTTTTTTAACACATTTCACTCATTTATTACCCGTACAACTTTGATATATAAATCATAATCGACAGGATGCGAAATGGTACTTCGTTGCTGTATCTGCGCATACGAACTGATCAAGTACCGAACAAAAAAAAATAATCTCTTCATTCCGGAGTCCACGATAATTTTGTTTTCCTTTCATTTTTTTAAATAATATATATGTATTGCGTGCAGAGAGGAATGTCGCTTGAAATTTGAATATAAATTTTGTTTTATGAGTGAAGTTTTTGCAAACGAGAGGATAATTAAAAGTTACTTCGTAGAATTTAGTATTGTACAGACAGTAACAGTTGTAAGGTATGTACAAAAGTAATCACATGTATATAACACTTAAATATATTGTAATAATTAATTATTACATTAGATCCTCGGGTGAGTTATTATAAACTAAATGTCCATTTATTCACACACGCTATCTTTGCCTTACACTTTTTCGCAACGCTTTTGTTTTTCTGCATCTTTCGATGGAACCGTCAATGGGTCAATGGAACTGCAATAAACAAAAAAACTGCCGGAAGGGCAAGTTTTCCCGTTTTTTTTTTTTGCACAAGCGTTGTTGTAAGTACGAGGCCAAGATTTATTCGCTTTGAACATTCAAATATTTTCAAGATTTTTCTTTTATATTACACATAAAAATATTCTTTAAATTCAATCCATCACACTTACACCTCAATTTTTTTTTCTTTTTTTCCCCCAACACTTCCGCATTTTCAAATGTTCGATACCTTGTTCCCCTTTTACACAATTTTTTTATTACATCACGCTTCAATGTACCTGCAACTCATCCGCACGTGAGCCATACGTGTAATTACGTTTATATGTAGTATATATCTTATCTACGCGTCCACCGGTTTCACTCCTCGATATTATTCGACTGTACTATCCGTGTTGGAAGACGAAACAGTTTCGTTTAATTGTTTTTTTTTTTTTCTTCATTTATATTAATATATACAGTACGGCTATCGCTGCAAGAGGACGATGATCTACTCATTGGAACAGGAGAAAGAGTTACTTAACGAGTGAGGAAGTTATTATTTACATCGCCAATCGCTAATTGATTATCCACTTAGGAATGAACGTGCGAAAGAGTTGTTTACATTGAACAATGCTGTATATCTCTTAGAATAAAACCATCGGTTTTACACGTCTACGCCCCTCCCCCGCCTACCAAGATCCCAATATGTCTTCGGGGAAACAAACTTTCCTGTGCAAAAATCACATTGTCCATCCAAAATGATCATACGGTCTTCCGTTTTCTTCTTTTATTTTATTTTTTTAAATTTAATTTCTCAAGGATTCGTCGAAACGATCCTGAAGCCTGGAACTGCGCGATGCAAGGAAAAAACGTAATCGAAACGACTCGTCATTGTTCCTTGCATCGTGCCTGACTGAAGACACATACATATATTCGATGGCAACCCTTTTTTACGATGAACCGAGACATTCAATTTTTTCTACCGACGAAGCAACGCGTGTCATAGGTAAAAAAAAAGAAAGCCGAATCTAACAATTAACTCATTAAGAGCCTTCTAAAGATAACATTTGAATCAAATCTTTATCTGACGTACCGCGTGTTAAAAAATGGATTATTTTATTCGGCCAAACGATGAATATAGTTTATTCGCATTCGGACGTATTTCGAGCGCAAATTTTTTGTGTGAAATAAAAAAAAAGGGAAAAAACATGAAGAACACAGTCTCGAAGTTTTATCGCCACGAATGAATCCCGTTTGACGAGGAACATTTTCTTTAGAAGCTTCTCAACGTTTCGTTACGTGAACATAATGATCTTTTTGTTTGTTAGTTTTTTTTTTTTCTTTACTTTTTTTTTAGTTCCTTGAGGATAATCACGTGCTGGTCGACGGATGACTGTGAATGTTGACATTCATCTGGGGTATTAGCGGCGACGCGAGTGGCTTCGGATTACTGGATTCGGGAATTGGTATCGAAACAGCGGGCGGTATAGGCGAGTGTTTCTTACTTCTGTCGTGCTGCCACGGCTTGGCGTGATCCTTGCTCAGTCTCTCGCTCAGCGCCTTTAACGCTATTTGCCTGCGTCTCTCGCTGTCCTGCGGATCTATCCCAGGCAAATTTATGACTAGACCCGGCGGCGCGTTCGACATGTCGAAGCGTCGCACGATCTTCTTGCAGACTCCTATGCGCACGAAAAATCCGTGCACCGTGTTACTCACAACCGCTATCGGGGGTTGCAGCACGTTTGGAAAGAAGCTGAAACACGACGTACATTTTTTAAAAAATTTTCAGATAAAAATATTTTTTTAATGTCACACAAATATTTTTTATACAAAATTTGGGTATAATCGAATTTTTGCAATGCTACTTGCTTGAATATAATCGATCGCTATGCAGCTTGCGATCAACGATTTAAGACTTTTTTTCAATTTTTGCAGACAAACAATTTTGTTAAATATTACCAAAATACTTTTCATACAAAATTTGGGTATAATCGAATTTTTGGAATGCAGCTTGCTCGAATATAATCGAAATTGTCGATTTTTATGTAAACAACACAACCAAGTTTTTGTTGTTTACATAAAAATCTACAGGCTCGTCTGTCTTACCTTGCGAAAGTAAAATTATCGGCCATGTCGCCCCTGGTGCCGTTGTTGTGCCTCTGATAAAACCTCAGATATATCCAAGAGATGATAACGCCGCTGAGAAACATAGTCGGATGAGTGCCCTCCAGCAGTCCGACGACCCACAGCAGCAAGCTCACGACCCAGACCAACATCGGTATATTTCGATTCGTGATCTTGCCCAAAGGTGTCTTTATTATAATATGATCTGGCATTATCTGCTTGACGGCGACGCTGACACCTGCAAAAAAAAAATGTGTATATTTTCCTTCCAAATTAATTTCCATACTCCATGTCCCAGTAAAAAAAAAAATTGGCAAAATTTACCTGCGATATAGCCTGTGAGACCGTGTATGTGTATGTGGAAAAGGAGATCCGTGTCGCTGGTGCACATGTAAAGAAACAGGTAAAACAGTGTTGAGAGAACCGCGACGCCGAAATTAACGACGGCGAAGAAGGTCATCATCTCCATGGCGCCCCAAAGAGGCTCGATGAGTTTGCCGCAGAGGCCGACGGTGACGGCGTCGACGCACACTTCCCAGAAGTGTATCTCGAGAAAGCAAAATGTGAACGCGGTCCATATCCAGAAGGCTGGAGGCAGAAGGTAACCTGGTGTGACGCTGAGCGTGAGCACAGCCTGCTCCATGTAGGAGAGGCAGTACGAGAAGAGCACGACGACACATATGAACTTGACGCTTGTGCTCGTGTTGCCGAGGAGAGCGGCGAACTGCTGTCTCAGGTAGGGTATGTCCCGGCCCAGACCCTTTATCGCTGCCATTTCCACCCCGTAGCTGGAGCAATCCCTAACCTCTTCCCCGCGAAGAAGTCTCGAATGCCCAAAACCCGAGCTGTCACCTGACGTTTGCGCCGAGTGTCGTCCCCGCACAGTTTCAATTGCCATTTTATACTAGCGCTATATATATATATATATGTTGGAACCGAAAGCAAAATATAACTAATGTACCACAACACTAGAGACAAAGTACCTAAAGCTCGCGAGGCAATAAATTTTTTTTTATTGAAAAAAAACTCCAGCTAAGTACATAGCGTGATCACCAAAAAACGACGCAATGACGCGAAGACATGAAAACAAATCTGCACCGGGAAACTTTACACGATTTCGACTGTACGATATATGTGTCTGTACGAAAGCAAAATATAACTAATGTGCCACGACACTAGAGACAAAGTATCCAAAGCTCGTGGGGCACTACATTTTTTTTTATTAAAAAACCAAAAACCCAAGTAAGTATGTAGCGTTAACACTGAAAAATTCGATGCATGAGGGACGACGCGAAGACAACTCTGCACCGAGGAAGTTTACACGGTTTCGACTGTACGACGATATATATATCAGTACTAAAGCAAAATATAACTAAGCAAAATATACCTAAAGCTCGGGAGGCACTATATTTTTTTAATTAAAAAAACGTAAGAAGTAAATAGCGTGAACACTAAAAAAATTCGCCGCAACAACGGCACGACGCGAAGACAACTCTGCACCGGGAAACTTTACACGATTTTGACTGTATAGCGAACGACTGTACAGGGCGCACTAAATCTCCGGCCCTGGAACAGCTGATCGACGAGTGTTCTTCGTCGTCGAATCTTTCGATCGAATTTTAATCGCCTCCGACGTCCCGTTGAATTTACACTCTCGACCGTCGTCGATTTGGGTTTAATTGATACTTCACCGACAAAGGGTATTTACACGAGCTACGCAACTATCCTTAACAATCTTTCCATTCGTTTGTTTACCCGTACGCCGTTTCGGACCGATCGCTCCGAATCGTTGATTATTCTCATGTTTGTTTATCTCAATTTTTTTCCCCCACATATCGTTACATCCGTTCGACCGATCGAAGGACCAAAATGAGGCGCAAGGCGGGAGTCGGAGCGATTCACAAGCAGAAGCTCGAGCAAGAAAAGTACAAGGACAAAGGTACAGAGATCCAGGAATCCCAGTTCGAGCAGATGACGAAGCAGATGGAGGTCTTTCGAACGAATCTCGAGGAATTCGCGACGAATCACAAGAACGAGATAAAGAAGAACGCCCAGTTTCGTCGTCAGTTCACGGAGATGTGCGCGTCGATCGGGGTGGATCCGCTGGCTTCTGGCAAGGGTTTCTGGTCGGTGCTCGGCATAGGAGATTTTTACTACGAGCTTGCCGTGCAAATCGTCGAGGTTTGCATGTCGACCAATTACAAGACCGGCGGTCTCATCTCGCTGGACGAGCTTCGCGAACGGCTGGTGCAAGCGAGAGGCAGACGAAAGGAGCATCAAGAAATAACGAACGAGGATCTGCTCGCGGCGGCGAAGAAGCTCAGAATTTTCGGCAACGGATTTTCCGTCGTTCCCATTGGCGGAGGGAAACACTTGGTCCAATCAATTCCCGGGGAATTGAGCATGGATCACACGGCGGTTCTGCAGCAGGCCAGCCAATCGGGCAACGCTTCGGCCTCGATATCTCTGCTTCGCGGGGAACTGCGCTGGGAGAGAGACCGCGCTCAGAAAGCTCTGGAGCACATGGTGAAGCTCGGACTCGCCTGGCTGGACGAGCAGGGCGAGGAAGAGACGCTCTACTGGTTTCCGAGTTTGTTCACCGCATGCATCGACTCGAGTTCCTAATGACAATCGTGCGAATAAACGGATCGTTTTTCTATTCGATAAACGTTCACTGGTAATTAATACCTCACTCGGAATACTCGATACTATTTCGGGTGTTCGTCTATAATTTATCTTATCGTCAGTGAAATTACGTATATTCGACGATAATGTCCTTTTATTTACAGCTGTTGCGACGCGAGAGACGAGCGCGATACATTCGCTTCCTCGACTTCGTCACCTAGTTCCGTCGCCCTGGTCGTATCTGGAACGAGAGTCGAACCGAAGTTTTTATCGGAGAATCGGTGAGCAATATTTCTAAGAGAATATTCTAAGGTTCTCAGATTTCAGATATTTTTGTTGTCGTATATCTTTACGCATACCGGTGTAGCACTTGCACTCTGCAGTGAGCGAGCTCCTGCCTGCATACGAGAAGCTCCTTATTCAATTCCTCGTTCTCCGTTCTCAGTATACTCATTTTATCCCGGAGCTCCTTGGATCGGTGTTGAAACTTTGTCGTCAGGGACTTAGCTTCGTCTTTCCATCTTTAACGAAAAAAATGTATATATCATTAATATACGTTCAGTTCGAGTTAGTCTACGGTTGTTTTACCTTCCGCAAAGTTTCTGATGAGTTTCCACGTGCTGACTCAACTCTCTTGTCCTCTGATCAAACTTTTCCTGCAACGTTCTCAGTCGCAACGTCAATTCGGCATTTGCCGCTTGTAACTCGTTGCTGTTGAAGTTTCTGTAATGCAAAAAAAGCAAAAAAAGAAAAATTCTGCCATGTTTCACCGATTTAGATCGCGAATCGCTAATGGAATCCCAACTCACGCTTCCTGCTTGTTCTGCATCTCCTGCTGCAAATTCTCCACCTGCTTCATCAGCGAGTTCCCCCGAGCGTTAGCTTTCTCCAGAGTGTTATTGGCGTTCTGGAGATCGTCCTGAAGCTCGCGAATCCGAGCCTCCTGCGAGCGTCTCTCGTTGTCCCTCCTCGCGATTTCTCGATCGTAACTGCTCTGCAGCGTTCTCAGCTCGCAGGACAAATTCTCCCGTTCGTCGAGAGCCCTGGCCAATCGCCTCTCGAGAACGGAGTATCTCTCCAGAACTTCTTTGGTTCTCTCGTCGGCTTCCCTGACCCTCTCGTCGAACTCTTTGCTGCTGTGAAGCTGAGCCCTTCTCAGTCGATCCGCGGAGGCCGCGAGTCTCGCGTCCAGTTCGGCAATCCTCTCGTCCGCCTGACGAGTCTTTTCCTCGTACTTCCTCCGGCAACTCTCCTCGCAAGTCTCGATTCTGAAGTTGGCCTCTTTGAGCTTTTGCTCGAGCTCCAGAACATTGGCACTCGATCTCTGGAGAAAATCCTCCGAGCCGTGTCGAACTTTCTCCAGCTCGTCCTCGACCAGTCTGTTCTCCCGCTGAGCCCTGTCCAGCAGGGTGACTTTCTCCCGTAACTCGGCCTTCAGCTCTTTGATCTCCAAAATGTACTTTTTGTCACCGGCTGCGAAAGATTCCCTCGCCACTGCGAGCTCTCTCTCCAGCCGCGTCGTGCAATCCTCGACGACTCGGTTCAAACGCGACTCCAGTTTCGCCGCCTCCTCAAGCGCTCTGGCCTCTCTCTGAAGTGCCATGTCTTTTTCCCTCACAGCCGTTTCGACGAGCTCTATCGCTTCCAGTATCTTCGTCTTCGAATCCTCGTCCCTCGCGACGACCCGCCGAAATCTCTCCTGCAGCTCCGCCTTCGAACCGCGAGTTCTCTCGAGCTCCACCCGCGACCTCTCCAGTTCCGATCGCAACGAAGCGATCTCTCTGCGATCCGCCTCTTCCTTGGTCCGAGCTTCGCTCCGAATGTCCACCAACTTTCTCTCTAGCTCGTTCTTCTCTTTGCCAATAGTTTCTAATCTCTCTCTGCTCGATTCCCACAGCGATTGGTGCTTTACGAAATTCTCCTTGGCCTGAAGCAACTTTGCTTCCAGCAGCTTTATAGCCTCCGAGTACGTTTCCTTAACGCCGTTCACCTGCTCCTCGTAATAGATCAGAGCTCTGTCGTCCTTCTGCGTGGCCTTCAACTCCTGCTCCAACGTGTCCACCGCCTTCAGCGACATCTGCCACAGTTGGAACACCGATTCCTTCTCTTTCTCCATTATCGATATTCGCTTCTGGAGATTGGCGACCGAATCCTGGTAATCCTGGTTTCCTGTGCAACGCTCCATGTTCGAGTGGGAAAAAGACTCGCGCGCTATTTCGCCGGCGGTCTTGCTCTCTCTTCTGAGAGTTTCCAGCTCAGCTCGCAGACGCATCTGCTCACCCTAACAGAGACAGAAAGTAAAGTTAGGATACTTTATTACTTCTTACATTTTTTTTTTTGCTTCCTCATAGAAAGCTTTGTTTTAGTTAAAAAAAAAGATATGGACATTTTTGTGTCGAAACGGAGTGAAAGAAGTATATCCGTGATCAGCGTAGAAAAATATATTAGACAGAGTCCCAGAACAATGACTAATAAGAGTAATCCGTTACAATCTTGTTGAATTGAATTGCCAGCAATTATGTTTGAGCTGCTAGGAAATTAAGATTGGTCGTAAAGACCCAAAAAAAGACATCTAAAGAAAAAAATTATAAATAAATGAATGAAAAAGGTGAAAATAGAAATTTTTATATAGCTTCATTATAACTCGAAGAAACTTTGCGAATAAAGGAAAATTATGAGGTAGCAATATGAGAATTTCTATTTTCATCTTTATTGTGTATATATTATTTATACCATGAGTGATATTAAATAAATAAAAAAAAGGATTTTGGCGATCTTTTTTCTCTCAACTGGTTTGCTTCGCAGGCTGGGATCCCTGAGGACTCACCTTGCACGTCTCCAGGTCTCCGAGCAGACTCTCCACGACGACCTCATACTCGTGAACGATCGTGTTTCTCTCGTCGCCGCTGAGGAACAATTAAAGGGCAACGTTGAATCATTCGATAAAAAATATACAGAAAGCATACGGCAACGAAATATATTATCGATGTATATGGCATTTGGGTCGGCGCCGAGTAACCTCCAAAAAAACTTACCCATCCTTCGTGCAGTGAACCCGCTCCGACTCGGTCATATTTTGTAACGCGCGATAGCGAACCTTTTTGGCGGAGTAGTATTTCCCGAGTGGTAAAAAAAAAGGAAAAAAAAAATTTAATTCGTCTAATTTCCGATATCTATCGGAGATATCGTGTCACGTAACGTACGAGAGCGAAGCACGAAGAATTTTGACAGCGACCCGTAAAACGTAAACAAACGTCTCGGAGCTTGCGTGATTCCCCGTTCTGCGGGAGGGGATGAGCGAACACGCTGCACCTGCTAAAACTTTCGACGCGTCGGTAAAACAGCTTGGCTCGGTTCCATGCGGGCGCTCGCTGGTTCTCAGCATTGCTTCGTCGCTCCTACATCAGTAATTTATAGCTAAACACGCAACCTAGTAGTGCGAAGCACGAAGAATTTTGACAGCAATCCGCAAAACGTAAACAAACGCCTCGGAGCTTGCGTGTTTCCTCGTTCTTCTGGAGGGGATATTCGAGTACGGTGCACCTGCTAAAACTCGGAGCTCTTTACTCTCGACGCGTCGGTAAAACAGCTTGGCTCGGTTCCATGCGGGCGCTCGTCAGTTCTCAGCATCGCTTCGACTCTCCGACATCAGTAATTTATAGCTAAATTCGCGAGGGCGATGTAAGCAAATTCGTGGAGCTCCGGATACGCGAACTAACTTCCTGGTCGCAAAGATAAATGTACCACGAATCTTCGGAGAATTCGGCGCGGAGGCGAGGTAAACGGAAATTAATTTTTTTTTTCTTTTCGTGCTTAAGGAACATAATTTATTACGACGAGATATTTACAGCCATTCTTAATCAAAATATCGCTCAATCGGTAGCTCCGCAGAGTTGATATATAGTACATTAAAAAAATATCTCGTTGCTATTCTACCCTGACTGAATCGAATTAATTCATCGTTTCAATGTTTATAGGTACTCGATTAATAAGCGTGTTTTCGTGGTGCGTTCACACACCAGTTATATCACTTCCTCGTATTGACGATCTCTGATCTATCCGATATAGATACTTTTTTTGTTATTAAGGCCATGTGAAAGATGTACCACGTGACATGAGTGCGAGAGAGATACTTAGATGCATTTTTCGAATCAATGCCATTTGAAACCGATTGACGTTTCGGACAAAACGGAAGCATCATCGGACGCGGTATTAAATTGTACATCGGCTAATGCTTTGCTTTTTCCCGAAAAGTCTACGGTCTTGGTTACCGACTGGATCGTTTCACATGTCCTTAACGAGTAACACTGTAGCGTCGGACAATAGTCCGGTCGTGTGCGTGCTTGTATATACCGTATGGCACGGGAGACGCTGCAAAACATCCACGGTTAATCCAGCTCTATCCGATATTCGTATATTCGTAGGAACAGTCATATTTCGTTCATTCGGCGTTTAAAAATATTATCTTTCGTGGTATTCCATCGGTTTTACGCTGTTTTTAAAAAATATGGGACCGTACGGTATGTCGAATTGCGTTCTGATGTAGAAAAACGAAATTTCTATCTCAACAGTCTCGCGACGACTTTAGGGGAATCCCCGTTCGATCGTCCTACTGCCTGCATCTGCGGTTCGCAGGATACTGCATGAGCAAACGACGAGTCACGCTTTGATATATACGGGAGTTGCGTTTCTCTTGAACACGATCGGGACCGGATGCCTCGTTTCTCATGCTCATCCTCGATGCCTTGCCCTTTATGCCCGGCGTGTGGACGAGAAACGCACCGTCGAGGACGATCAGGCGATAATTCATCAGGCACATTTCCAGCATCTATCGGCAATAAAACGAACTAACTAGTGTGTGAAAAATCGGTCACAGCGGCATTTGCCTATATTGCACAAAATATTTTTATTATTTCAATTATCACGCAATATTTCTGAAATATATGGAAATAATATTTTGAAATATTCTACCAAAATATTGCAACGAACCATTTATTAAATATTTCAGTAACACTCTTAATCTTTGGTTGAAAACATATTTATTAGATATTGGTATGTTGCCAACATACAACTGTTTTCTGAAACATTTCAATGTAAGATTTGTGAGCGGGCAAAAAAATATTTTCAAGATGCTTTAAAAATATTTCAGAAATATTTTTCAATATTGGTAAAATACTTTCGATATTTCCGTGCTATGTGGATTACGGAGTCACGTGACCGGCGAAATGCTTACCTGCGCCATCTTGTCCTGTCTCCCTTCCCAAGACATATCCTCGTTGTACATCGGATCTTCCCGAGTCCCGATGAACACGGGCTCCCATCGGTGATGCGGATACTCCCGTCTCGTGACGATCAGTGGCCTGACTCTGCCGGGATCCGGTCTGAGCATCCACCTCGTCATGCCGGGAAATCTCTGACAGTGAATGCACACGAATCTGTGAAAATAAACCGCGAGTCCATTCCGTACCGCGGCCATCAGTTCCCTCTTGTTTCTCGGTGGTCGCTCGTGAGCGTGGATCTCGAAAGTCGGAACGACGAATACGACACCGGCGCGCGGCGGACGCCCGCGTATCATCTTCAGGAAACCGGAAGCCAGTCTGTCGCTCGGTAACAATTCTATATCGGAGACCAGTACTCTGCTGGTCGGCGCAAGAGATCTCGCGACGTTTCTCGCAACGTTGATTGGATAAGTCATGCCACGAACTTTCCTCTCCGTGTCGGACTCCCGCCATTGCAGATCCGACGCCGCGCAGTCGCCCTGAGAGTGCTGCTGAACTATTGGACTCAGAGCCGGAGGGCGACCGGCCGGAAATACAAGATGGACCGACACCTGAAAAAAACAAAATCGGTACGTAATCCCAGGATTTTTAATAGTTAAATATGAATAACAACAATGATTATGATTATGATTATGATTATGATTATGATTATGATTATGATCATGATCATGATTATGATTATGATTATGATTATGATTATGATTATGATTATGATTATGATTATGATTAACACTTGAGTGGATTTTAAAAACCGAGCGCGATCCGAAATTTTTTCAATGTTATTATCGGGAATTGCATTATCACATCACTTATGAAAACATGAATATTTGATTGATATCTCGTGACCACCGCACTGTCACGCGCCCCTGTGATGATAAATTGAAAAGTCATAAAAATAAAAATATCAGACCTTGGACATTTCAGGTTCGCATCGGCAAGCTCTCTCGAGGAGGGCGACAGCCAAGCCGGCATCGAGACCGGGAGAGAAGACGGAGAGACTCACGGGACCTTCCCAACGTCTCGCGAGTTCCACGACGTTGTAAACCTGATCGGCGGTCGCGTGTGTGCACAGCGTGAGTCTCGGTAAATCGACTTGGTGAATATTTTGAGTAACGCCGCGGACGACGAACGGCAGGACTCGGTAAGGACCGTGCTCGCCGGCCTCGGGACTTCCGGTTAATTTCGCGGCCGGATACGCGAGCATCATCGGGAGTCCGTGGTACCATCGGCAGTAAGTCGAATTTTCGGGTCGTTGACCGGCCATGTAAGTGCCAGGTGCGTACGCAGGCGCGGCCCTCGAATTGTCCTGCTGCTGGGATTGCATCGCAGCAGCGACGTAACCGGAAGTCCCGAGACGCCGCGCGGTGTCCACCGGGACCAGCAGACTCCGGCCAGCGAAGAGCCTCGTCGATATCAGCAGGAATATTACGACCGCCGTCAATATGAGAAATCGACGCGAATGGCCACGCATTTTTGCTGGCCAAGCGGCTAGCGACGGCGAGGCAACGAAGCCTCGCTTCACCTCACGACATTGACACGGCCTCACTGGAGTCGCGCAAAGGCCGCCCCCGGTCGATCGGCGCGGGCGCGATGCTTCAGGGACGGTAAATTCATTCTCGGTGCCCGATGAAATAATGCAGAAAAAAAAAATCAAAAAAGATCTGATTTTTTTTCATTCAGAGAGATAAAACTTCATTTCCGGGTTGGTTGTCGGAGATGTTTAATTATTTATTGGTTCATCGTTCGATGATTTTTATTTCGATTTTTTTTTCTTCATATTTATGGTGGATACGCGGCAGATTCTTCACGCTCCTACTGCGGCCTAATCGATAAAGCTTAATTAAAGTCCGGTAATTATATTTTCTCCTCGAGACAGCCGCGGCACAGATTGGACGTACGTCTTTCTCGAAAGCGAAAATCCACGAGTCCGTGTGGCAATTAAGCGCCCGCAATCGATCTTTCCGCCGCGCGGCTATCAGACGCCCGTGCGATACGGTGCAACGACCCTCGCTGGCCGTTGGTCCGCCGTTGAAACGCTAAACGGTGAAGTTTTCGACTCTCGATTATCGCTAAAGCGAGGAAGAGAAAAAAAAAAATTAACTCGGTGCAACGACCCTCGCTGGCCGTTGGTCCGCCGTTGAAACGCTAAACGGTGAAGTTTTCGACTCTCGATTATCGCTAAAGCGAGGAAGAGAAAAAAAAGTAACAGATTTCTTTGGATTGAATATTTTATTCCATTAATACAATTACAGGCGAAGCATGCATACATTTTTTTTTAGATCCGCTGAAATTTGACGCCGAATCTCCGTTCGGGTGTTCCTCGAACGAGTATTTTTTTTTCTACGCCTTCGGACTTTCAAAACGATCCTATATTTAGACGACTACCAAATGCCTTTTGTATTTACATTCTAACTTCTTTTTTCATTTCTTTTCATTTTTCAATTCGCAGTTGTGCGACTACCGTCATTGATTGAAACGCGGCCGCTAATTTTAGAGCGAACATTCGCGTCTCCCTACCCAGCGGGCGCTCGTAGCCGCTCTCCTACTCGGCAAAACTATCGCGGAGCTTGCTCGATCGCGCGCGGCGTGTACGCGACCGCCGTGTTGCAGTTATAGCCGAAGCCTGCACGCGTCTACGAGACTCTCTCGCCGGGCTCCTCGCGAGGATCGATCCTTGATCCGTCGCTCTTCGTTCGCCGAGCGACGAAGCCCCACGTGACGGACGTACGCGTGCCGGCCGTCAAGATCGTAAATTGGCCCGAACCCAGATGGACTTTCAAATCAATTCGTCTATAACTGCATGCACAAACTCTCGGGTCGACTCGCTAATCTTACATACTTCGCGCACGGTAAAAAAAAATTTCGTGCGCTTTGGAACCGTTTCTCGTCCACGCTTGGTCCACGATATTCCTTTCAATATTACATTTCTTTCATGTGAATGAATACAATTAACTGAATGACATTGTGAGCGTATGTCGTTGAGCGCAGTTTGTAAACGCCCGAATCTTGTTTTACAGCGCAGCGCTAAAAAAAGTGATTTTAATAGGCACTTCATACGTGTAAGGAAAGAGTGTGTCAAAAACCTTACCGAGTTACCGAGCGCATCTGCTTCAGCGGCATTCTAATGTAAATATAACAAAAATCCGTGCCGCGAGTTCAACCGTTTGTTTAAGGTAGTACTAGCGGACAGCCTGAGCTCACGTGAGTTCAGAGAGGATTGAGAGAGGAATTGCGAACACTTCTCGATGAGATAAAAATCTGAAAAAAATCAACCATATGGAAGGTACTGAAAAGATTAATTTTGCATAACAATAATTCCAAAATGTTATTAACAAATTAACGAAAAAAATGTCCCAACAAATCACTCGGCAACGTAACTTTTTTTAAAATGAAAACGATTTGTTAATTTTTCTGAATTTTTGAAAATCGCGTTTTTAAGTTAATAAAAAAACGTTATTTTCAAAAAATACACAAAATTCTGAAAAAAATTCATATGTATTCAAATAGATTAACAAATTGTTTTTATATGAACAAAAAGTTAAGTTGCCGGGGGATTTGATGACATTTTTTTTTTCATTAATTTTTTAATACCATTTTGGAATTATTATTATGCATAATAAATCTTTTCAGCACCTTCCATATACTTGATTTTTTTCAGATTTTTTTCCCATCGAGAAGCGTTCGCAACTCTCTCTCAATTCTCTCTGAACTCACGTGGGCTCAGGCTGTCCGGTAGTACTACCTTAATCGCAAAAAAACGTTACCACCGCGAGACGAATTAATCCCGAGTGAAAAAGATCTTGCCGGTTACTCCGCGTGCCGGTTCATCTCCATCGCAGTGACGAATTAACGAAAGATTTTTTTTTTTAACGTTCGTGGTTGTCAAAGACAACCGTTTTTCGTCTCCGAACGTCCACGATATTCCTTTTCATATTACACTTGTTTCGTGTAGATAAACACGATAAACAAAATAAAAACAGTGTAAAATGAACGAGAAAAGAGAATGAAATTGTGGACGCTCATCGATAAGCAAAGTTTGTAAAGCATTCGACACTTTTTTACTGCGGAACGCTAAAAGAAAAAGCTCAAAGTACGAATTACCGATCGCATTTCCTTCGGCGGTATTGTTAATAAAAAAAAATCCGTGCTGTTGATTTAATCTAAACAAAAACGTTACCACAGCGAGACGAATTAATCCCGAGCTACAAAGATCCTCATCAGCGTGCCGGTTACATCTCCATCACGGTGGCGAATTAACAAAAGAATTTTAATTACAAAAGCAAGCTCGATTTGTCCTGGCACACGCGACAGGTTTAATAATAAACCCCGTGACGCGCAGCGTGCTATCTTCCCCTCCCTCGCGTTCTGAATCTCACACCGTGTCCTTTTTTTCCTCTTTCGCCTCTTCCTCCGTCGTGCGAGCGCGCAACGAACATACAATCTATCGTCCAGAAATTCGTGTGAACCTGCCAACCGCGCGAAGGAATGTTTGTCGAAGCGCGATAAAGCGAATACGCACGTGCCTTCTTCCCCACCTCGAGGAACGTTCGATTGTTCGGCAAACACAGAACAGTAGCATTTCGCCCTCGTCGAGCGCGGCGTAACAACGCTGCAATTATATACGCGTTTGCGCTACCGATGAAAATCAACGACGAGCGAAAATAATAGAATCAGTGAGTAACAACACCGAGACGAGTGATTCAACGATTACGGAACGCTCGGGTTGCGAACAGCTGTAGCGGCCGCACAGTGTCGGCGACCGTGCAGCGCTCGAAGCAGCAGTAACATCGATCAACCGCTCGTTGTGGCGAATATTTCGACGAATATTCAATAAGGGGTGAGTCGTGGCCGAGTGGATCGAAGTGCGATTCACGAGTAGTAGGTCCGGGTTCGATCCCCGGCAGCGGCAGCTGAGGATTTTTCTTGAGCTGTTTATTACTACTTACAGTCGTTCGGATTCCACGTAAAACTGTAGGTCCACCCAAAGTCTTCTTCTTCTTCTTCTTTCATTCACGCATTCATTAGTTTCTTATTAATTAAAAAGCTCATTCATTTCGAACGATCGCCTGGAAGACGGCGCGTGATCAAGTTCTTATCCAGGATACTCTCTAATGTAAAAGAGAAGACTCTACACTATATAAGTGGTCCAACCTTTGGTCCAACCAGTCAGGCGTAACCTGCAGTAACTATAGCCATGCCCGGCGTGGCTTAATACCTTGTTGCCAGAATCGGGCACTTGACTGTGGTTCTTAAAGGTCCGATATAGATTGAAAGAAGAAGATTTGATAAACACCGTGTCGAGAAGCGAATCGCATGACCTACCGCTGACCCGCCTTTCCCGACGTCTCGGATTTCGCCCTCTGTCGGTAACTCCGACTCTACTCGACACAACGCACTGGCAGGCTCTTACTGGAACCACGTGACTAATCACTGTCGAAAACATATTTTGGTAAACACCGTGCGAGAAGCGAATCGCACAATCTACCGCTGACTAGAGATGTGCAGTGACCGTTTCTGACCGTCAGTGTGTAACTGTATAGATGCGCGTGACGATTCGTACCGTCAGTGTGCAACTACGTAAGAGGCCGTTTCTGCGTTTCCCGACGTCAGGGATTTCGGCCTCTGACATTAACTCAGACTCTACACGGCACAACGCACCGGCAGGCTGTTACTGGAACCACGTTACCCATCACAGCGCCGCAAGAGAAACGTTCGGAGACCGGACTATCCGGCGCTCGCAGCGTGGCCGCGCGATGTACACGGAACTTCGTGACCTGTCCTAACTCGCACTGACTCGTAACACGCAGAGAGGGATCCTGAAATCGCCGAGGGTGAGACGCTCCGGGGTTCTCCCGTCGTGGAGAAAGGTATATCGGCATGCCGACGTTCATTCATCGTACTTCGTGTTCGTTGACTGATCGAATGCTTCGAGCGAGTATGCAAAGAATAAAGTCATCAAAAAATAACCGTTCTGTCTTCGCAATATAGTTTTTATTGATTCGCGTTGCTAAACGTCGGCTAATTACAGCAACGTGTATAATTTAAAGACCTCTGAGCGATATTATCTGGTGTTACTACATGGTGGCCGCGGTCAGGGAAAACCGGGAAAAGTCAGGGAATTTCAAAATTGGTCAGGGAAAAAGTAAATTGTCGCTGGACCTTCTATAAATATGTAAGAAGTACATAAAAGGGAGCCTTAAATGAAATTGGGAACATTTTGAAAAAAAAAAAAATAGAATCAAATATTAATACCAATAATTAGGCATTTTCATTTTCATCATTAATTAATTTTTTTTTATAGAGGTCGTCAGAAGTTTGGTCAGGGAAATTTTTTTATTGGTCAGTGAAAAGTCAGGGAAAAGTCAGGGAATTTTTTTCCGCGGACATAACGGCCACCATGTACGGTAACATAAATGGCAGCGCGAGTGCGCGAATTATTTTTCACTTCGTGTAAACTTTATCCGTATCGATCGATCGGTGAAAACTTGTGTAAACAAACCGGGAAACGCGTCACTCGTTAGCCTACGGACGGTAAAAAAAACTTTGTCGACGCATCGGTGATAATCGATCGTCGCGGTTGATTTTGCGTCCTCGTAAAGGAAGATTTTTTCTTTTCAAGAGCATGTGAAACACTATGGAGTGCGAGAGAGATAGCATTAGCGGCGCTGTCGGCGGAGCGAGAGAGACACGCTGAGAACGTCATTCACATGCTCTTAACTCAGACTACTACGAAATCTATTTTCGCTATCCTTTATGCATATCTTATCAGTGGAAGAACAACTAGGCGCGCGACGTGCCTTAATAGAAGATTCATTATTTCGCCGCGCTGATTTTAAGGTAGTCCTAGCGGACAGCCTGAGCCCACATGAGTTCAGAGAGAACTGAGAGAGAATTGCGAACACTTCTCGATGGGATAAAAATTCGAAAAAAACCAAGCATATGGAAGGTGCTGAAAAGATTGATTTTACATAATAATAACTCCAAAATATTATTAACAAATGCATTAAAAAAAAAATTGTTCAACAAATTCCCCGGCAACTTAACTTTTTGTTCATATAAAAACAATTTGTTAATCTTTTTGAATACGTATGAATTTTTTCAGAATTTTATCTAATTTTTGAAAATCATGTTTTTTTATTAACTAAAAACGCAATTTTCAAAAATTAGACAAAATTCTGAAAAAATTCATACGTATTCAAAAATATTAACTTATTGTTTTTATATGAACAAAAAATTAAGTTGCCGGAAGATTTGTTGAACAATTTTTTTTTCATTCATTTGTTAATAACATTTTGGAATTATTATTATGCAAAATCAATCTTTTCAGTACCTTCCATATGGTTGATTTTTTTCAGATTTTTATCTCATCGCGCAATTCCACTTTCAATTCGCAATTCCACTTTCAATTCGCTCTGAACTCACGTGGGCTCAGGCTGTCCGCAAGGACTACCTTAAGAGCATGTGAAACACGTTCTCAGCGTGTCTCTCTCGCTCCGGCGGGAGCGCCACTGATGCTATCCCTCTCGCACTCCATAGTGTTTCACATGCTCTTAAGATGCTCCTGTGGAGCATTTTTGTCGCGGGAAGTTTTTACGTTGACGATTCGAGGAAATTTATTTTCCTCGAAGCATTTACTTTTTGTATTCTTTCACATCCATTACCGAACTCGAAGCTTAATGTATTTACACTCGTTATGAACAAACACGAATGTGTATAAATCAATCTCGATCGCAATTAAGGAAAAGAAGATATATTTTTAATGCAGCTCAAACTTTAAAAAAACCGGTGTTTGTTTTTTCTTTTTTTTTTTGCTAAAAGATGCTTTCAATGTTATCACAGCTTGCATATTCTCGGGTAGAGATTCGAGTGTAAGGGTAACGTATATATTGATAGCACAGTTGAATGATTTTTCTGTTCGCAGCCTCGAGCGATCTCATGAAAACCGTAATTATTTCGTCTCGCTTTAAGATACCTGTGGACCATTTTTCCCACAGGTACTTTTTATCTTGAAGATTCGAGAAAATTTCATTTATTTTTAATTCTCTTTCACATCCGTTACCGAACTCGAAGCTTAATGCATTTACAATCACTACGAACAAACACGAACGTCTATAAATCAATCAATCTCGATCATAAATAAGGTCAAGAAGATATCATTTTAATGCCCCTCAAGCACAAAAAAAAAGTTTGTTCTTTTTTGCTAAAAGATATTCTCAATTTTATCACAGTTTGCATATTCTCGGGTAGAGATTCGAGTGCAAGTATAGCATACTTGATATATTAATAGCATAGTTGACTGATTTTTCTGTTCGCCTCCTCGGGCGATCTCATAAAAACATTAATTGTTTCGCCTCGCTTTAAGACACCTGTGGAGCAATTTTGCCACGGGTACTTTTTATCTCCAAGATTCGAGGAAATTTCACATCCATCACCGAACTCGAAGCTTATAATGCTTTTACAATCATTCAGTGTATAAATCAATCAATCTCAATCACAGACAAGGTCAAGAAGACATAATTTTTATGCGGTTCAAACACAAAAAAAGTTTGTTATTTTTTGTTGAAAGATATTTTGAATTTTATCACAGTTTTCGTATTCTCGGGTAGAGATTCGGGCGTAAGTACAGCGTACTTGATATATTAATAGCATAGTCGAATGATTTTTCTGTTCGCAGCCTCGGGCGATCTCGTGGTTGGTACCGGTGGTGCGACGTCGAGGTCGTATGGACGTGCCGCTTTTCCCGGCGCCCCCGACGCTGGAAGGCGCTACGACGACGCTCAGAAACGTTCCGGACGTCGACGACGCAACGACGGCGGCACCGCAGTTGTACTCGAGTCGCGGTCGTCATGCGGTATCGTCGCCGGTCAAGCTCGTGCGAACGAACTCGTGCCCGGGCAACAATAACTCGCGTCGTCGTTCCCACCGGATCGGTCGTTTCGTCAACGTCGTACATCCGAGGGGAAGCTCGAGGGAGCCCGGAAGAGCACGTGCGCGGGTAACCGAGCTGCGACTGAAGATGACCGAGCGACGCGAGGACGAGGAAGACGATGCAGACGTCGTTTGTGCGTCAGGTAATTCACGATAAAACCACCGAAGCCACCCATTCAGTCAATTTTTTTTTATCCCTCGAAAAATATTTGATCGACAAAACAAACAAACAAAAATTATTTGTTCACTTTTAATTTGTAATCTTAAAAAAAAATGTATCGCGTATGTTTGAGTTATTTAACGACTTGTTTATAATTATTGTTTCTGTTATTAACAAATAGAATTGCTAGGAAATAACTCTATGAAAACCAAAGAAATAACAACGAACAAAAGTATGAAGGATAAAGATAAAAATAATAAGATGGGTTCTGTGGTGGGAAAGGAAAAATATAGCGGGACTAACGATCAGAAATAGGAGCGCGGGTAATTCACGATAAAACCATCAAACCACCCAATGAGTACATTTAAAACTATTGAGTACATCGAAAACTAAAAGTTTATTTGTTCGATTTTAATTTCTAATCCCGAAACTGTAAATATCGTGTTAAAATTTACGAGCGCATGTTCGAGCTAGTGAGTCAGGAAACCGCGAAGATGAATCGTTTATTACGTGTCCTCCCCCTCTAAGAACACGGTGCATGCATCAGTACGACGACGGTAACAAATAAAATTGCGCAGCCATAACTCTATACAAACCGAAGAAGAAAAGCTAATGAATATCAACAAATTGAAGTATGGACTAAAACTTAATGAAGATACAAATAATGAGATGGGTTCGATGACGGAGAAGCAAAATGCAGCGGGCGTAATGATCAGAAAAAGGAACTCGCTTGATAACAATCGCACGTCGTCTTGACGAAGGATACGATTTGCTATTGGTAACGATGCATCTAAAGGTGAATGAAATATTGAAGTATTGAAGAAAAGCGAAGAAATAACAACCTGACAATGAAGATATAAATAATAAGACGGGCTCGGTGATGGACCACCAGAAACAGGAGCTCAGTCGATAACAATCGCGCGTTGTCATGACGAAGGCTACGACTTGCTATATTTGTAAACACGAATCTACAGGTGAACGAAATTATATTGTAATAAGTTGAGTTTGGCACAGGAAATTCGACGGGCCCGCCGCGACTGCGATTATAATGCAATAACGATTAGTTTTATTATTGTCCGAGCGATTTCCTGAAATAGCTTCGTTAATTGACCAACGATTAAGTTTGATAGAAATTCTACTAACGAAAATTTAACGACCTTAACTTTGACCTCGATTATTTTTTTCATGAATTATTATCGGCGCGATAAAAAGGCAGCATAGAGTACAAAGGGTCGTTCCAGCTATGACAAAGCTTTCCGTAGTCTATAGAAATAATGACCGCCCCCCCCCCCCCCCCCCCCCCCCCGGACGACTGTCGACAGTTCGCTTCATTTTCACAAACGATCCATCCGGCAATTTCGTATAACTTGCTCGAGTGTGTAAATTCTGTCAGGGTTTCATCGCCGGCGTCGTTTCTGTTGCAGCACTGTGTATAAACACTCGTAGGCTCGAGGGGGATCGATAGCGCAGCCGATATGCCGTAATCCAGATTGTCACGAGGGGAAAAAAATAACATTGGACACAACGGCAAAGTAAAGAGTCATCGATGCACGAAGAACCGGGCGTACCCCTTGGATTTCCGATAACAAGGCCTACTTTAACTACGATGCAAAAATAGAATGCCTCAGGCGGTGCAATCTTTATTTTTTATTTTTTTTCACTACGGTCTATCCGAGTCTGTTAAAAAGATCAATCACATTAAGGCTTGACGTCTTTAACGCAGCGGGCTTGTACACACGTGTCTCTGTAAATCACCAATCCTCTTTACCTCCGAGCGACCTTCGTTTGCGTCCTCGCGTGCGACACGAGCGATTTTCTCATTTCTTACCCTCGCGGCTGGAGAACGACTGTCGGTAAAAAGTCTTCGGTAAAGTGACATCGTTTCGGGAGAAAAAAAAAATATATTGCCCTCGTTATCCGATAGTTCCGGATAAGTAGTTCGTGCTTGAAATAAATTTCTCGTGGAGCCGATAGTTTATCGTCTAACCGACTGTTCGTTGTTTCAGCCACTCCCGTGTCCTTCGACTCGGGAACTATATCCGAAGACCTGTCGGTGCAAATTAAAGACCAGATAATCCGCGAACCGGAGCCGGCAACTAGGTCGACGGGGATCCAAACGTCTTGCGCCACCGGACCGTACAGACTTAAGGTTTTACCCTCACTCAGAGACATCGAGGATCCCAGCGGAGGTCCCGATCCGAAGAAACCTTCCCGCCTGTGCTGGCATCTCAGATTTTTGGGAAGGCTGTCGCTCTGCCAATTCGGTAATGAATTTTCGCGTCTTACGGTCTCGTAGTTTTAGATCGAGCTTGACCGATTATGAACCTTTTTCTCATAAAGAAAGCTGTGGTAAATTTTTTTTAAATGTCGAGATTCTTTGTGATGTTTTTTTTTAAATATCCGAATGTATGTAAAGCCAAAAATACAGAAAATGATCCTTCATAGAAGCTTTGCAAATGAAGGAACATTATGAGAAAGCGATATGAAAATTTCCATTTTCAACTTTTATAAGAAAGTGATATGAAAATTTCTATTTCCAACTTTTTGTTTCTCTAATACTGGATTCGACAGTTGAAACTTTAAAGAACTCTATTTTCTTATTGTTATATTTCCATTACTTTTCAATTTGGCCATTTCAATTCTATTTATTTATTTCCATTTGTAACGGCGTTTAGTTGCATTTTCTATTAGTATTTCAGTTCCGTATTCGTTGCGATATCTTATTTTATTTTTATTTTCAGTCGCGGTTTTCCTTATTCCTTATAATTTATTGTCCGGTATATTGTAACCTGTAGTCTTATTGTATGGGCGTCCTAGAGCATGGATAAAAACACTGACACCATATTTTCACCATCGTTAATGTTAACATATGGCTAACTATAACCTCACGTTAAGCGCATGCATGACCGTCATGACTATTGACTTTTTGGGCGAAAAGTTATTTTATTTTTCGTCGCGTTTTTCCTATATTTGTGCAGTACTTGCGTTATTGTTTTTAGGCACTCATTACACGTAAGAAGTGCCTATTGAAATCACTTTTTAAAATTTATTTTTCTTCGCGTTTCCGGTGTATCGTTAAATTTAGTCTTATTGTATTGGGCGTCCTAAAGCATGAGTACAAAACCAATATCATGTTTTGCAACACCGTCAATAATAAAATCTGTCTGTCTGACTATCTCGTCACGTTAACCGCAGGACTGGCCTGGCTGCTGACTTTCTGGGCGATGGCAGGCGCCGCTTCATTCTACGCCACCGAAGGTCCTCGCGAGCGAGAGCAGGTCTTGGAGCTGAAGGACATGCAGAGAGATTTGGCCGTGGGTCTGGCCACGGAGCTGCGTCAATTGAGAACGAACGAGCAGGAAATGGAACCACTGTGGAGGGACAAAGTTCAGAAGTACGTGGCGAAGCACGAGAAACTCCTTCTGGCAGCGGTGAGCTCCGGATACGGCGAGGGAGGCGACGGTGGACAGCTGTGGACCTTTCCAGGCTGCATTCTCTTCTCTATATCACTTCTCACGACTCTCGGTGAGTGGCGCATTTTTTTTTAATGGAAAATTTTAACGACTAACTTCCTTCCACCGAGCTGTCCAACTTTGCGTAGTTCACAGTTCGCGTAAGCGAAAAGGTGATTCATACTTCGTTGAACGCTTCGCCCTATTAATATGCTTACAGGCTTTGGGGCGCCGGTACCTCGCACCACGCCCGGCAGAACCGTAGCCGTTGTATTCGCGGCTATCGGTATACCGCTGCATTTCCTTCTGATTCTCAACCTCGGCCTCCTTCTAGCAATGTGCTTACAGAGGTACGCGGTGAGAAGAAAATACAAGCAGGAGCACGAGATCGAAACTTCCGAGATGCCTCCGATGCCAAAGTGGGTCAAGATCGTTCCGTTCGGCTGCATCGGTTAGTTTCATCCGCGCCCATTCATGAAATACCTCACGAATTGTCAACGTTCTTGCGTGTTCGAATTACATTTTATTTCTTGCCCTCTAATTTGTTTTGTTTTGTTCTTTTTTGTTTTCAGGCGTTTACTATCTGCTGGGGATAATTTGCTTCGGCGCGGCGAGGTTGAGACCGATAGCGGCGAGCCTCCTGTTTCCTCTGGACTTCACAGCCGCCGGTGGACTCGCGACGACTTCCGGTCTCGTCAGAGTTATGTACGGCTTGTATCTCGAGGGCGCGGTCACGATCGCCGCCGTGGCCGTGGCCGTTCTTCGGGTCTCGGCTACCCAGAGTTTGACCAACATTGGCCTCAAGTACGGCCTACTGACCGAAGCTTAGACTGGCGCGAGCACGAACTGCCGTAACCGATCGATATAGTATTATACGAAGAGCTCGCCGCTGCACGAGCGGTGACCCTGACGACTGTGTCGGTGCCTCCGTACGCGTGCACGACGCGAACGAGATCCTCGGATCCGGCGCACGCGATGTTACGCCGTTGACGAGCGCAATTTCAGAAGCTGAAAGGGAAAAAACTCATCTCGAACGTATAACTTCCGGGCTCGAGTTGGAATCGACGAAACGTGCCTTTATTTTTTAGCTTCGGAAAGTTGCTGTACCACGTGCACGACGATGTTGCATCCGCGGATCGCGAGGAATCTGACGCGTACTCCAAGCTATGATGAACATAGCCGAGTTAATTATATATTTTTTTTTTTTCTTTTTTTTAACACGGACTTATCGGAACGTCTCTCACTGTCGAATCCATTGGCATCGAGAGCCGGCGACAATGTGCAAACAATCTACATTATAACATAGACGAACCACTGATCGAGGACTCTTCAATCTAAGCGGTTGTTGCGAACGCCTGTGAAATATTTACCGTTGTTTTTTTTTCATATTAAAAAGTATGCGCAGAAGTTCAAGTAACGCCTGCATGCTGACCGTTAAATTGTGTACGAAACACATTCGTACCCTTTGATTATTCAGTAGAATTGATTGAGGCAAAACGTCGATGCGAATGACGAGAGTACCAACATTCGCCGATCGAAACTCGCGAGTGACCGCCGCGTGCTCGAGTTCGCTGCGTCAACTTTGACAAACTACGGCCACGAGGTACGTAACGACTTCTGTAGATTTCCTCGCGTAAATATGAATGAATCGGCTATACTGGTTGGAAGTTACGCGGACACTTGCGACCTCGATTATAAGAACTGCGACTTGCTTTATCGCAGCTCATCAAAAAGTGATCTCAAAGGAGTTCCATATGTCTAGACGGTATCCGAAAGTTACCAGCCATCCGAAAAATTAACTTTTGAACGTAGGACAGCTTATAGTTACCAATCTATTTAGATCACTTCTTCATACCAGTAATACGTTCAGTGCTGGAACAATGTTTATATGAAATTGTCTCGCGCGATCCGTGACTCTACTCGCGATATAGCACGTACAGACTTGTCAGCGACCAGCAATTAATTATCAAGGCATCAAAATACACGGGATGTCTTGTGTTTCCTTTTCGTATAGCTGTATCGCGCTGACCTTTCCTAAGACTCGTGACTAATGGCGCAAGGGACCGTGAGAATGTCTCCTCGCGTTTTTCTAAATTTGCTACGAACCTCGCCCCGGATTGTCGTCCAAGGGTCGCGAGATTGACGGATGAGCAAGCTGGGAAAGTTACTCTCGATGTTAACTCCTCGTTCAGCTCCCGCATAGCAATCTTAAAATCTGAACGAAGTTCCGCGGTCTGGTACAAATCGCTCTAAAGTCGATAAGGCCGTAAAGAGCGGTATAGTGCTAATTATAAGGTTACACTTCACGCCACGGACAATTCAGTCGTGTAGGTTTAAGAGCGTTTGTTCACGGGAAAGCGAGAGAGTGTAAAGAAAGTGTGAGAGTAAGAGATAGGAGTAAGGTGACCACCCGCTGTTTCATTATATATACTTGTGGTTACGATTGTGTGTGTATGTGTTCGTGTGAATGCTTACCGGCACATTATTATTTTCGTCGATTTTGATCAGAATCATTTATATTCCCAAATTAATCTGTGCCATTTTCGTGATTAAATTTCGAATCATCTATAATTGTTGTGCAATTATTTCGTGACCCTGCGAGATCAGAAAAAAGAACGATCCCGAAACAAAATAAATACAAACTCGTCGCGCTTCACGTGACGGCGTTATTTCAACGTAACCAACGCCCGTACGTCACATCGAATGTCTTTTGGCTATCTGCGATCCGAATTTCGGTTGTCAACCATGGCGTCAAACTTCGATGTCATTTCATCGTCGAGCGCTACGTTGTTGCAAGCGCGATCAACTTTCTATCGCGCGTCCATATGTTACACCGTTCGCACGTCAGTTTTTCGCCCAGTATTCATTAATTCTTGCCGAGGCGAAGAGATATTTATATACGTGCATGTAAAAAGTTATTTGTGATTAAATAATAGTTTTGTAGTCGCGTGCCTCGCAGGTTCGACGGACGATACTTTCACCTCTAAGAGCAAGCGTAATGTTCTTACGTTGGAAGAAAAATTTGAAATTTTTTGGAAACGAGATGGGGACATCATTTGCTCCCTTTTTGATATTTTTCGTAAGTATGTTATTTTTCGTCATCAAATTTTCGTTATCCGAATAATTGTTCATCCGAGCTAGGCTCGACCCCAATCGATTCAGATAATCGAGGTCCTACTGTACTTTACTCTATGAGTAAAATCGACGTGGGTTGGAGCAACGGGAACGAAGTAATCGCGAGTGAAGAGACGATTCTTCGAGCTGGTAACTTGCGTCTTTATTTTTACACCGGTAACACGTAAGCGAATAAATACTCGTCTTACTACTTGCTTCCATAGGCTTTTTTTTTTGTCTATAATCATTCTCTCACCGATAGTATCGACTCCGGCGCGTTCTTGTTCTTAACGATCGATCGCAGCACCGATCGTGAATTTGATCTACGTGAACTCAAACTCCCATTCTACGTCTCAAGGCATTTTCTGTCGTTTCTTCTTCACATCGCCGTCGCTTCCGTCCGACGCTTCGCTCTTCTGACGATCGGCTCTGGGCTCGCTGGGCGGCCTCGGCGACGACGACTGCGGCTTGTCTTCCGGCGTCTTTATCTCCTTGGTGGTTTTCCTACGACTCGAGATTGGCACGTCGCTCAACGCCTCTCGTATCGATTGCAACAAATCCAGAGGACCCTCGTAACATTGCTTCGTTCCTGGAAAGAAAATTGATCAGCATTAATTCTTCTACTCGGATGAATTATCGTTCCAAGCGCAAAATTTAATTATTGCCGCGATGGCCGACGAGAATATTCGACGCATAAACTGCAGATTTTAGTTTTTTTATTCTTTATTTTTTTACGGCGACGTCGGAAGGGCAACTGACTCACCTAAAAAGCTTTTTATCCAAATATCGCCCTCTTGATCTTAGTAAGAAGACCATCGTTCGGCTCACCGTCTACATCTTCGTGCACTCGAGTTTGCTTTACGGGACCTAGAAAAAGCAATACGGTTTTCGATAAACGGTACTCACGATGACAAAACGCAAAAAAACTTCACGACACTCTTTCCGAGATTTTTTTTTTTGTCATTTCTGGTCGAATTATGTAAAGCGACGAATAAATATTGACAAATCGTGGAAACATTATCGACACCACTTTAAGAAAACCGCAGTTGCTTTCTCACAGGTTTTATTCAGAGTTGCAATGGAGTGGATGTACACGGTGGGAACGATAAAACTCTATCGATACTTGATATCCGGAGTGACTCGCGTCGATAATTGGAGGGACAACCGACTCTTTGCAAAATTATACGTAAATCGAGGCTTCTCGATTTATCGGTAAATAATATAAACATTTAAATTAGAAACGAGGGTGCGCTGGAAATTTTCGTCGGGTTTCAGGATTCCGAGTGTTTTCCCTTACCGTCCTTCTTCATGGTTATCCCTTGTATGGTTCCGGGTGTGTCTTTCTCGATTTCGGCGTACGCCTGCATGAGAGCCTTTTGCTTGTCGGTCAGTGTCGTCGGTACGATGATTTTTATATTGACGTAATGATCGCCGTTGCCGAGGCCGTTGACCTTCTTCATGCCTTTGCCGGTCAGACGAATTTTCCCGTGCGACGACGTGCCGGGACGAATCTGAATCGTTTGATCCTCGTAGACTCCCTGAACCCGAATCGTTCCACCGAGGACCGCCTGGGCGATCGAGATCTCGGCATCCGTGTGAACGTCCGGACCGTCACGTCTGAAGTAACGCGACTTCTCGACGCGGAATGTTACGAAGACCTCCTTGTTGCCGACTGCCATGCGAATCGTCTGGCCGTCCTCCACTCCCGCCGGTACTGGCACGATTACTTTCTTTCGTTGAACCTGACGACAAATTTGCGATTAAATTTTTTCACATAAATTCCACAAGAATTGAGAATCATCGAAGAAACTATGTTAAGTCATCGAATTAAATGGCTGTGAAACCGGTTTTCGGAATTTGTTCGATCGGCAGGTGATCGGTGAAACTCACGAACAGATAATTGTTCTCATTCCTACCGCTCGATCCAGAAGCCCCGAGTTGGAGAAACAATATAGTATAGTTACACTTATATGCAATGGAAAGCCATCGCTTTCCCGCCCAACCTTCTCCACTACTCTCGGCTTCACGATCGACATCCATACCGATCACCTACGATTCTACTTTACTTTAATGGTATCTTACTTTACGCTACTTTATCTCACTATTATTTTCGTATTTTCCAATAGTGTGTGTCGTTTCACGCTAACAGGTGTACGGTAGCGTTAAACGACACACGTACGTTTTGTACTTACAGATTGTAACGTCAAAGTTGTAATAAAAATGATAATAATTATAACAATTATAAAAAAACTGGTTAAATTTATCAAGGACGAGCGACTATCTGGACGCGACAAATAAAAATATGAATTTCCTTACGTTTTGTCCCTTGCCCTCGCACTCCACACACGGGTACTTGATGTAAACCCTTGAGCCGTGACAGTATCTACAGGTGGATCTCATAACGAACGGTCCAGTGCTTATAGTCTCCATACCGGTGCCGTTGCACTGCTGGCATTTTATAGCTTTCGTTCCGAGCTCGCAGCGCGAACCCTGGCACTTCTGACAAGTGTCGATGACGTTGAGAATTATGTCCTTGTTGACTCCTCTGGCGGCTTGTCCGAATGTCAGATTCATAACGACCTGGAAACAATTATCGATTACGTTTCAATCTGGACCTTGACTCTCCTACGAAAAAGAAAAATGTAAATAAAAATGAATAGCACAGATTCATAACGACCCGGTAAATTTTATCGATTACGTTTCAATCTGGGTCTGGTCTTCCTACAAAAAAATAGATAAATAAAAAATAAAATAAAAATTAATACCTCAGATTCATAACGACCTAGAAACAATTATCGTTTATGTTTTAATCTGGGCCTTGCTGTTCATACAAAAACAATTTTTTAAATAATTAATAGCACAGATTCATGCGAACCTCTTGTGCTGCTCCGAAGCCATAGTTGGAGTCCGCGTAGTCGTCCTGAAAATCCGTAAAATTTGCGCTCTTGAATCCCGCGTCGCCGAAGATCTTTCTGAACAGTTCTTCAGGATTTATCGTCGATTTGAAATTCCAATTGTGAGCGTAATTTTCGGCTCCGCCGCCTCCCGGCGGAGCTCCCTGTCCCATTCCCATCTGCTCCGAGGTGGCGCCCCAGGTGTCGAATTCTTTTCTCTTGGTCTCATCGCTGAGTACCTCGTAAGCTTCGGACACCTCCTGAAACTTTTTACCCGCATCGGGATCGGTCTTGTTTGTGTCCGGATGATACTTCTTCGCTAGCTGATAGTAAGCCTTCTTAATATCTTTGGCCGATGCGTTTCTCGATACTCCGAGAACCTCATAGTATGTGCGTTTGTTCAGTGCACTGGATCTGTGAAACTGGTGTTTCTGCTGTGCGAATCTATCTATCGTATCTGAAACATAAAAAAAAAGATCAATTTTTCTAAAAGTTGTACATTTATGTACATAAATTGGTAAATTGATGAATCTATAAATTAAATTGGACAATTGCAGTGTGAAAGAAAACTGATAGATGTTTCAGAAAAAGTTGTAGCGATTTACGAAAAGTTCTATACAAGAATATAAGAATCTCAAAAAAAACATTTTCACCATAACAAAGCTTCCTCTATGAGGAAGCAAAACATATAATACATAAGCATATAAACTCGTAAATTGATCGATGGACAAATTAAATCGACTAACCACGAAGTACAAAAAAACTGATCCATCTTTTGGAAGAAAAAAAAACTTCAATTTCAGAAAAGTTGTTCAGCTATGTATATAAATTACTAAACTGATAGATGGACAAATTAAATCAACTAATCGCGGGGTCTAGGAAAGCTGATCCATCGTTCGGAGTACATAGGTTCTAGAAATTTCATTTTTGAGGTTCGTTCTTCGACCCGACCGTAAACTACGTTACAGGCAATTACGCACGAGGCATTCGCAAGGACAAGAACACAAGGTCGAATTGCTCGGCTCATTTGAACAATTGCCAGAGGAAAGACACATCGTTTAGATAGCGAGGAGGCAAGCGTTTTTGTACACGCCGGGGATATCGAAGCCGTGATGTAATCTATAGTACGGGTGACGGCGTAGCGAGTACGTTACATTTTTCCCTGTTGCTCCTGGTCCAGGCCTCGACACCGAGTGTACCGCTTCCAAATTGTCGCTTGCATCCGGTGCATCGTTGCAATACGTCGCACTGCAATCTGTTCGGTTTACTATTGCTTATAACACGAATACCGCCCGGTCGTAAAATCGCTGCGAGGCTCTTGCCACTCGCCATGTTGGATGAGAGACGCATGGTCGTTCTCGATCAGATGATCGCGCCGAACTCTCTTTCCCGTTTCGTACAGAAAGTGCTAGAAAAACATTTTTATCTCGACATGCCGCGTACAACGAGTCATAGTTGCCCGAAGCTTCGAAATTTGTCAGCAAGTAAAATTTATCAGCGACGGTCTTGTGTATTTTGTCTGTGAAGAGTATTATTTATCGTTTAAGCGTGCACTTTTCGATATAAAAAAGAGCGCTGCGGCGCAGCGGCGAAGAGAATCTCTTGCTTATCAGCTGGCGCTGGGAACATTGCGATTTAAAAATCGAAACAGGGACGGAAGGGAAAGCGTCTCGGAAGATATGTCCGAATCCCGATGCAGTCGTCGGTAGGCTCAAGCAGGAGAACTCTCCGTTCTTTCGGTCCACAGCGAAAACAATTTAACAAATAAAAAAAATCTTATTGCCGCAACGACAAAAAAAAACCTTATCGTTCCAGCATCCCGCTAAGACATCGCGCGAGGAGAGGAGAATCAAAATGTCGCCGAGGCATCGGTGCGAAGGAAAATAAGATAACCCTCCGATCTGACAACTCGATCGGATGGAGTCGAACAACGAAGCTTCGTCGAGGTCGCTGCCACCGCTCGTCGAAGGCAAAGTTCACGGCTACCTTAGGCTGGTTATCGACGAGATCGTCTGGTCCAGGAGAACTCCTGGCGATGTCACCGTTCTTGCCTCCTGGTGGGGCGAAATTGACAGCGCTCAGTTCAGGTAAATTTTCCCGATATTTTGGCCCGTTTTGACGGAAGCCTGACTCGCAAAAAAAAAATATCAACTTTTTCATGTCAGTCTTTAATATCAACTTTTCAATAAATAATAATAATAATATTTATTGAATTTCAACTTCCATGAAAATAACGTTTGTTATAACTATTTCGCTCGATCCACGTAAATTTTCGCGATATTTGTGCCAGTTAGACAGAAGCCTGACAAGCCAAAAAAAAAAATTAGATACTCAATGTCAATGACAATAATAATAATATTTGTTGACTTTTAATTTCCATGAAAATAGCGTGTGTTAGAATTATTGTGCCTAGTTTGGGTAAATTCTTTCAATATTTGTGCTGTTTTGACGAAAGCCTGACGAGTACAAAAAAAAAGAAAAATTTACCATCAATAATAACAATATTTATTGAATTTCCATTTCCATGAAAATAACGCTCGTTATAATCATTTGATTTCTGTTTTTTTTTTTATAGACCTGCGGACATCAAGAGCGGCGACAATAGATCAGAGCGCGATACAGCCGAGACTTACAGCGTGAGGACAAATTTGGAGCTCTTCGAGGAATATCTGAGGAACTGCGAGACGGTTGAGCTGGTGGCAATTTCGGAGAGGACTCACCAGGTCGTGGGAACGGCTCGAGTCGCCGAGTTGTGCAACCTGCTGAGCGGAAAATCTTACTTTCAGTACGTTCCCATAATAAACGACAACGGCAGCAGAATAGGCGACATCCACGTCACCATGAAGTTGTCCCCAGTGCAGAGAAACCAGAAGCACGGTCCTTCAAAAATAGATCTTTTCGATAGAAAGCGAACAGAGAATTTCCTGGCGGACGGTGCGAGCGCATTTTTGCGAAACTACTCGACGAATCGCGCCGACACCTTCGACCCGGCGAACATCTCATTTCCGTACGAGAACGACGTTCCCATGACGATAAAGAACGCGAAGCAGAGCGAGAATATCTACAGATCGATTCTCAAGGAGCGAATGTTCGATCCGATGAACGTCCCGCGCAAAGGGATCTCCGGAGTGAACGACAAGCTCGTGGCTCAGGTCGTAGCGCGTGCGCAGAGGCTGCGCGGAGCGATTCTGAAGGAAGCCCGCGACGAGGATCCGCTCGCGCTCAGCGCGAGTTCGACGACCGATAGTCTCCGCTCTGACGGTTCGGCGGACAAGGAGGCGACGCTCTACGAGTACTTTCTCGGCAAGAGAATGACGCGCTGCGAGGAGAAGAAAGCCCTGGAGACGCTGAGAACGACGTCGCCGTCGGCGAGTCTGATCGATCTCGCGGACGTGACGATTCGTGGCTGCGCGAAGGAGAACGAATTTTCGTCCAGAGAGAAAATACCGTTCGGTGGCAAAACGATCGAGGATCCCTCGCCGCCGGAAACCGCGACGACTCAGCCTCGAGAAGTCTCGCCGATCGACCACGTCGACAGTCTGAGAATCGCCGTCGAGTCTCTGACTCTGAGCCCAGCCGGTTACCGTCGAGTCCGATCGTCCTGCTTATCGCGCGGCGACGGAATTCCGATATCGGTCACGTACTTCGTCCAGTACGACGCGATGTTCGGCAGCGTCAAGCGACCCAACAGGAAGACAACCAACGAGAGCAAACCCGTTAAACTCTGCTCTAAGAAGCAAGTTGGCCAGGTCGTTTATTTCAATCACGACGCCGTCTACGATTTACCGAAGACTTATCTTCACATGGACATGCCCTTGAAGTTCAAGATCTTCAATCGTCACCTCAACCAGCGTACGCCGACCGAGCTCGGAATCGGCTCGATGTACGTCGGCGACGCTGCACGCGCGACTTCGCTGAGCTCGACTCAGCGTCTCGCGATCGTCAACAAGGGAATGAAGATCGGCGAGCTGAAGGTAACAGCCGAGCTCGGCTGCGACAGGATTCACTTCGGCAAGCAGTTCGTGGAGGCAGTTACGTCGGCGAAGGAGAACATTCCCGTGCTCGACGTTTCGTCGAGCTCGAGCCTCGGGACGGGGAGATTCAGAACGGCGACCGGCAGCGAGTCCAACGGCAAGGCGGCGGCCTCGTCGGCCGGGAACAGACCGGATGGCTCATGGAGCGCAAACAACTCCGGACGGGTCAGACAAGAGCCTGGTCAGAAACAGCGGAGCGGCTCTGGCGAGAGGGCCGTTCGAGCCGAGGAGCCGAGGCGGGACGACTGCGACGACGTTTTGTTGCACGGCTTGATCTACATAGCTGAGGGAAAGGATCTCGCCTCCTCGAGCTCGTACCTGATATGCAGAGCCTTCTGGCGCGAGGACAGAGCCGCGAGTCGCCTCTGCGAGGAGACCGAGAATCCTTTCTATCACTTTCATCAGCTCGTGCCACTCATGCACGGCGCCGATCTCCTCGAGCGCACCAAGGACAACTGCATCGTCATCGAGGTTTACTCGAGAGACTCGAGCGGGGTCGACAATCTTCTCGGAATATCGAAACTTCCGGTTCACCAGTTGTACGTCGCCTACAGAGATCCCCAGATTCTTCCGCACCTGCTGCGCTCGAAGTACCCGGTGATAAGCGTCGACGGATGGGTTCCGATAGCCGACCCGGTGACCGGACGACCGTGCGGTCAGCTTCTCGCCCTGGTCGCACTCGGCACGGCCGATCAGATTGCTCTGCTCGAGATGACCCGCGGACTTCGCGACTCCAGCGTCACTCCGAGGACGATAAGAACCTTCGCGAGAAACGCCGCAGACCTTCCGGATTCGACGCACCACGGAAACGAGGCCGTTTGCGGAACTCGCCAGGGTTCCTACGAGAGTCATCGGCAACTGCACGGGAGATCGAATCGCGAGAATTACGAGAATCTTCACGCCGAACAGGAGACTGGCTCGGAGGATCGTAACGTGAAGAGCCAGGAATGCCAGACCGAGATAACGACTGTCAAGTACTTCAAGCCTCACGGAGCTGAGGAGGAGCTCGCGAACGAAAATCCGCAGAGTCAGGTTCTAAACGCCATCGTCGATAGACTCGCTCAGGCTTTGAATGTTCCGAAGCCGAGCGCCGATCAAGCCGCGCAGACTGAGATCGATTTTAGAGCTAGAAACTGTGAGGAGAAAACTGGCAAGGTCGACGACATAGAACCTTTGAATCTGCATCCTTCGACGAACAACAGCTTTTCTGGGGACAGCAGCGACGGTAGTCAGCGCGGTAATTTTCATCTCTCGACGGAGATCTACAGGAGCGTCGGTGTCGGAGCCGAGTTCGACGAGGCGGGCAATCAGGGACCCAGCACGAGCTACGCGACCGCCGATTCCATGAGCGTTTCCGGTTTCGGCGGAAGACTTCCGGTGGCGGCTGATCGATCCTCGACGAACTTGACGGTAGTTGCGGGACATTCGGCTGGCGATACTCGCTTCGAGAACAGACTCTCGACGATCGTCTCGTCGCCGAGAATGTTGACTTCCGCGGGAAACGAGGGACAGGATTCCGATGGGTCTGACGTCGAGAATTCATCGTTTCGCGCTGTTGTCGAGATCGAGTGCGCTCTTCATCTGCCGAAAGTCGAGAAACCGGAGGAGGCGCTGGAACCGTGCACTTACGTTACTTTCCAGAAGGCTCGCAGCAACGGGGACACACAGTACGGCTCCTACGTCGTGACGAATCTTTGCCCATTCAGTTGCAGCCCGAAGTGGGACTGGCGATGCGACACGAAGCTCTCCAATGATTTGCTCGATAACGTAAGAAACGAGCCGCTCTTGCGGATTGGCTTTAAGAGAGGGTGAAATACTATGGTCGGTAATAAAAACTGTAAACTTTTTTCACGGTCGGTGATAAGAAAAGTGTCATCGAAGACCGATTAGGTGTCAGCTTTTGGTGACACTTTTCTTTTGACCGTAGATGCTTGTATCTGTGAAAAAAGTTGATTGCAGTTTTTGGTACCTACTGGGCATGGGTTGGGGGGGGGGGGGGGGCGGTTTAACATGCTCTTAAGGTGATGTGGAACACCCTTCCGCCCACTTGCCCCGTGCTCAGCTGGTAACAAAAACTGTACTGCATGCCGTTTTGAGTCCGCGGACCCCCGAGCAAAAAGAAAATTGTCTTTCCGTGCGTCTGCCGATTCACCAGGGAAAGAAAATTTGCTTTTTCGTCGGAGGACTTCGGTCTCAAAACGGCATGCAGTACAGTTTTTGTTACCGGCGGCGGTATTTCACATCACCTTAAGGGGAGGCTAAACACGTATAAGTGCAATGACCCCGAAGATATCTGCATGACATCAAATTTCATCTTTGGCTAGTCTCTATCAACGCACAGCTTTAGGAAGAGAAAAAAAAATCGTTCACTTGTAGAATTTTATTCTCCAAGTGAACTTTCCCGAGTAAAGTTTGTGCGATGCAAAATGCATCCGTTATAACTTGATGAAATTTAGTCTTATACGGATATCTTCAGGGTCATTAAGTGCAAGAGAGATGGAGTAAACATTTTAAATCTAATTTTTTCTGAAATGTTTCTATAAAATGAAATCGAATTGTGGGGCGCACAGTGTCAGTCAAATACACGGTGCGCTCCGCAATTTGTTTTTTATTTTATAAAACCGATTCGGAGAAAAATGGAGTGAAAATATTTTGAGTCTATGTTGATCTTTAACCCCACCTTGAGGTGATGTATAACTCCGTGCCCCGCGTTCAGTTGGTAACAAAAACTTTACCGAATGCCGTTTTGAGACCGCAGACCGCCGAGAAAAAAGATTGTCTGTATCCTCGGCGGACTGCGGTCTGAAAACGACATTCAGTACATTTTTTTGTTACCGGCAGAGATATTTCACTTCACCTTAACGGTAATCGAGTCCTTGACAATTTTTTTTGACTGTGCCGGCAAACGTTTCAGGAGGAGAAGAGGCTGATACTGAAGGTCTGGCGCTTGGTGGATCCCGAGACGAGCATGCGAATAGATCTGGAACGCGACGTGGTAATCGGCTTCTCCGCGATCGATGTCTCCGTTCTCACCGTTGGCTTTCCCGTCGTTTCCGGATGGTTTCACGTCATGGATTTCACCGGAAAATGCAACGGGCAGATCAAGGTGGATTTTCATTTTTTTTTTTTGCATTCTTTTTCGATATTACCTTTTGTCACAATTTTCTTAAACGACTTTATTTCCAGGTCAGCGTAACACCACTCGACAACATCGGATCGCTCGGAAAAACCACTTGCGCAACAAACACTACCAGACCTCCACTTCCAGACTTCGATCATTCAAATTTCTCATCGCCGTATCCCGCGGATCTGCCGAATAGCGCGGACAATGGTCCGATGAATTCCGCTCGCAATAACGTCGACGATGTCGTTACGAGTCGCAGCCAAGTGGACAACGAACCGATGCTGGATCTCGGTCTAGGCGACGCGTCGATGTCTTTTCTCTCGTTGTCGCTAAAGTGAGTTTCGTGATCGAAACGATCGAAGTCGTGTTGTAGAAACGTCTCGAAAAGAATTTTTCTATTACAGGCAAAAGCTCACCGAGCTCGACGAGATAAAGAAGCGTCTGCAATCGAGGCTGCACGACGTGACTAACACGGCGTTCGACGACGAGTTCGACAACGACTTCGACATGCCGCTCGTCGAGTCCGAGCGCGACAACGTCGACAACGGTAACACCGACGAGCCCGGAAACGCACTTCGCGACATGGAGAGTTGGCGAATGGCGCGAGATCTCTCCGAGCATCAAAATTCCGCCGAACGCGGTACAATGACAAACGGAAATCGTTGCCACCTCGTCGATGCCGAGATTAAGCGTGTAACGAGCAACAGCAACACCGCGAGCGTGGACGCGAATTTCACCGACACAGGATATTCGACCAGCTCGAACGTGCAATCTAGCAGAAACGTATCGAACGGCAATCGTTACTCCGATGCCGAGGACAATCGTTTTCGTTCGCGTCTGCTGAGCGAGGAGAACAGCAATGGCTTCGAGACTGGTTCGGGCTACGCGACAAGTCCGAATTTGCTCAACGGCCACTACGAGACTCACCATCAGCCGAATATGAGAAACCGAACGGACGTTCAAAACGTGAGAAACTACCGAACCGTCGATCGCGAGGCGCTCGATTTTCGAGCTCACGGCGCCGAGACCGGAAACGTCGGTCGCGACGATCCCTCGAACGAAAGCGAGGACCACCCGATCAGAGGCACGAGAATGCACATAAGTCATCTTCTGGACAAACTCACGACCCAACTGACCGCTGTGCCGCCTCCGACGACCAATCAGCCCATGAAGAGAAACATAATGGATCTCATATCGAGCCTCCGCAGAAACAACAACAATTTCCCGAACGACGTCAAGTGCAATCGCGAGGTAAACGTGCGAACGGTGCCGACCCAAACGGAGACCAATTACGTTCGCGATTCACGAGTCTCGCAGCTGTCGAACGATTCGACGGGGACTCGAGAGAACGCGCTCGCCAACGATCGCGAGCGCGAACTGGACGAAGCCGAGGTTCCCCCGAAGACCAAGAGACGCAACAAAGTATCGACGGCCATACGGGAAGAATTGGTCGCGGACGAGAGCAACGAGACTCACGAGTGCGACGAGCTCTCCGCCCATTTGATGACCTCGAACGTTCGACACATGAATCTCGAGAGCATTCTCAACCCTCTTCTGTACACTCATCTCATTCCCGAAGTGCAAAGCGCGAACGGCGGAGCTACCGGAAATTCACGGGAATCGCCCGCTTCCGGTAACACACCGGAAGTCGAGGCCATCGAGCGGCTGGACACGAGATACACGGAGAACTTCAACGCCACGATAAACAACGGTCTGAGCAGACTAAGAAATCTCATGGATGCGGAAAACTCGTCGAGAAACTCGCGCGGAGCTCCGAGCAACTCGGAGAACGACGAAGTTTTTCGGATGACGCCGTCCGGTGTCTCGGAGAATATTGACGGGAACATCGACGTGACGGTTATTCACAAACCGTGCAACGACGAGCTGATGGCGAGCAACAGTCTGGACTCGACGACGACGATCTCACTGGAGAACGACATGCACGCGGGGACGGAAATCGACGACAACAGCTCTCTGAATTCGACGGACACGTCCGTTTCCGGTGTCTCGCGTCAAGCTCCCGAGGGCGGAAATCCGGCCGAGGAATCCGGCGGACCTGCGATCGTCAAACGGCCGGGTGATTCACAAGATTCTTCGTCGGGGAGCTAAGGAGTCCGAAAGTATTTTACACCTCGGTATACGAACATAACTGATTAGGCCTAGAGAGCTCGGTCTGCGAAGGATCGCGGAGGATTCTCGGCTATTTTAATGTAGAACCGAGCAATCTTTGAACGAGGTATGCTTTTTCTTTCTCAATCGAAGCTTCCGCTGCGCGTTTTATTTTTTATTGAAATTGGCACGGATGGCAATTTTACTAATGGACGTCGGGCGGATGTACATCGGGCCTGACGTCGATGAATCTTTTATTAGAGTCTGTAGAATGAAAATTGCGTCTGGAAGGCTTGTCAGTATTTGAAAGTGCAGTTTCCTCTATCAGTATCGAGTATCATTTTTTTTTTTTTTTTTTCCCAGTGCTTGAGGGGCGATTCGAGCGCTACAGCGTGGCTGAAAAAAAATAACTGCCCGTCATGCGAGTGTTCTTCCGCCGTTGACTGAAAATACCGCGTATACGTAACTATTGTACCGTCTTTAAAAAAATTATTGAATGCCACACGGAACACTGAATGACGCGCAACATATTCACAGCTCTGTCACAGTAATTATTGAACTACCGATTACTATAGTCGTTATATTATTCTATGGATTTTACCGCGCATACGTAACGACACGTCGATATTTTTATATAATCATTTTGTAAATATGGATGAACGAAGTAGCCGACGGATAGATTAATGAGATGTGCAGATGTAACGAACGTTGATCAAAATTAATAAAAAAAAAAAAATCATCGACTCCAGAATAATTTTGACTCCAATTTTAGATTCAACGATGAAATTTTTACATTGATCATCAATAAACTTTTTTGTGCGTTATTTTTGCGCACAGCGCCTAAACTATCGATCTCAACAATTACAATAGTACAGGATGGACACATTACGTGGCTATGGAATATCGTGGCTACGAAGTTCGAGGCTTTGGGAACGTCGATAAGCTGATGTTCTTCGCGTTCGATCACTGCGATGGAAATATTTTTTTTCTAGTGATATTAATAAATGATATTCAGTTAATAATATTTTCCCTTTAGTCTTTCAGATAAGTTTCTCTCCTGGTTCACTTCTCGATGTCCCGGGCGTGCGTCAAAATGTTTCTACATAAAACACGTCGACAATTCTCGTAGATACCACGAGATAAGTGTACGGATCAATAAATGCTTCAGCTTTTAAATAATCTTTCACGAAATGCTTGCAGTTCGAGTCTGGTGTGCCTCGAGAGTTAAAAAAAATCCTCGACTAGTAATTCTATTTTAGATTCAACGATGAATTTTTTTTATTGTTAATCAATAACCTTTTTTTGTTGCATTCTTTCGGCGCAAAGCGCTTAAACTATCAATCTCAACAATTACAAGAGTACAGAATGAACACATTACGTGGCTATGGAATATATTGGCTACGAAGTTCGAGGCGTTGGGAACGTCGATTCGCGTTCGATCACACCGATCAGAATATTTTTAATTTTTTTGTTAATAATATTTTTCCGTTAGTCTTTCAGATACGCGCAGAGATAAGCTTCTCTCCTGGTCCACTTCTCGATGTCGCCGGGGTGCATCAGCCAGATCTTCGCGTCCGTACCCTCGTGCATGTGAATCTCCGAGCAGTCGCGTAGTTTCTGCATTAAAAAGTTCGACAATTCACAGAGACTCTACGGATAAGTATAAAGATTAATAATTGCTCGATCTTGTAAATGATCTTACACGAAATTCTTGCAGCTCGAGTCTGGTGTGCCTTGAGAGTTTTCTGCGCTCTTCGGTCATGCAGGGACGACAGAGGAAGACCTGATTGTTCGAGTGCCAATAATCACCTATCGGCTTTTCACCGCACAGCTCGCACACGTCGATGTTTCGTTTGCAGCATTTTATCTCGACGCCGAGCTTCATCTTCACCTTGCCACCGAAGCTGTGCTCGAACAGTATTCTTCTCTTTACCGGGTCCACATTTTTGTACAAACCCGGTCTGCCAAAAAAAAACAGATAAATTGTTACAAGTACAAATCGATAATTGCAATTTAATTTAATTTAATTTAATTATAATTGCAATTTCGGACGGCCCTGAAGATATCTGCACGACAACAAATTTCATCTCTGGCAAGTCTCTGTTAATGCACTGCTTTAGAAAAAAAAAATGCTTTACTCGTAGAATTTTATTCGCCAAGTGAACTTCCCCGATCGAAGTTCGTGCTATGCAAAACGCAGCCGTTACAACTTAACGAAATTTAGTCTCGTGCAGATATCTTCAGGTCCACAATTTCAGTGCCTCTAATCGGTTTCGTACCCTGGATTTTTGTTTACAGATACGGTTCTTCTCTTCGCCGTGGACGCGAACGGGTACTTGAGAGTTTTGACTTTGGCAGGAAAGCTGCCGATCGAGTAATCGCCCGGGGCTGGAAAATCCTCGCTGTGGGAAACTGGAGCGCCGAACCTCGCGAGACCGCTGTACCCTTTTTTACTAATGCTTACCGAACTCGGCTAAAAAAAAGTCTCTTTTCATTCGCTACGAGGCCTTCGGAACTACAACGAGATATGAATTTTCACCTTTTCCTTTATAGTCTTAAATGCCTCAGAAATATTGTATTTTCCAGGTCCGATGTTGGGAAAATCTTCGGCCGTGTAATAACGCATGAACGGAGTCATGCAGCTCTTGGAGGTCGTGTCTCTCGGACGTCCCGAGCCGAAACATATCTTCGCCTGATCTTGCTTCCTCACCACGTAATCGAAGCCTGAAATGCAAGTCTTACGTCTCCACAAGAAAATTCATGCCTCGGAAGAAAAAAAAAAATTTGCGAATGCAATTTTCGCTCGGCGAAAGCTTAAGTGAGTATATCTATAAGGAGTGTCCGAAAATCTCTGTGTGCGAACGAAGCGATGTTGTCTCCGTGCGAAACACACCGGCATGCGTGGTCGATCGCGTGTATCGATATTATTATACTTAAGCCGCAGAGAGGCAGCAAGCGGCACATGCATGCGCGCGAGCACACAACGCACACGTACCGTCCCGACATACCCACATTATAACAGATAGTAATAACTTCGAGATAATTAGAAGTGGCCTCGCGTGGGTGGATCGTTACTACTCGTTAGGGCGCACGACGCCCTTTACCTCGCCGATCCACCACATTACTATGGTAACCACCAATACAGAACTTCGTCAATCGCTGATTATCGACTGAAATGCTCTCTCTTTGTACCATTTTCATTCGATTTAAATTAGGTCGGCGGAAGTCGTGGCCCGACCGGCGCTCATTCGGTCGGCGGTTTGAAAAGTCGTGAGCAGAAACTTCGTACAATTTATCGCGGTGATTATCTCACCTTCCATCTTTGCGGGACGGGAATGGAATAATTACATTCGATCCAAAGCGTCAAAGTTTGTGGAGCAGTGTGAGAAGCACGAAATTATTTCGTGCCATGCCTGCGGTAAGTTCTTGCAGGAAAGTTTTTGCGACGATTAGAGGAACTGTTTACCGAACTTTGGAGAAGTTCGAACAAACTTTATTCTCGAGAGTTATTGTTTTAAACGTCATTGATCTGTCAGAGGGGAAAAAAAATCGCAAACTATCGTGCGATCGATGGAAGCGCTCTTTTGATCAAGCTAGCAACTTCGATCTCCTTATCTGGCTTAAAGAGTGACTGTTATTTATAAAAATTCTTTCTACGATCGCTACGACGGTGCGTGCAGTAAATAATTTTCGAAATTACTAGTGTTTAACTGCGTGTTAAACTACTTTTTGTTGGTTCTGATAAATAAATGACATTCCCTGGACCGGAAGTTGCGACAGGGTCTCGCTTGACTGTCTCCGAAGGCGGCAGCTTCGTTCTCACTTTATATTCTAAGATATTCTAAGATAGTCGTCACGATACGTTTATGATTTGGTAGGTTTGTATTCACGATACACTCGAACACACGATCGTTACTCATACCTTGACTGATTTTAATTACAACTAATCGACCGATACATCGTTAAGATTGATAAACTTATTACGATCTTCGAAAACGAAGATCATCAGTGGCGCCGTTTCGATCAAATCCGCACCGTCGCTACCTGAATTGATCTCCCGGTTTACAATTAATAACGTTTTACATTAAACTCGGTGAAATTATTGAAACAATAATATTTCGTCCAAGCGCTCTTTTGATCAAGTTAGCAACTTCGAACTCACAATCTGGCCCGAAGAGTAACTGGTATTGATAAAAATTTCTTCTACGATGGTTTTGACGTTGCATGCATCAAATATCTTTCGAAATTATTAGCGTACTACTTTTTGTTGGTTTCGATAAATAAATGACGTTCCAACGACCAGATTCTGCGACAGTTCCTCGCTTGACTCCCTCGTAAGGCGCCAGTTTCGTTCGCACTTTCGGATGTTCTAAGATATTCGTCTCGATACGTTTATAATGTGGTAAGTTTATATTCACGATACAATCGGACACACCTTTGCATCCAATTCCTCCTATCGAGGAGGGTTTATTATACCTCGTTTGATTTTAATTCCAACTAATCGGTCGATACATCGTTACGATTTATAAATTTGGCGGGCTTTACCAGCGCCATCTTCGAACACGAAGCTCGTCAGTGGCGCTGTTTCGATCAAATCCGCACCGTCGCCACCTCAATTAATCCTCCGCTTTACAACTAACAAAGTTTTACATCAAACTCGCTAAATCTATCGAAACAATAATTTTTCGTCCAAGTTTCGCAGCAAAGTTTTAACGAGGCGACCGCTCGAGTGACACCGGCGAAAAATCCGCGTACCGGAAGTGCCGACGGGTTTCGATGTCGATCAGCGTATTAGCCAGTAGCCTCGGCCAGGTCGATGGTGTTGTCCGTACCTACGGTCCGTCCGTAGCCGTCTTTGCCTCGCGATGCGTCCGCCGATGTGTGTTTCTGCACATGGCCGTGCCGTCCGACGGGCCATCACATCGCTCCACGACTATCCGAACTTTTTCACCGGTAAAACCACTCGGCCTGCTCGCCCAGAGCCGCGTAAACGAACGCACAATAATTCCTAATATATTTAACGAATAATTTAGATACGTTTCGTGATTTTATATTGATTATAATTCGAGTGTCGAGAAACCGATTGGCAGGAGGGAGAGGGGGGGGGGAGGGGGAATAAGAGAATCGTGCAGTAACCCGCGTTCGGCGTTCGGTCAAGCCGAGAGTACGCAACTGACTACGAGCAGAGATCGCAACGCATTCGTAACACTGGCGTAACGACTTCGTCGAGACGCGATCACGATGACGTTTACAGGCGTTCCCAAATTCGACGGACGAAGTTTCAGTCGCAACTACGCATATTTTTTTTTTCTCATTTTTTTTTCTTTATTATATTCCATTATCCCTCTCAGGATCACCCTCGACGTAACGTCGCGACAACAAAACCGCGTTTCTCAAGGACACGCTGACGAACGGGTCAACGAATCGACTGTACGGAGCGTAGTGTTCCGCTAAACTCAAATTCGACGGTTTTCTTTTTTTCTTTCATACTTTTTATTAGTTTGAGTTTTTTTTTTCTTGTGCTCGACATTTTTTTTTATTGCACCGGTATCGGCGCTCACGTCGAACGGGTTTAGCGGCAACTGCCGGTTGTTTTGCCCCAAAGCAATTTTGAGTTTAACGTGATTTTCGTTAATTTTTTCTGTTTTTATTTAAATTTTTAATTAAAAAAAAAGCACTCATTTGTAAATTGATTGTGTAAGCTTACTTGTATAATTTTTCCCCAGATAAACTGTACTACATAACGCATCCGCCATGACTACCTCCTCGGAAGATGTGCTCATGCAAGTCGGCCAGGTGCGCTACAAGAAAGGCGACGGCACGCTGTACGTCATGAACGAGAGGATAGCTTGGATGCTGGACAACAGAGACACGGTGTCCGTCAGTCACAAGTACGCCGACATTAAATGTGAGTTCAAAGATCGTTCTGCAAAGAATGTTGGACTACAAGTGGATATAGCACTTACAGTATTATTCTTCTTTTGCGAATAAACGATATATCGTTTATTCGCAAAACTAGTTACGCTGGTACATTTATGTCTCTACCACTCACAACCCTACCAGAAAGTAAAAAAAACTACCATAATCAAAATAAAACTCTAGCGGACTTGAAATAAACATCTACCGGAATTGAAATAAAAGTCCACCAGAATGAAAATAAAACTCCACCGGAATACAAGGCTAGACGGTAGCCTTGTAGAGTTTTATTTTGATTCTGGTCGAGTTTTTTTTTTTTCTAGTCGAGATTTTGGTAGAGTTCTAATACGATGATAAAATTACAACTTGAAATCCGAGACACCACAAAGGAACTTGCAAAAAAAGTTGTTTACGCTGACCAATTGAAAAATACACAGTATCAATAACATTGAATGGAAAAATTCGCAAATGTTCTTTAATATGCTCCCTAAATAATTAAGGCGTAAGCCCTTAAATAACGTTATAAAATTTTATTTTTTTTAAATTGAGAAATACTGAGTAAAGATTGAACAACTTTAAAAAAATTTCAGTACAAAAAATATCACCGGATGGAAAGTCGAAGATACAGCTGCAGGTGGTTTTGCACGACGGCACGTCGTCGACGTTCCACTTCGTGAACAGAAACGGTCAGGAGGCGCAGATAAAAGATCGCGACGACGTCAAGGAGTTGTTGCAGCAGTTGCTGCCGAAATTCAAGAGAAAAGTCAACAAGGAGCTCGAGGAGAAGAACAAGTGAGAAAACAATTTAATCCAACAAGCTTCTGCCTCTCGTACAGTCCCGTGGAACAATTTTTTTCAAAACCGATATCCGTTTGATCAGATTGCTGCAGGAGAATCCGACGCTACTGCAACTTTACCGAGATCTCGTTATAACGCAGGTGATAACGTCGGAAGAGTTTTGGAATCAGCACGCGGCGGCTTACACTCAGGCGAAAAAGTGCCAGCGTCAGGAAATCGGCGTCAACAGTGCCTTTCTCGTGAGTCGGCGTAACGAGATTAAAATTAAATCGATCGAATATCCATTCAAAATTATTCCATTAATCACTCCATTTATTAAATGTTTAAATTCCATTTATTAAATACTTAAATTCCATTTATTAAATGCTCAAATTCCATTTATTAAATGCTCAAATTCCATTTATTAAATGCTCAAATTCCATTTATTAAATGCTCAAATTCCATTTATTAAATGTTTGAATTCCATTTATTAAATGTTTAATTTTTTTACCCAGGCTGACATAAAACCGCAGACCGACGGCTGCAACGGTCTCAAGTACAACCTCACCGCGGACATAATAGAGTGTATATTCAAGACCTATCCGGCAGTGAAGAGAAAGCATCAGGAGAACGTGCCTCAAAAAATGTCGGAGCCAGACTTCTGGACCAAGTTCTTTCAGTCTCATTACTTTCATCGCGACCGCATAAACGCCGGGACCAAAGATCTATTCACCGAGTGTGCCAAGATCGACGATCAGGAGCTCAAGAAGGACATACAGACTGGTATAAACGATCCGCTGGTCGACATAACGTCGTTCGAGGACAAAACTGTCGACGATTGTTTTGAGAACGACAGCGACAAGCACGAGAGGAAAGCGGACAACATTCATCAGAGTATGATAAAGCGTTTCAATCAGCACAGCATTATGGTTCTGAAAGCGAGCACTGCCAAACAACAGACATCGCAAACTACAGCTCAACCGCACGTCAACGGCTCGGCGTCGTCCGCCGCTGGCAAACATCCACCGGCTCCGAGTCCACTGGAGGATCAACCAAAGACTAAAAAAGTAACGACCAGCTCGGATAAAATATTACTCTAGCATCGATTGCTCCTCGGATTTGTTTTTTTTTAACTTTGTTACTCTTTTTGTCTCGCGCACAGCTTAGAATACAAGAGAAGTTGGTATACGACGATCTCGACGGAAGCCTCGACTACAAATCCAAGTACACCGGTGTGCCGTTAAACTTAACTCACGTCGATAGATACTTGCACGGTCCTGTGCCGGGAAGCATCACAACGGAAGCAACGACTGAGGAACTCCAGAAGACGCTCGGCGAACTGAAACGCGACGCCGCCAACTGGATAAACGGAAACAGCTTGCCGAGGCAACCGTCCGGCTCGCTGGTCAGCTCTTCGGCGGCTGTGTCGGCTCTTGGCGAATTGACACCCGGCGGGGCTCTCATGAAGGGATTCCGCGAGGACAATGTCGGCCGTGAGTTTTCTCGTCGAATGATATTTAAAGAAAAAGAAACTCCAACTTTGAGAGTTGATTGATTTATTGTGCAAACGGGCCCAGCCCAATTACAAGGAAGATACATTCTTGAGTCTAAACAACCATGTGAAACAAGTATTATAGCATATTTAATCGAAACCGAGTATAACACGTTCTAGTGAACGTTGTAGTCAACGTTATTTATTACACTCGGTGGGAAAATGGCAGTTTTACGCACGCTTCGGGTGCGCATAATCCCTATTTTCACATCATGTGAAATAACATTTAGTACGTTACTCGTGCGAAAGTCGTTTTCTGAACTCGTGTGATTGCAAACTCACCCTTGTCAGAAAAAGTCTTTTTGCACTCGTATCAAAATTAACTATTTTCTAAAACATATACCACAAAAAGTCCCACTTGTTGTGCCCATAACGCGTGGTAAAAGTGAGGCTTTTTAGTGAGAAAAATACTGCGCGTGCGCAGATCACGCTAGTGATTTTTTCGCACGCTGCCGCCACGCTACATGCATGAAAAGTGGGAGTTTTTGTACATTTGTTAAAAAGGTACGATTTTCGTTTTTTAAAATTATTTTTATTATAGCGTATTTTATCTCTCCATAGAATTAATACCAAAGGACTTGGAGAAGGAACTGCGTAACGTATACGTGTGCACGTGTGAGCTACTGAATCATTTTTGGCGAAGTTTTCCCCCTACGACACCGCAACTCGAGGAAAAGGCTGTGAGAATGCACGAGGCGTTGCACAGGTTTCATTCGGCGAGGCTCAAACCCTTCGAGGTACGTCGAGAAATCGAGATAAATATATATATTTTCTTTCATTGACTGCCCATGTCGAGATCTTAAATTTATTATTGCTTTCCGTAGGATCGAGTTCAGAGAGAGTTCTCCGCGGTAAGTCAACACTTGACGAGTCACTTGAATCAGCTGTTGAACACGGCGTACAGAAAGTTCGCTGTCTGGCAACAGCGGAAGATGCAGATGAGGTAGCCAAGACTCGAAGCCCTAGTCGGAGCTACGTAATGTATAAGTTAAAAAACAAAAACAAAAAAAAAAGAAATTAAAGCAAGCGTACGAGAGCAATATCAACGATCCTACAGTGTTATTGCACTTTTGTAAAACTGTTACCGTAAAACTAAAAAAAAAAAAAAAAATGGTATTCGAGGGATCATCAGTGTGACGCGTCAAAGCCAAAGTGGAGTCGAGAGATCGTGGTGTCGTAGTAGCACGCGCGTATTAATTCGCAACGCGTATCGATCGTCCTATTTATTGATTTAGCTTTGTCCGTTTTTCGTTGGTTGAAAGTTAATTCGTCGACGAATGGACGTTACGTAAAGGCGATGCTCTCGAGCTGTGCCAACCCCAATATTTTTTATTTTCTTCAATTATTTTGCACGTAACTACAGATTCCTTTTTCGCATGATACGACATTTGTATTCATTTATTTATTATTAAAAAAATTATTCTCCCGCGTCTCGTGCGAATTTTGTCCGCGAACGAGACTCATCTGGTCGACGGACGAAACGCCGAGGAATCGGAAGACTTATAGTCACGATAAATTTAACGGAGAGTAGAAGAGACAAAACGAGGACCGAATATTTCCATCTTTTTTATCGCGTATAGTCACGTACTGTCGGTTACTCTTCAATTATTTTCCGTCATTGAGTTCATACTCGATGATCTGTGAAACGGAAGTTAAATTCGCGAAACTGCATCGATACGCAAGCCGCGCAAATTCCGGCATACTCAAACTAAGTGTCTTAAACGTTGTATTCCTATTTTGAATAACGATGATTCGTAAAAAAAAAAGAACACCAATTCCGTTAAGGGAAAACAAAAGAATGAATATTAACGTTCCTGTCTGTCTAGTGATCATAGCGATGGTAGGAAGGTCGAACAATCGAGTGAACAGAGAGTCGCTCGAGGAATGAACAACCTTCTCTACTGATGATAGAACGATATCCAGTTACAAAAAAAAAGTAATAATAATAATTCGGTAGCCGCATTATTCGTAATCACCAAGTTATATCATTATTAATTATTATTGATTATTAAATACGATGAATGATTATTGCTACTATTATAAATATATTCTTACATCATCATTGACACCGAGCGTATGAATTGAGAATTCCCGTAGCTTCCGTACACGATTGATCGTACGGTAACTTTATCCGAGGAGGAGCCACGGCATTTTGCCGACTATCGGCTGAGTCGTTGTATGGCCGAAAGTCATGTGTCCGAATGCACTTCATCCAAATAGTTAAACTTCCGAAACTTTATTTGTTCAAATCGTCAAACTGCTGAATCGTTATTTTTCCGAAAGTATCGGAAATTTGACAATTCGGAAAAATAAATATTCAGCATTATGACGATTCGAAAAAATTAAGTTTCGAAAGTTTGACTATTCGGATGAAGTGCGTTCGGAATCGTATGAATTTCGGCCAATTGTAGGTTCAGCAAAATGATGTAGGTCCATCCGAGGACGAACGGCCGACGAATTTCGAGATAAATCATCGACGCTGCGTGGTTCATCGGCTTAATCCTAATCAACGGGAGGGCAGTACCTTTCGCCCGTGAGAGGATGAGTTTTCGTATGGACCTGTGGAATTCGGTTAGCTCGGACTCCGAGCCTCGGAGGTTGCCACCGTAACAAAACCTTGAGGAGCCACGACGAGACCGGAACGAGTGGGAAGGGGAAAGGTGGCGGAGGTGGGTCCTGTCTGCAAAGGAATCGTCGAGTAGGGCGGAGCGATTCCAAGGTCGAATATGCCTATCGCGAAATGTCCGTGAAGGAGGATGCGCGCGCACCCACTAAACTTCTGCATTTCGCGGACTGCGGTGTCGTTCTGCACTGCGTGGATCGCTGCAGAGCGATAGAGCAGGCTGGATCAATTATAACCGAGGGATGCGAAGGTTTATTTCATCAGTTCATTCGATCGATTTATTCGATACCGGAAGTCGTTTAGTTTCTTACGTCTATGAGAAAAGGGTTCGACGCACCCAAAGCAGATTTATCGCGAGCTTTGCAAAGGCGGCTAAGCAGGCTTAGTAGCGATCGAGATAAAAAAAATGCAAAGCGAATGTCCAACACTCAGTGCCGGCGATATCGCAAAGCGACAAGAAGCCGGGTCGATCTTTCGAGAAGTTCCATGGCCCTGAGCGAGGTTAATCCTTCCGAAGCGAATCATAATCTTCGATCGAGCTCGCCCCTGGCTAATCGACGAAGCTCGACGTCACGGGATCGAGATTCTTCGAGCCGGTAGAGGATCTCCGTGTCCGGCACGCACACGCGGATCGCCCGCTTCACCCTGTGTACGTCCCGAGCTTCGGACCTCTCGGCTGGTAGAAACGATCGGCGGGAGGGAGGCAAGGATCAGGCGAGTAGTGGGGGTAAAACACTCAGTTACGTCTTGCGCTGGAGAAACGAGAACCCGGCAAGGAGCTTTCGATGCCTCTATTTAATGATGCATGATATTCAAATTGCGAGTGATCGATAGTTAGAAAAGTTAATTAACAAGTAGTAAGAATAAGATTATAAAAAATCTTCGATCGATCTATCTAGCCGAATCAAACACATGTGCGTTGGAACTTTACAATAAAATTTGTATTTTTAATTAAACTCGTTATAAATTTCAGAAGATTTGTAATTTAAATAGCTGGTATTTTTATTTTCCATAAATAGTATATTAATGTTCAAGTTAATGTAACTAATGTAAGCAAATTTCAAGTTCCAGTATTTAAGTTTCCAATTAATTTTGACAATATAGTTAACAAAGTCTCGATCACGTGAGACTTTTTTATTTCAAAACAATCGGTTGTCGTTCTAAATTTATTAGCGATTCAATGTTCCTTTATCAATAAACAACCCGAGTGCGGCGCGTCGAACTACGGACCTGGAGGAACGCGCGTGGGTGGATCCAGCCAGATCCAGCGTTGTCCCCCCCCCCCCCCCCCCTCCGCCCGAGAGGTAGGGGGGTTATTACGACCGCGAGAAAATGCTTCCCCTCCCTCCTCATTGTTTGAAAAATCCCGCCTGCTCCCTCCGGCCCCCCCGAATCGATAGATGGCGCACTCTATTGTTGACTCCGATCAAAATGGCAGCCTGTAATGGGACACTGCGATTTGCAATGTTGCTCTCGCTAACGTGCGCGATAAATGTCCCGCGTTACGTTGATTCGACCCGGTAATTGACCGAACGACAGGTCCGCTCCGTCGTGCACACGAAAATACGATTCAACGACGGAACATGCGAGAATCAAGACTCGGACGCGCGACTCCCTCGTCCAGTCTCGTGCTCGCCTATCACCGATTGTAGCCATATTTACCCTGTTATCCGGCGAAAATTTTATTCGCGAAGTTTGCCTCCGAACGAGACGGATAGACGAGTAAATTTTCAGCGGTCGCTGGTCCACGGTGTTTTATTTCACGCGGCCCGGAACGCTCGATGAGATTTTCGACGAGGAGCCGCCGTCCGGTATTTTCCTGTCAACCCGCCGCGCCGAAGTGCCGACGAGCTCCCGGAGTCGTCCCAGTGCACGCGAAGACTCCCCTCGGTTCTTTTTACAGGGACGTCTGCGAATCTCCGCCGATCGTCCGGAAAGCACGACGATTTACGGATCTCTCGAACGAGGCTGTAAACTCGCTGAGGCGCGAGTTCGACAACCAATAATAAACTGGAATCTGTTGAAGCTTCTTTGCGAAGGGAATTTAATGATACATTGCTAACAATGTGCAAAAATTTACAATGGCCATTGTCCGACGAGGTAATTTTTTTTTTTACAGAGAAATTTTAATGCACGTGGCGAAGACTAATATTTTTGTGATATTTTTAGAACTTACGGAATCCCTTTGTTTTGCAGACTAAGATGGAAGAGCGTTGCTCGTTAGGAAGGAGGATTTATGCATGAGAATCTGCTTGAAACACTTTTCCGGGTGGAAAATATTGAATCGGAAGAGAATTGGGCTCAAGGATTATGTTATGTACAATCAGGCAGCCAGGCGCATATTTTCGCTGAGAAATACCCTGCGGAAGGCAGGCTAGGCACCCTGGTGCCTATCGTGGGTGATGGATCCTGTTGGTCCATGGTAAGAATCTTAAAAAAACAAATACCTTTTTTTTTGCATTTATTTATTGACGGAGTAACTCTTTTACACAGAACTTAAAAATTGAGAACTGAAAGCACAAGGCATATAAAAAACCATTTTTAATTTAAAAAAAATGGAAGCTTAAAAAATTGCATCTACTATTATAATTAAAAATTTTTATTCCATTCGCACTAGTGCTATTTTTATGATTACATCATTACTATCCTGCTATCATTTATTAAAAAATGTCTATGGTGATAAGTCATGTTGATCCATACTAAGAATCTAAAAAAAAAAAAAGGAATCGTAAACTCACAAAATTGCAACTATTATAATTTTAATTTTCAATTCAATTCACACTATTGTTATTTTGATTATTACTTCATCGCTGTCCCATTGTCGTTAACTTGAAAGTTATCGACAATGACAATGTTAACAATCTAATTGCAATAAAATTTCATTAATTTTTTCCTCCGCAAAGGTACGCGTCGTACAATCGTCTGGCTGCGGGTTGCGCGGCAGGTAGTTTCCAGCCATCGGTTTCCTCGCCGAGCGGTGAATTCGTGACCCATCATTTGGCGACATCGGCGACGCAGGCCGTGCCGTCGACGACGACTTCCCAACTGTTGCTGCAAGCCGCTCACACGACGGCGACACTGGCCGGTCAGCCCTCGCCGTTCAATCCCGGTGGATTTCTCTCCCCTCCGCCGGTCGGCTACGAGGTGTTCTCTCCCTTGTTCCATCATTCGAACACCAAGCAAGCGCACTATGCCGCGCAGCATCGCCAGGCATTGGCGCAGGTCCAGCAGCAGCAATCTGTTTCCAGCGCGAAGCAGACCACGACTCCGGAGCCCGAAGTGCCGGCACTACGGGAAAACTACAGCGCGGCTCATCAGCAACAGCAACAACAGCCGCAGCAGCAAGCAAATTTTTTCGAACACCATACGCAGGCCTCCTCGCCCACGGCTTCGACTCTGGCCTGGAGTCATCAGAGCAACTCTCAGCTACCGAGTCCCTTCGGTATTTTGCCTCACGAGAGCGTCGTCCCTTCCTCGCCCGGGCCACCCTCCGCCAAAACCGGCAGCGCGGCCTACGAAAACACCTTCAACACCCACTTCGCAGCGTCCGGTCAGCCGATAAACAACCTCAACTCCCAACAGTTATCCACATCGGCCGTTAACGCGAACGATTTCAAGTCCTCGAATTACATGGACGCCAGTAAAAAATCCGCCAGTGCCGTGAGAACGACCTCGCCGACCGTGGTCGCAAAAAACTCCGTCTCCACCTCGCCAGTTGCGACGACCGGCCAAGCCTTCTTTCAGCAAGTCTCCGGGACATTCGGAGCCGATGCGCTGAGCGCCAACAGCTACAACAGCGCGGCGAACGACGCTCAAGCCCCGAACGCCAAAGTTCAGACCTCCCTGCAGCAGCAGCATCAGCAAACCTGCATCGTCTCCTCGCCGAGCAACAATGCCGCGAAGGAGTACAGAATCCCGCAGCCGCCCGCCGGAGCGAGGACGAACGCCCCGACGACGATATTTCTGAACACCTCCGTGCGCTCCGCCGCCTCGCAGGTTCAAGACAAAAACACCGTAGCCCGAAACTTCGCATCGCCGCCCGGCAAATCCCCGTCGAACGCTCAGCAGGCCGTTCAGACCAAAGCCCAGACGAAGATCTATCCGGAGATCGGGAGTCATCCCGATATTCGAAGAAACGACACAGTTCACGAGAACAGTCAATCCTCGCCGATAAGCTTCTCGATAATGGACGCTCGTAATCTGAACTATCAGGCCAACAGTGCGAACAGCTGCACCAACAACGGCAACGGCAAAATCGTCAGCAATCAGCGAACGACGCCTAACAGCAATCTCCAGTCTCAGCAGCAGCAATTTCACGTTCTCAATCAGCAGCAGGCAACGCCTTACAGACACTACTCGACGGGTTCGCAGAGCGACTCGGAGTACCATCATCCCGGTAGATCGAAGTCGACAGCCTCGACGGACTCTGCCTACTCGTCGAACAATTCGACCCAGAACGGTCCCGACTGCAGCGTCGTCGTGCCGCGAAGGCCCAGCCCGTTGCAGGCGCACTCACAGGCGAGTCCGCTCGGTCACGTGCCGAGTCCCGCTTATCCGATGTACAACAGTCCCATGACGACGATGTCGTCGCCCTCGCCGCTCCAGCAGCACAACGAGAACAACGGAAACAATCATTGTCCGAGCGGAGCGAGTTACAAGGCGACCGTCGTTCAGCAGCAACAGCAACAAGTCACGCCGCCTCTGGACGTGACCGTGTCGAGGCCCGCCTCGCAGGGACAAGTCGCTTACTCCTCGGTGATAACGAGAGTTCTCGCCAGCGCCGAGAACACCAAGACGAGTTACGCGACGGAGAATCGTAGTTACGAGAGGCTCCAGGAGTTCGGACAGAAGCAGCAGCAGCAGCAGCAACAGGTGTGCTGGGAGAACGAGAATCGTCAGGGGAACGCGAACAGAAAATTCGCCGTTGCGGCTTACGCTGCCACTGCGGCCGAGATCAATCCGCAGAGCCTTCCGGCCCAGCAGCAGGCTCAGCGAGTCATCAACATATCGGAGAGACAACAGGCCTACTTTGATTCCAATCAGGTGACTCTGCAGGATTTGAGCAGCTGTCGGGGCGATCCGATGAGCATCGTGAAGAATTTGCAGACACTGCAGCAGGGATCTTGTCAGGTGCAGCAGCAGGCAACGACGACGAGCGCGCCCGGCGAACAGCAGCAGAAGCAGGTCGAGGACAGACAACGAAAGGGCGAGACACCGAACAAGAAGAGACGGAGCTTCGAGAAAACCGGTCACGCATCGTCGCTCAACGACCTCGCCGGTGCGGCCGCTATGACCGAGTACGTAGGCAGAATTCCACCGCCGGCTCATCACAATTCGAATCAGCAGACGCAGAACGGCTACTTCGATTTTGAGAGATGGAATCTCGCACCTCCACCGGCAAAGATGTTCACCGGGTCTACGGCCGCGTTCGCCAATCAGACGACGCTTCATCACGCCGGAAATTTCGTAGGCAATCCGGCACATCAGCATCAGTCGATAATGGTTCCCCATCATCACGCGCCACCGCCTATTCCGTACTTTCCGGCTTTTCACATACCCTCCGGTCATCATCCTCATCACTCTCACGATTATCAGACCTCGGTCGAGATAACGCCGATAGCTTTCAACGAAAATTCGGCGCCGTCGCAGAATTCCTGTTATCAGGAGTTTCGCGACGATCAGCCTAAGGTCATCGTGCCGAACATCGAGGAGGAGCTCGGCTTTCTTCAGCACAATCAGCTGCCGATTCCCTGCGCCAATCAGATCAATCGCGATATCAAGGGAACCGGCAAGGATCCCAATTCGGGTTTTATGACGAGCTATCTGAAGTTCCTGCAAGGCGAGAGGGAAACATCGCCACCGCCCGCGGTGCGCGGCGCGAGGAGAGCCACGTGGAACAAATCCAAGCCTTACGTTCCTCCGGTGACGAGGAAAATCAACGAAGCCTCGACCAACGGCGAAACGGCGAAGAGTCAGACTGACAAACCGTCGTCGACCAAGGACACACCCGCGATTGACTACGCCAACGATCCGAGATACTTTCCGCTGCCCAAGGAGAGGAAGAAACTCACCTTCGACTCGAGCGACGATGGATTCACGAGCGATGACGATTTTTCGTTCTCCACGAAGAAGACGGAGAAGAAAACCTGCGCAGGGGCGACCGTGGCGAGCGTTGATCAGGCGAAGGTCGAGGCCGCTCCGAAAGCGTTCGTCAAGAGAAAGGGAAGACCCCCGAAACCCGGAGGGCCAGCCGATAGGAAGAGGAAAGCCGCTGCGGCTGCGGCCGAAGCTGCTGGAGGCAAAACGCCCAAGAAATCGAGCGAAGGTTGTTACATCATCTCTCCTCATGGGACCCTAGCGGTCCTTCAATTCCTTCGAGTCGAGACAATATTTTTTGATAACTTCTTTCTTTTGCTTCCTCATAAAGGAAACTGTTTTCGTGATAAAAACAAATTTGGGGTTTTAATGTTAAGGTACTTATAATTGTCTAAAATATCGAGAAATGGGATTTTTCTATGAGGTCCGGATGTATGGGTATGTAACAGATTTGCATAGTTTAAAACGGCTGTAACTCGGAAACGGTATGAGACAGCGAGTTGAAATTTGGTACACCAATAGATTAGTCAGATAGCTTCGTTCGGTGCTATTTTCGTGAAGATTGGGGCCTAATTAGAGATTTTACGCGAATTTTTGAAAATTTTCTATGGTAGCTCTAATTTGCGTTAATGTTGAGCCATCGTCCTAAAACTACACACAAATATACTATTTTGGAAGCCAACAGTACAGAAAATGCCTTCTCATAAGAAGAAACTTCGCGAAAAAAGGAACATCATGAGTAAGCCATATGAAAATTGGAATTTTCAACTTTTATGAGAATGTCATATGAAAATTTGAATTCGCAAGTTTTATGAGGAAGCCTTATGAAAATTTGAATTTGCAACTTTTATGGGAAAACTTTTATGAGAGACTGTCATACGAAAATTTTTATTTTCAACTTTTTTAAAATTTTTCCTTAGATGCCCTGCTGTCGCTTCCGAGACGAGAGATCTCGAAGAGAAAAGCGAAGGAGAAAACTTCGGTGAAACAAATTCTGGATCGCCAGCAGGGCATGGATCCCTCGGACAACGAGGAGGAGCAAGTCGACTCGGATTCCGACCCGGCCTGGACTCCCGCGGCCAAGCTGATCGGTGACGAGGAAGAGAAAAAGAAGAAACGCGGTCGACCTGTTATCTCGAAGAAATCAAAACGCATTCTCGACGAGGAGGGCTACTCGTCCGGCGATGTGATATTCCTGAAGAAGAGCGGCAGAAAGAAACATGAGGGGAGTTCGAAGAACTCGAACAGCGGCAGCAAAACTTCGTGCAAGATCGACGAGAAGCTTTTGGCCTCCGTCAGCGACGATGACATCGATATTTCGCCGTTTAAGGTAAGCAATTTTTTTTTTTCAATTCCACTCCCGAGATTCGTTTAGATTTTGTCAGACTTTTAATGATAAAACATTATCGCAAGCAGCGCTCTGTCGAAGACTCGGAAGATCGGGTAATGATCGATTCTTGTAATCTGTGGATCTTTATTAACTTATTATCGAACAGACTAAAACGAATTTGTCGTGTTAGGCCTGCTTAATCTGAACGTTACGTTTCTCGTAGTCTGGAGAATTCGTCGTCATCAAAGCCGATCTGGACGACGAGTTTCCGGCATTGTGGAGAATCGACGGCAAGACTTTGTTGCAAAAGTATGAACCTTTCAAATCCAACGGGAAGACATTGTACAGAAACATATCTACGGTAACTATTAAATTATTCTACTTCAAGGAAATACGAAAAATGTTTGTCCAAATATCTCATTACCGATGTTATTCTATCGAACAGTATTCCGGCTGGGCACCGCAGAATCGACACATATATCAGCAAGTACCAGTGAAATTCTGGCAGCAAGGCAAAGTCGAGACGGTGGTGGAATTTTTACGCGACGAAATGATAATCGACGATAGGTGCGTTGAATTTTCAGTCTACGGGAAATTGCCCGAAAACAATTCTCCGAAAGTGCAATTTCTCATTTTTTTCCCGCAACTTTTTTGTTTTTTAATGTCATGAACGTGGTTCCGTGTGCTTTGTTGCCAAAACTTACGACAGTAAGTTTTGGAGTTTTCATGTGATTTGGAGTCTAATAAAGAAATCAGGTCATTGTATTCGGGAATTATTTTCGGGCAATTTTCCGTAAATCAACAAGACCATCTACGATACGTTTACACCTCGGGCGTAAAAATGTTATCAACGCCATTCATTAATTTTCAGCGAGTGCATCGACAGGTCTATGAAAGAAACGGAAAAATATCAAGACAACTTTGAAGTGTACATACAGACGCTGATATCTCAGGCTCTCGACTCGAACTTCCTCACCGAAATATTCCAAGAGCAAGGTAACCAATCGTCGATCGAAGAATCTATCTGTTTGCAAAAATTTGTCCTCACAATCACGATCGTGTTTTCAGACGATTATTTTCTGTCGAACGTCAAAACCGTGGACGAGATAACGGACGAGAGGAAGCGACGTCTGCTGTCGACGACAAAGTGGCAGCCTAACGTAATAACCGCGATGTCGACGTGGCCGTGTCTGAACGTCCTGAAGGATCTTCAGTTATCCGAGAGCAAAGGGAAACAGTGCGCGGGTTGTCAGCAGAGCAAAGTTCACACGAGGGTCTTGCTGTACGGTCAGCCCTACAACGCTACAACCCTCGAAGGTTCACCGCCCGATCCCAGAGTGCCTCAGGAAAAGGTGACAGAAAAATGTCCTCGTCACATTAGCTAGTGAAACGAGAGTTGTACATGGTGGCCGCGGTCAGGGAAAACCGGGAAAAGTCAGGGAAAAAAAATATTGATCAGGGATTCAGGGAAAAGTCAGGGAATTTCAAAATTGGTCAGGGAAAAAGTAAATTATCGCTGGACCTTCTATAAATATATACGAAGTACATAAAAGGGGGCCTTAAAAAAAAATTGGGAACATTTTGAAAAAAAAAAAATAGAACTAAATATTAATACCAATAGTTAGGCATTTTCATTTCGATAATTAATTTTTTTTTAAATAGAGATCGTCATAAGTTTGGTCAGGGAACATTTTTTATTGGTCAGTGAAAAGTCAGGGTAAAGTCAGGTCAAAGTCAGGGAATTTTTTTCCGGGGAAAAAACGGCCACCTAGTTGTATTACGCAAATTTTGAAGTGTCGCTATTCAACCCTTCACGTACAGGATCTCAGCAGAGCGAGGACCTCGAATCTGGACGATTCGGCCGGGATCCACGCTCAGCGAGTACTTACATAGCGCGGTATAAAAATCGCTATAATTCAAACAATATACATGATATCGAAATTCGGAAAAATACTCTTTGAAGAGTAAACTTCACGATATTATATTTTTGTAAAATAATATTTTTGTCATCGATATATAGTCTGCTATCGTTATTCGAAATTTATATTTACATCTCAGGTCGCAGAACTCTCCGCTTGAGTTGTCACGCTCGGCGCGAGGCTTCCGTAAGTGAAGGGTTGCGTTTCGAAAAAAAAATAGGAATATTATAAAGTATTATTTTGCAAATGTACGACACTACCTGATAGCATTATTTGGCAACCTTTAAATATTAAGACAGAACGATTTTATCCGCCGGTTTCTGTTAAATTCGAATAACAACGTTAACGCTGTCTTTACTTTTACAATTTTCACAGGACTTTCTGATGTGCAGAGTCTGCCAGACTAAAATCGCGCTGTACAACAAAGTCGCCCACCAAAAGTACCTAATGTTCGTCGAATGCGCGAGAAGAGTGGCGGACAAGAGGCTGGCGGATCCGCACAAGGACACGACGATAATCCTCAACGAGTTGCTGGCTGACGAGGCTTGGCTGAATCAGGTGTGTAACCATCGCAAACTTATCGCATCGTAGATGCGATTGATCGACGAAAACGAATGTATTTAACGTACTCGATAACTCGTTACAGCTCTTCAAGGAAGTCCGAGGTATCTGGGCCGAGATAGACAGCATAGAGCAGCAAACTAAAACGAAACTAAATCCATCTTCCTCTTCGACGACACCGGCCGGTAAAGCGGACGGTCCGAGTTGCGCGAAGAACGTCGCTGGAAACGCCAAAACGAAGGCTCTAAATCAAGCTACTTCCGATTCACACGTGCCTACGCAGAGAGCGAAGAACGATTGCCAGACGACAATGACGACGATGCCGGGCGCGACGGCGATGTCCGTCGCGCCGTCTTAATGGTGATAAACGGACGCTCCGTAATATTCGATCTGTCGAACGGGGACGAAGTACGAAAAACTGATGGCAGAACGGACATCGAACTGCGGATCGAGGATCGAGAATTCTCGAGTCACGACGAAATTAATTGTTGCGAGAATACCACGAGTGCTCGGAAAACAATTGAGGAGAGTTTGTCGGACTTTCGGAACCGAAGGAGACTCGGGTGATAAAATGTGATCGCTGACTAAATACTCCTTACTCTCGTCACTCGTGGCTTCCGCGCGAGCTTTCCGTCGCGATCGAAGTCGAGAGCGAAAGGACAATGCACTCACTTGTCACATATGTAACATACATCACATTAACGATTAAGTAAGTTAGGGACGACTGGACGGAGCGCGAGAATACCCATGTCTTTTGCCATTTACGGTAGGCGTAATTTTAACGAATTTACGAATATCGGTGTGAATATAGAGTTTTACTAGACGTAGTGTTTGTATCGTGATAGTAAACGGAACGGGGGGGATGAAATTTTCGTCGATGACGAGCCGATGAATTCCTAAGAGATCGCAGATCTCGACATTTTTAAACGACCATTCGTCACATCACATCGCGTTATGCATAATCAATCGACTTACGGCCATTGCAGACACACACGTCGAATCGCACAGCACGCGGCGATTGCGGATGAAAAACAATAATGATCATTAATGTGAGAAAGACAGTCTTTGAGTACTGTTTAGATAACACTCGCTTCAATTTTTTTTTTTGTTGTTTTTTATATATATATATATATATTTTTTGTGCTAGTATCGTTCACGGTGATAAAATCCTTTTGAAAGTTGTACATAAATCAATGAGCGCGATCGGACTTCGGTGAGGCTCGCTAGGCCTACGTCAATATCGCCCTTTCCGTATTCTGAATCTTCCAACGGGAACGCGGTGGACAGTGTCGTTAAAATGTTTCCTTTTTTTTTTAAATCATTGAGGAACGTCGCGTTGCGATCAATGCCGAGCTAGCTTTCAAATATACTTTCCACTAGACTTAGATTACGTATTGTAGAAACTTCGGTGATCGGCTCGGCTTGTTGTACATTGAGGACGAAACTCCACTGTATAGTTTGTAAGGGGAATTATTCATGCTGCGTCATTATTGGCCCTATTATTATTGTAATAATATTATTATTATTATCTTTATTGTATTATTATTATTATTATTATTATTATTATTATTATTATTATTGTTTTTGAGCCTTGGGCGGTTTAAGTTTATGACAAGATTTGTTAGGAGACGAAGCGAAAACAAGCTTATAACGAACAGAACACTGGACAGAGTTAATCTGTAGAGATGATTAGAGATCAGTGATATGCGGCGAGGCGCGAATGTATTTTTCGACGATGATTGTATGAAATTATATTTGTAAATTGTAAAGAATATATTAGAGCGAACGATAACGAAAGAGGAAAGAACAAACGGGAGGCTCCTTCGTCGTTACAAAAATTTTCGGACCTTTTTTTGGCATTTTTATTGTATTTTATTTTATTTTTAAAAAATATTTTCGCAAGCGATTTAGACAAATCTTTGATAGTTGATTTGGACAAGTCGCAAAAATTGTATAACCTGTAACGAAGTGAATTTTGAACGATGGGAGGGAAAAAAATATTTCTGAACCTCCAGAGGGACTTAAGAAAATGCGGGCATTTGGAGAAAAAGAAAAACTCGATTATCGTGTCACTATGTAATAAAGAGATGAGACGGAGCAGCTACGTGAGAGATAGAGATTATATTTTTTTTCTTCTTGGTGTGTTCTTGTATTTTTTTAGCGAACGTGCCATTGCAATATATCATATCGCGTCTGTCGACGTGCGAGAGACAAAGAGTTTTACTGCGTTGACTACGTCGCGATACCTCACGGAACAACGTAAGAAAATTATTAATCGGTTTTTGATGTTTCACGGAGAAGAAGACTGTAATATTGACGCGCCGACGACGAGGACTTTGACACACGCTGAAAGAAAAGAAAAACATTTGTCATTATCACAAAAGGATATAAAGGACTATTAATGTTATTGCTAAAACCATTGTTATCGTTTATTCATTAATCCAACCGTATCCAATCGGGAGGAATCGAGCGAACCGGAAGTGAGTTGAAGCGAGCGAATGTTACGACAAATGAAAAGTAAAAAACGCGCTAAATCGTGAGACACGGATTTTCTGTGTTCATAATTTATTAATGTGCGATTATAAATCGGTCGAAATATCGGAGAAAAAAGAATCGACACACTTGTTGAAGGGGCGCAGCTATCACGCGAGACGTCACTGGCATCCGGCGTGAACCGCGCATGCGCCCGAGTCAAGCTCCTCCCTCTCGCCGCTAAACCCGCTGCCATTCCAGTTCGCGTTTGTTGCCCGTGAAGGATGCCTTCTGCCAACCCTAAACTAGAGAAACAGGCCTCTACGGAGGCCGTAGATCCAATACGCCAAGCGATCAAAGTCATCGAGCACAAGATAAGAAACTTGGAGAAGCGCAAGGTAAGCAAACCGGCCGGCTCGCACGTCCTTCGGCTCGTTTGAGTTCTCGAAGTTTAAGTCTTCGGATGATCTGTCAATCCGCCGCTATCGACGGTGTTATCGGCCATGTTTCGTCAACGTCGGTGCGCCATGTGCTCCCCGTCGCTGCGAATATCCCAACGAACGATCGCTCGCTGACAATCCCGACAATTATCGTTCGCGCAACAAAGCCACGAACTGTCATCGTCAATCTCGATCGTTATCTCGCCTCGAACTTCGGATTCCTCGCCGTCCACGCTTCTACGCGATCGGTCAGCGTCCAGCGACGGAGCGCGAATTCGTGTCATGGCGATTCCTCGCTTCCGCGATTCTTTCGACTCTATCGTTTTGCTTTTTTTTTTACTCGCAACTACCACTGCACGCTCTCCCAGCACGAAAACACGTCCAGCCGGCTCTCTCGCTCGCCTCCTTTTCGCACGATTTATCCTTTGAAAGATGTCTCTTTTATTTTCTGACCCAGCGATACAAACTTCCCGAAGAAGTCTGCGTGTTTCGTCAGAATCGGATAGATCGAACGAGTATGGAATATAATTTAGTCGCTGTTCCCGTTTGTTGATTATTTCAGCCTCGAAATTGCGTCGATGGCCGGCGGTTGGGCTCGAAAGGGGGAGAGAGCGAAAGCTGCCGAGCGGCTCTTTTCTTTGTTTCTACGGTGCGCATTTGCGTCACGAGACGCGTGGCCCGATAACGCTCGGCCCACCGGCAACTGCGTAAGACACCTTGCGAAACCGTAACGATTCTCTGAACTTTTTCGATGTTTAATCTATAGGATTGAGCTCGGATTTATGCGGGTTCTCGAAGCTTTTTTCACCGATCGTGGAAACATGTTTAGTCGAGAAAGTTCGAGGTTCGTTGAGCGGGTACTTTTGCAGAAGACTTCACAATGGATGAAACACGCTCGTGTTTATGGCGATGTTTGTTTGATGGAAAAAAAAAATAAATCGACGCCGGTTCGATACATTGTAGCGATAATTTTGAGGCTCGAACTTCCGGCACGTTAAAATGCCGATTTTGATGAGTTGATCTTAAATTTTTTTTTCACCTCGTTTGTCGTCAGGCTAAACTAGAGTCTTACAAGGACATACAAAAAAATGGCAAAGAACTGGACAAGGATCAGAAAACGGCTGTCGCGAAGTACGACGAGGTGCTTCAGACATTGGACATAACGCGCGATCTTTACAAAAGCATAGTCACCATAGCCAACGACAATGCCAAGGCGCAGAAGAAACTCGCCAGGACGGAGGCACGGGAGAGGCTCCAGCAGGACATTGCCAAGGTATATTTTCACCTCTGTACACAAACATGCGAATCCCTCATTACTTTATGAAATGTTTTGCTTCCAATTGCTCGATAGGTTCCAATAGGTCGATATTTTATTTATCATAGCATTTGGCCAATTGGAAGCTGGACGTATGACCAATTGGAAATCTGGGTCAATTTTTATTATTCGAATTTTATGAACTTTCTGTTTCTTCGATTAATAGATTCTTGTTGTCGATTAGTGTATCAATGTTTTCTCTTGTGCCTTAAATGACCCCTTTTCCTTGAGTTATATGATTTTCTTTTTTAATGAAAAATGAAAATTTAGTTACTAATTAATGCTTACTACTAATTAAAACTATTTATTACTTTTTGAAATATTTCGCTTCCGATAGGTCGATATTTTATTGACTATAGCACTTGGCCAATCAGAAGCCAGATATGTAGCCAATGAAAGGATCATTTTTATTATTCCAATCTTATGAGCTTTCCTTTCCTTCGATTAATAAATTCGTCTTGTCGATTCCGTGTATGAACACTTTCGTCTGTGCCTTGTAATGACTCCTTTTTCTTGAGTTATACGATTCTTTCAAAAACAAAAAAACAAAAAAATTAATTTACAATCTACATTGTACCAGGTTCGCGAAGTTCTCCTGATTCAAGACACCCTGCTGAACATGGGAAGCGAAACGGCGCGGGAAGATTTTCTCAACGGCACCAACGGCGCGGCGAAGTTGACCGAGGAAGAACTGAAGAGCCTCGACGATATCTACGCCGAGGTGACGTCGAAGCGGCAGACGGAAGTTGGGGAGCCACCGTTCGCGCAGCAGATGCAAAAAGCCGCGGAGCACTTCGTCCTGATAATCGAGGGAAAGCAGAGGGAAATCGTCGGAACGACTTACGTAAAGATCAAGGAGACAATAGCGACGATTAATCAGTGCGGATACTTCGATCAGGTTCACGAGGTCGAAGCTGCCGGCCAGGAGGTAATTTTTTAAACTATTTTTTTATCAGAACCGTGTAAGAATATACTGTAATCGATTCTTTTTTTTTTATCACCCATAGACCGCAGAAGCACCTTCGGAAGCCAGAATCTCGAGCGTCCAGGCACCGGAACAAACGGCCGAAGAGTACAGCGCCGGTGAAGTTCACATTCCACCCCCAGAGTCGATGGTACCGGCGCCGAATTTTCCAGTCCCGGTCGCTCAGATTCCAGTCGTAACGGGACCGGCATCGATAACGGGCCCGATACCCGTCGTAGCGCAAGCCATTCCGCCGCTCCAAGCGGCATCCGTGGACACGTCGTACTACGTCAACGCCGCCAGTTACGTGCCGCAGTCTCAGCAGCATCAGCAGCCGGGTCCGCCTCCGCCGCCGCCGCAGCAGCAGCAGCAGCAGCAGCAGCCACCGCAGCAGCAACCCCAGCAGCCACCGCAGCCGCAGCAGCCGCCACCGCAACAGCAGCCTCAAGCACCCCGGATAAACGATGTAATCGGCACACCAAACTTCTTTTTCCTACAAGAGTCCGAGCTCGATTCGCCGGACCCGACTGGCCAGAGCGCACCGACAGTATCACACATTCCTCCGACGGTAAACGCACCGATACCTTCGCAGACTTACACGAATCAGAGCTTCGCCGGTACACCGGTCCAGGTCATCTATCCGCATCCACCGCCGCCCCAGGACATGCCTCACATTCCCGGATTCGCGAATCCGAATCCACCGCCTCCAATACCAATGCCGCCGTCTCACCAGCAGCAAAACTTGCCGTACAGCCCTCAGCATCCAGCTGGATTTCCGCAACAGGCACCGAACGCTCAACAGTTGCAGCAGCAGACTTACGATCCGAGCGCACATCAGCAAGATACGCCGATGGAGGTGAGTCGATAGAATGTTATGAACATTTTTATAGAAAAGAAACCGTAGAGGAGTGGGATTGTTAACGAGACTTGGGGGAATTCCCATAGGATAAGATCGAGCACGGCCAGGAGGGAGTGGTGAGCGTCGAACAGGACGCAAACGAACCGCTCGATTGGGTTCAGATGGGAGAGCAGCCGGTGGACGAGTGGGGCAAGTCGGACGGTCAGGAATCCTCGGGACAAATGTCTCAGCAACAGTCGCAGCAATCACAGCAGGCCTGGGGTGAGCAACGCGGCGGTTACAGGGGTCGTGGCGGCAGACGCGGAAACTCGAACGGCTACAACAGCAGGGGCAGGGGAGGTGGCGGATATCAGCAGAACGGACGCGGAGGCAGCGGACAAGGTAATAATGATTTTTTTTCAGTGGGTGCGAGATAAACAAAAGTTGTGGATTTTGTGATTTTAAGGCAATATTAAATTTATTCTTCACCGCTGTTTACACAAACTATAACTCGTTTTACCCTTTGCGTGATATTTGATTCGAAAACTTGTAAAGGCGTTAAAAACAATTTTTTCAGCAAAGTCAACATTTTCATAATCCCATAAAATTTAAAGGGTTGGATCAATTTTTTTTCCAAATTTAATACGAAACATTGTACAGTGTTCGTCCATTCCCGTACGAAATTTAAGCTCGCTACCTCCATGTTTACTCGAATCTCGAGTAAAAAAAAATCAAAGTTCCATAAACTCTGACCGCTTGGATAGATTTCGACAAAATTCAATACCAAAGATCTTTGATCAAAATATAATATTCGTGCGCGGTTTTAGGACGATAGCTCAAAATTTACACGAGAGATACCAGATATTTCTCAAAAAATGCAAAACTTCAAATTCAATCTGCATAAAAATTGCACTGAGTGAAGAGATGTGACCACTCTGCTAGTGTACCAATTTTCAACTATCTCAAACCGTTTCCGAGTTATAGTCGTTTTCAACGAGGCAAGTCTGTCACACACACGCACACGCATACGCATTTACATACGGACGTCAGTTAAAAATCACATTTCTCGACGTTTCGGACTATTTTAAGTGCTCCGACATAATCTCGATTTTTTTTTTTACGAAAACAGCTTTCTCTATGCGGAAGCAGAAAATAAGGGAAAAAGATATTGTTGTCTTAACCACCATTGATTTTTCTTGTCCAGGAACGTATTATCGCAACGACAACAGCAATTACCAGAACGGCTATCCACCACGCGGCTACAACAACGACGGGAGCGCGGGCTACAACGGCGGATTCAAGCGCGGTGGCAGCGGAGGTACCGGCGGACCTCGCGGCGGTCCCAGAGGCGAACGCGGCGGCATGGACCGAGGCGGTCGCGGGGGACAATTTCGCGGCGGTCAGAGAGGCGGAAATCGCGGTGGCGGGTACGCTCCGCGCGGCAAACCCCAACAGGCGCAACAATAATTCATAATGCAACGAGAAGATCATTGAGCTGAATTCGAGTCACGACAACGTCGCGTTGGCATCGGGATTACGTTTATGAATACGATTCGGGGACGAGGGCTCGAAACGATCTTCGAAACAAGGCGAGCAAAAATTTGTGTCATCGCTCTTTTTAGCAAAAAGTTTTGGAGTCGCGCATACATTCGAGTATCGGGATTTAGTCGTTGCCGCGTAGACTCGATTTAAGTTTAATTTTTGTAATGCATCGATCGATAGATTCGATTCGTTCGTGACACTGTGTCGACGTCATAGACGAATCGTCGAAGGCAAAAAAAAATGTAACTGCGACAAATAGTAATAAACTCCAGTTGTCCGGAGTCGTTTTCGAGCTTTCGTCTCGAGAGTATATTTTCTACCGTCGGTGTGTCACGGTTAATAAAGACCGACGAGGAAACGGGTGAATGAAGCAGGAAACGGACGCGGAATTTGCGAATTCTGCGAATCCACGAACTACTATTAGCGTCTACGACAAAAATGACGAGAAGTAAAGGGAATGAAAGAAAAAAATGTTGACGAAAAAAAAAAAACAAGAAAAACGTGAAGCAAGATTAAAGAAAAAAAATATGAAAACGATTGAAAGAAAGAGGTAAACATTGCTGGTGTAAATGATTGGCCGAATTCAGTGGATGTCAACCGAACCCCACCACGCAAGTATTATTGTGTTGTGACAGAAGGCAGTTTTCACAGGGCAACAACAGCTGATCGACAAAGATTAGAAAAATAATTTTATTATAAAAAAAAATACGAAAAAACAAAAAAAAAATATGAGAACTCGTACACGCCACGCATTATCAAAGATTAACACACGCGACACTCACGAATCAGATGAACACATTACCACAATAATGAAACGCAGGACAGAACATATATTTGAGTGTACATCGATGAAAACGAAGGAGACAAAAAAAAAAGAAATGAAGCGATAGATGAGTAGGCCGTGCGGACTTTCTTTCGTCCCGCGGCGCGTTCAACGCAGAAATACCTTTGCTCCTTTCAATAAAACCGGTTAAAAAAAAGAACTAAACAAACGAAAAGGACGAATTATACCTCGACGATCTCTACTACTGTACCACAGCTTATTAACTACGTCTTTAACTTTTCATATCGAGCAACAGTTTGGCTGATTTCGAGCATGCGGAATTCTACGATCGACGTCTCTAAAGCTCGTTGACTTTACTTTCTTCTATTGTTTCTTTTTTTTTAATCTTGTGAAATATTTTTTACATTTTTTTTTATCAGTTACGCTTCTTTTAGGAAAAGACCAATTTTTTTTTTGTCAAAGTCTTTACGTACCAATTGACTCGAGAGGCTGGTTAAAGCAAAATTTTGCATGCCGGACAGCTTCGTTCTACATCATAGAGATGAAATCTAAGAGATGAGCGGGGAACGAGACAATGAGAACCGTTACTGTATTTCGTTTGTACATTTATGTTTAATCAGCCCCTCCCACCTACAGTTACGTTCGGATTATCCCATCAATACCTAATGTATCTTCCAAATAAATATCTTATCGAACCTGCTACTTCGAAACCCCCTGGCTATCGAACTCGGTGCAAAAAAATGTTTGCTTAGTTTTTACTGTGTTCTCATAACAAAAAAAAAATCGATTTAAATAAAACGAATAATTACCACCAACCTTGGATCGACTTAACTTCCTTGGGATAAGAAAAAAAAAAAGTGAATCCTGCAAACGAAAACCCTGATGAAAAAAGTAATCCTTCGGATGAATTCTGGTCGAAAAATTAGATTTTCGAACCGGGAGTGAAGTTTTCCTGGTAACAACATCATCGTCACTTTTGGTAAAAATTATTTTCAAACAGGAAGTGACGACCTGGATGACGTTACTTCCGGTCGGAAAATGGAATTTCGAGAACGACATCTATAAAAAGAACAAAAAAGAAAGTGGCATAAAGTCAGATTTTAGGGAGCTTAGTGACAAAGCACTTGTACAAAAACAAACAGTGTGTAGGACTTTTATTTCTTCCTGCGGTTGCTTAAACGTTTGGATAAAAGTTAAATTCGGTCCAAAACAGCCTTACAGCTCCATCTATCTATAATAAATAAGATTCCGTTACATGGTGTTTTTTCCAATATAGTTACTGTTTGGCGGAAATGATCTTTGGCTGAAAATTACTCTAGTCTTCGTGGCTGCGATGAATTTGGCGCAAATGATACTCTACCATTTCGTTGTTATACGAAGCTGCGCAGACACTACTTCCGTTTTCTCTCCTTCTCCCTCGCACTCTCCGCGAATAACAGAAACACCACCAAAATATGCGCGTCTCGTTTGACTAGCGATGTCGTGAATGCGCGGTTTAAAAACACGCAACTGTCAAAACTGATGTCCTTCGGATCGAAATCACGAGCTCGCGAAGCTTAACCGCCGGTGAGGTGGATTTTTCGTTCGTTCAGTAAACCCCGGTGCTCAATCATCCGCCTTTACATTTATCGTACCGCCCGATTTTTCTTCGGATTCACAGGTAAAAATTGATTTCCAATCCTCGACGTTCGGATATTCACGTGTTTCCATCGATGTGGTTATCCTTCGCAAGGGACGATCATCGATCGTTTACTCACTCGTCGATATCGGAGTCAAATTATTTTGCCCGGCTGATTTATTCAGTCGGGATAAACTGTCGATGAAATTTATTTGCTTACATTCGTTCCTCTAGCCTATGCGGCCGGCGCAGAGATGTTGGACAGTTTCGATCCGACCGTCGAGAAGCATCTGAAGGGTCACAAAGACAGCGTCACGGGCGTGTGTTTTCATCCCGAAACGACGAGAGTATCCACGAGCAGTTTGGACCGTACTCTGATGGTCTTTAATATCGCCAATTCCGTCAGAGCCTTTCGTTTCTTCGCTCACAAAGACGCCGTTTTGGACCTCGATTACGCGCCTTCCGGAGAAGTCATTGCCAGCGCTTCCAGGGACAGGACAGTGAGAATTTGGGTGCCGACCATCAAGGGAGAGTCTCTGGACTTCAGAGCTCACACTGGAGCTGTCAGATCCGTGCAGTTCAGTCCCGATGGCAAAAAGGTAGAGATTATTCATTCCATATTGATATTGATAATGATACTCTATTAACGGATTGCTCCTTTCGCAGCTCTAATGAAAATAATACACTTCAGTTTTTTCTAACTAGTGTGTATTTGTTTTCTAACTGGCATGTCCTCTTCTGGCTTCTGAACATATGATTATTATTATTGTTTACAGAAATTAAGTTTCCACTTATCGATCTGCTTCTCTATAATGGAACATCACGTAAAAATTTATCCATCAATTTTGGTTTTATATTGGTTCATCGTCTCCGCTTCTGCTGCGTTAAAATTAAATTAAATTAAATTCGGTTTGGGACACAAAGGTTTAAAAGAGCTAATAGAGGTTTTTTTATTTTTTTTTCCAAATAATAACGTCATTAATAAATATGAAAATTAAAACAGGATTAAGAAAAAAAAAATTAGTCTATTCAATGAGTTTTTAGGAGAGAAAGAAAGCATGAATTATTTTGGTGATTAAATTTTTTTGCAGCTTATCACAGCCTCCGACGACAAGAGCGTCAAGCTGTGGATGGTTTGCAGAAGAAGATTCCTGTCTTCGTTCGTGGCTCACACGAACTGGGTACGCCGCGCTAAGTTCTCACCCGATGGTAGATTAATAGTCTCCTGCGCGGATGACAAGACTATAAGATTGTGGGACGTGTCCACCGGCAAATGCATCAAGACCTTCAACGAACTCAAAGGTGTGTCCCAATTTTCACACGATTGCCTTTTCCATCAGCTACTCTGATTAAGTGTTATAAAAACGAATGTATAAAAATACGATTTTCAGACGCGGCGGTCGACGTCGATTTTCATCCGAGCGGTGCGGCGATCGGCTGCGCGAATACCGGTGGCTGTGTGAAACTGTACGAGCTCAGAACGGGCTCCCTTCATCAGCACTACACGGTTCACAATGGAACGGTGAACAAAGCGGTATTTCATCCGAACGGCAATTTTATGCTGACTGCGTCCGATGATTCGACTATGAAGGTACATTTTTCTTTTCGTCCGGAAAGATCGTTTATGTAACTCATGCATGAAAGGTGCCACTTTTCATGCATGATTACGGACGCTTCTCGTACTTTAAGCCCGCGTCTGGTACTTTACGCACCCTTCTCGTACTTTACGCATCCTTCTCGTACTTTACGCACGCTTCTCCTACTTTACGCACGCTTTTCCTACTTTACGCACGCTTCTCGTACTTTACGCATCCTTCTCGCACTTTACGCACGTTGGCTGTACAGCGCTACAATCAGCAGGCACGGAGAAGCACTTCTCCTGCATTCGTTACAGAAAATATGCAATACTAGTGCGGTATAGCGAACATCATACGCGGACTATGAAGTCCGTCGCGCTTCAAAGTGTGCGTATAAAGTTCGCTTTACCGCACTTCTATCGCAAGTTACTGTTCCGCTATGTCGATTAAAATACGAATAAAATTTCTCGATCGAACTTCAAATCCGCAGGTTCTAGATTTGCTGGAAGGCCGTCCGATCTACACGCTCAAGGGTCACTGCGATGCCGTGAAGACTGTAGCGTTTTCGTCGGGAGGCGAGTTCTTCGCCTCCGGCGGTGCCGATCGTCAGCTGCTCGTTTGGAAGTCGAACTTCGATCGCGACGATGCTGCGCGGAAACATCCCAGGAAACTGTACTCGTCCGGAACGAAGCTGTGCCTGGAGAACGATTTATCGAAGACCGAAAAGACGTCCGGTATCGAAGATAAGTACGGGGACGAAGAGGCCGAGGTGGCGGTTGACGAGGACGTCGAGGTAAATCGGAGATAAATCGGCTGAACCGCTTTTGTGTCTCTCGTCTCCGGCGTGCCTCTCGAGCGTTACCCATTTCGAATTCGGTTTAGTTCCTCTCCGAATCTACGGAGGATGTCGATGCGGAGAGCGTTTTTACCGGTGGAAAACACTGGCACGGTTCCGTGCCGGAAATCCCGGGCGAGCGTTGCTGCGTCGAGGTGATCAATCTCAGAAACGCGAAGCCACGGGAGAACGGACGAATCGCCGAGCTTCCGGTGAAATCGCGAGATAGCCAGGCCAGCTCGGTTTTCGAGACGCTCAGCGAACAGGTGGACTCGATACGAGACACGATCGTGCTTCTCGAACAGCGGATCACCAACGTCGAGGACGAACTTAAGAAATAAATGAAGATGCAAAGTGTTCGATGGCTCCGCGAGATCCCAGAAATGTTTTGTGATCTCGCGGAATCGTGAAGTACTTCCAAAGTCAATTGCTCAATCGAGCGTGAAAAGGTGCTCCGGTACTCCGTAACTCCGGTGCCGATTTGTCATTCGAACTTCGCGGAATGAAATGGAATTTAAGATATCGGTTTCGCCGTTACGGTAATTAATTATTTTTTTAATACTCTACCAATCGTCAATCAAAAACGAAATAATTCGGCAATCGGTGGATCATCAACGTCGAGGACGACCTTAAGAAATAAATGAAGATGCAAAGTGATCGATGGCTCCGCGAGATCCCAGAAATCTTTCGCGATCTCGCGGAATCGTGAAATACTTCCAAAGTCAATTGCTCAATTTAGCGCGAAATACTGCTCCGGTACTTCGTAACTCCGGGGCTGAGTTATTATTCGAACTTCGCGAAATGAAATGTAATTTAAGATAATGGTATCTCCGTTACAGCGACGAAATCAATTTATTTTTTTAATGCTTTTTTTACCAATCGTCAATAAAAATCGGAATAATTCGACAATCGGCGAATCACCAACGTCGAGGACGAACTTAAGAAATCAATGATAATGCAAAGCGATCGATGACTCGGTGAGATCTCAGAAATTTTTCGCGATCGCACGGAATCATGAAATTCTTCCAAAGTCAATTGCTCAATCGGGCGCGAAACGGTGCTCCGGTACTCCGTAACTCCGGTGCCGATTCGTCATTCGAACATCGCGGAATGAAAAGTAATTTAAGATAACGGTTTCTCCGTTACAGTGATTAATTTTTTTTTTTTTCATACTTACTTTTACCAATCGTCAATCAAAGTCGGAATAATTCGGCAGGGAGTGATTTTACCACAATGTGTTTTGTACTTATCGTATAAGTTATAGTATAGTATTTATTGCATTAAATTAAATGGTCACAATGATCGTACAAAGATACTCGAAAATTGTACAAATTGATAATATACCAGTCTCCCTTCGTCTTCGAAAACAATAAGAAAAAAAAAACATAATCCCTCGTAGAGAATGCAAAAAAGAAAATTTCAAAGGCTCATAATTTCTCATAAAGAATTGTCAAATTCGCGTCCAGCGATAACAAAGAAAACATATGTGTGTAAAAATATAGTAAAAAAAAAAAAGATGACAGGCTGGAAAGTAAAGAGCTGCGGATCGAACATAATCTTACGAATGGAATTATCCTTGAGCACCAACGAAGGCTGCAGCTTTCCCAGTTTTTTTTATGCAACCAAGCACTTCTTCGGAGCTCAGTGTGGACGTTACAAAGACCTTCTTGCCTGGAAGGTCGATCTTTATACTCTGGACGCCTAAAAAAAAATAAAACAAAATGAAATGCCAGTACATAAGTAATTCGGACTATGAATGCAGAGACTCGGAATTCGATTCGACGAATCGTGTAATTAATCGACGTCTCACCATCTTTTTTTCCTAGCACTCTCTCCACAGCTCCAGAGCAGCCTTCGCAAGTCATCTCGACATCGAATTCGTAAACCTGAAACACGAAAACGATCGTTACTGCACGGATAATCAATAATTCTACGGTAGATCGAATGGCGATTATTATTTTTGACCCGGGTTCGATGTTTTTTCGAGCCACTTTCGCGCAGCATGCGTCTGTTCACTCACTTGAGCTGCCATCGCGATCGCTTCGTTGCTCGTGGCTTTTCCTCCCGGTGTTTACACGTAAGCGGAACAATGCTCAAAGTTCACCGGTCGTTCGCCCTATCGTGAGTCCGCTCGTTTATCGCGTGGACGAGATAAACTCCTATTCATCCGGTATATTGTCTCGCAATCAACGCTCATTTTCCGACCAATGATTAAACGACATTCTACTGTGGCCTGTCAGTCGCCCAAGGTTCACTCACCGCGTGAGCCTATATCGTGAAACAGCTGATGACTGTAAGATGGCGCTCGCTTTACCACTCGTTCGCTTTAACGACAGGGGAGTTTGGACCAGGACTTCGAAGGGACACGACGCATTTTTCAGAGGCGCATATTCTTTTGCTTTCTTGGGGGTTGTGGAAGGAGTTTGGCAGTTCTATAGTCACATTTTAGGGTGGCTTGATTCATTTTTAAGTGTTAATATCATTTTCGTACTGTTGAAACCTTCTAATCGGAATATCTGGGAGCACCGGCTCGGGCCGGGCGCTCGTCCCCTTTGTCTTCATGTCGCACCAGGCTCGCTTGCCTAGTGATGGCGATGATCTGAGTGATATGGACGTAGATAAGCAGTCGTATAAAAGAGGCCGAGAAGACGATGCAGGCATTTACGAATCGCTGAGGGATCTTCAACGAGAAGCTAAATCAAAAAAGGAGAAAAAGGATAAGAAAAAAGTTTTGTCTAATGGATCCGGCAGTGATGTTGCGCATAAACCTTCAACTGGTACGAAAGATCAGGCAGCTTCAGTCGGTAAGGTGGGAAATTCTGTGACAACGAACACAACGGGGGATTCACGAGCTGTGCTAATGTTCTCATCAAAGCAAAAAGGTCCGTATCTGGTGCACGTAAAGATGACGTCTCGAGATACAAGAGCAAAACCTTTGGCGATTTTTTCCGTGACTCGTAATCTGACTAACTGTCATGTTAGATACGATCAAATTGACCCCTACGGATTCAACGAGTGGATACTGACGTTTGCTAGTAGAGACGAAGCGAACCGTTGTGTAAGCAACGAGTATCTTGGTAACTGCGGGCTGAGAGCCTTCATTCCTCGATATGCTGCTTTGCGTACGGGTAAAATTACAGGAGTGCCGACGGATATAGGGAACGAAGAACTGAAGAAGGCTATCGAGACTGATAACAAAGCTCTCGAGGTTTTAGCTGTTTGGCGTCTAAAGAGTCGTAGACTCGTCGAAGGTCGTGCGGAATGGGTGGAAGGAGAGACGGTGTGCGTGGAATTCGCAGGTCGTGTACTTCCAGAGTCACTGTATATCTGGAGAGCTCGAGTAAGGCTGCTTCCTTACGTAGAGACAGTAAAAGTTTGCTACAACTGTGGTTGTATGAAAAATCACACCAAGAAGTTCTGCACTAGTGAAGCGCGCTGCTTGCATTGCGGTGAAAAACGTCATCTGGAGGAAAATCAACGATGCGACCGTCCGGCTAAGTGCATAAACTGTCACGGTGACCACGGGGCGCTGGATCGAGAGTGTCCTGAACTTTCTAAGGCTAAAGAGATCAAACGTATTATGGCTTACGACAACGTGCCGTTCCTCACGGCGAGAAGGATGTACGAAGGAAACTCTGCGAATATGTGGGTACCTGAAAGAAATCAAGAGAATTTTCCACCTCTCCCACGTGTGGAAGCGTCGGGTCCTCACCCAAATCGTACTGATTACGGAGGTCAAGCTTACAAGAAATCGAACAACGAATACGCAAGAGACAGGAACGTGAATCACATGCAGTGGAGTGACCCGAATAACAACTCGAGGGAACTCAAAAGGCGAGGCGTTAACATTAATGTTGAAGAGGAAGAAAACATGCCAAGAGAAGTAGAGGAAGCTTTGCAAAAGCTCACTCGCATTCTGGTTTCGGACCCAAAGTCAAGTCTTCTTCTGAAGCAGATTTGGAGAACGGTAGCTCTTCACAATCAAATCAATAATGGCCAACTCGAAACAACTTAAAATTGTGCAATGGAATGCTCAGAGTATTAGATCTAAGTTACCTATTTTGCAGTATAATTCACTTGACGTTGATTTGTTCTTATTATCCGAAACGTGGCTTAATCCCAACGATACTTTTTATTTAAGAGGTTTTGATGTTGTACGGAAGGACCGAATCGGTCAGAGGGGTGGAGGTGTGGCCATCTTGGTGAAAAACACGCTTAGATATAGAATCGTTCATAATTTATTTGATTGTCATGGTAGAATCGAAGTCTGTTCGGTAGAACTGGAACTAAGGGAGGGTAAATTGTTGGTCGTGTCTTGTTATCGGTCCCCCAGTGGCCCGGACATTGGCACTCGTGAATGGACTGATTTCTTTTCGCAGTTTCATGGGAAGTTCTTAGTAGTAGGGGATTTCAACGCCCATCACTATTTGTGGGGGGACAGTCGTGCTTGCGTTTCCGGAAAGTCCATTGTCGATAGTATTGATCTATGTGATATAACTCTACTTAATGAGAACCAAATGACCTTTTTTTCTTCAGCTAATCTCTCAGAATCGGCAATAGATCTCGCTTTTGTGGATTGTGGCTCTGCTCTTTCGTGTAGATGGGCGGTAGAAAATGATTCTTGGGGGAGTGACCATTTCCCGATTTCAATACTTTATGATTGCCAAGCATTACCGGGAACGGTTTACAGAAAGGCAAAAAAATTATACTCAAAAAAGACTAATTGGATCAACTTCCGAAAGAACTTGGTAACAAGAATTGCTTTGGACTTGAACTTGTGCGACAGAGATCTCGATCCTGCCGTTCGCTACTCAAGTTTTGTTGCGTTAGTAGAAGACACGTTATTAGACTCTACGCCCAATTTTTTTAATCGGCCGCCAGGCTGCAACCAACCTATAAAGCCCCCTTCTCCTCCATGTCCTTGGTGGAATGAGGCCTGCGATAAGTTAGTACGCCTTCGACGAGCAGCTTTTTTAAAGTTTAAATGTACAAGATCGCGAGAAGATATGATAAATTATAAAAAGGCCGATGCTAAAACGAAATATGGACTTAGGAAGATAAAGCGGGATAACTTTCGTCTTTTTTGCGAGGGATTGACTAAATATACTAACCCTACGTATTTGTGGAGAAAGATCAAGAGTTTTAAAAATAGATTTAATTGCATCGGTAATGCTAATGAATACAGAGAGGACAAAATTGAAAGTGTAGCAGAGATGATTAGAAAGTTATGTCCTCCTTGGGTCGAGGTGCCCACTCCCTCTTTTGACAATCCTGACGGCGATCCATTTCTGGCGTTACCGTTTTCTGAGGAAGAATTTAATATCGCTATCTCTAATGTTAATCTGAAGTCAAGTCCGGGAGTTGATGGAATAGACTATACAGTCATTTCGGAGCTTCCGATGGAGGCTAAGTCCCTGTTGTTGAATATATACAATGACTTATTTGCAGCCCAGTTATTCCCCAATGAATGGCGAAGATATGGTGTATTTTTTATTCCGAAGGGTGTCAGTAAGAAGTTTCGACCTATTTCTCTAGCCTCGTGTTTTTGTAAGGTATTTGAAAAAATGATTAGTTACAGAATTAATTGGTGGATGGAATATTTCAATAAATTACCTTCGTCTCAGTTTGGTTTTCGAAAAACTAAATCCTGTATGGATAATATTTCGATTCTTTATTCTGACATACTTAAAGCTTTTAAATGTGATAATGCAGTACCTGCGGTTTTTTTGGATATCGAATCGGCGTATGATAATGTTCTCGCTGACATTATGTTAGATAAGTTAAAACATTTGGGATTTCCGAGTAATCTGCTGTCTTTCATTTTCAACCTAGTCTCTTCAAGGCTTCTTAATTTCAAATTTGGGGATATTGATGAGATGTGTTGGTCTTATAGAGGTCTTCCCCAAGGTAGTGTCTTAAGTCCGATACTTTATGCAATTTATGTAATGGATCTAGAATCCGTAATTGATCCGCATTGTAAGATTATTCAATACGCCGACGATGTGGTCGTATATTCGGTGTTACAATCTTCTCGAGAGGCTATCGGTAGAGTGAGAATATCTTTACTCAGGATCGATACCTTTTTGAATCTGTCCGGTTTAACCTTGTCGCCTAGTAAAACTAATTTTGTAATATTCGAAAGGAAACGTAATAATAATATAAATCGTAACGCTCATAACTATAGAGGCAGGGAGATTCGGTGCAATGGTACTACCATTCGAGAGTGCAAACGCGTACGCTTCTTAGGTCTGACTCTTACTTCCGATCTAAATTGGAATCCGCAAATTCGATTGATTCAGGAAAAATGTCAAAATCCCCTGAAAATCTTGAGTTGTTTGAGACACACATGGTGGGGGGCGGACCCAACGTTAATGATTAGACTATACTGTGCCTTAATACGTTCGAGAATTGAGTATGGTGCGTTTCTATTTCATGGTCTCTCTCAGTCACAGGTTTTGAAACTAGAGCGAATCCAGTTCAAAGCTCTCCGTTTAGCCTTGGGGTATAGATTGTCGACGCCGACAAATGTTATTCTTGCTGAAGCAAAACAATACCCTTTGACTATGCGTTTTCAATATTTGGGAAGAAACTTCATTACTAGAACCTTGACCAACTCAGAACATAAAGTGATCCCTTTAATTCAGGAGATAATTGATATGGAAGACAACCCGACAATTCTTAATAGAGAAGGGAGTATTCCTCTTGTTAATTGCTTTCGAGACCATATTAATAAGGCTCATCTTATTATATCTGCACCCAGACCATTATGTTATAATTACAGTTACGAATCGTTAATGTTTTGCCCAGCTGTTTCGTTCAAAGAGGGACAATGTGTGCTCGAAGCAGTGAACAGTGACGCCGCTTTTAATAGGATTTTTGAGAACCATTTGGCTAGTTCTACATGCTTTTACACGGATGGATCTAAGTCAGAGAATTGTAATTTTGTGGGTCTTGCGGTGGTTAAAGGTGATGATTTGCGTACCTTAAAATTCAGATCAGCTGGCTTCTCGTCCATATTTACGGCAGAGGCGATGGCTATCGCCGAGACTTTGAACTGGATTGAAACACTGGACGATTCAGTCTTTTCTATTTTCTCGGATTCAAAGAGTGTTTTATGTGCCTTATCATCTCCTCCTAAACTGGATAGAAAATCATATATTGTTAACTTTTTAAAGGATAAGCTAAGAAGACTTGACGAGTTTGGGAAAAAAGTTAGTCTTTTTTGGATTCCAGCCCACAAAGGTATCAGAGGTAATGAGTTAGCCGATGTCGCAGCTAAAGATGCCCCGGTTGTAGGAAGAGATACCGAACTCTGCCTTTCTATAGCGGACTTCTGCTCGTTGTGGAAATCCTCTGTCCGAGATGAATTTCACGAATGGTGCGTGACGTCGGGACGCGATAAAGGGACACGATATTTTGATCTTTTTTATAAACGTGAATCTCATCCCTGGTTTCACAAATGGGAGTTGAAGAGAAAGTGCATTGTCTCGATCAATCGGTTAAGAAGTAATCACAATTCCCTTAGATTTAGCTTAAAACGATTTAATATTGTTCCATCAGCCTTATGTCCATGCGGCCTGGCTGATGAGACTCCAGACCACATTTTTTGGCAATGTCCGCGCTTTGATGAGCCAAGGTTAAAGCTTATTGATTCTTTGCGAGTTCGTTATGGTCTTCTTCCGTACAACATCGACTTTTTTCTACATGAATTGGAGTTTTGTTTTGTCAAAGCTGCTGAAAAGTTTTTGGAGCAGATTGATATCTATATATAAAGATAAGTTACACGTGGGTTTGATGGTGCTCTAAAATGTTTTTTCGTTTTTATTTTTTGTTTCGTTTTTTGATTTTGATTTTGATTTTGATTTTGATTTTAATTAAGTTATGTGCTTTACAAACCTCTTGTATCTAATTTATCATTTTAGTTTCATAGATAATCTAATTTTAAGCATTGTACTATGTATCTTTAGTCGGTAAGGTTGTGCGGCTGGATGGGCTTAGTTCCCAAGGCCATCTGTTGTATACTTTGTATACTTTTTCAATAAAAAAAAAAAAAAAAAAAAAAAAAAAAAAAAGCTTTAACGACATATTTTTATTTATTTATATTTTTATTTGATTTTACGTTTTTCACATGACTGGATTAGGAACAACTGCTTCTGTGATTGTTAATATAACAAGTCCCTGCTTCAAGTGTTCGTAGATGTAAGTATAAAGCTGAAGTTGAGAAAAACTCCTGTCTTGAAAAGTTTATCGAGCATTGTGTAATATCTTTGTCGATGTATCTAGAAACGATAAGACAGAGCTGTGGTCTATGTATATAGCGGGTTGATAGGACATTGACTCTCAGAGCCATCTATTTTGTACCTTTTCTATCTCAATAAAAAAAACGTTATTGTCAGCGGGTTTCGTTTATCGCATGGACTGGATAAAACTCCTATTAATTTGTATTTTTCGTACTATAGTGTCGCTAATCAATTCTCATTTTCCGACTACCGATTGAACTACACTGTACTATGTCCCGTCGGTCGCTCACCGAGTGAAGACCCCACATTGTGAAACAGCTGATGACCGCAAGATGGCGTCGATATCTCGCATACTCGAGCTCTTCAAAAACTGTCTCACGAAGATGTCATTGCCCGTCAAGATCGTGAGAACTCCGCATGGCTCGATGAATATTCGCGAGCGATCGTTTCACGTTAAATTTCACAACGATGAAACTATAAACATCGCTGTTCGACCGTCGACTAATATTTGTCATCGACGAAGCTACGTTCTATCGGATTTACATATAACCGATGATTCATAATTTAATTTTTCACTGAATTCGAGAGACGCGTAAATCGAGAAGGATAAATATACGAGTCATTTAGTTGCTTACCCGCTAAATGCACTATCTCGAATTTGTTATTGGATTATCGAGCTCTATCGTATGAAGTTTGTACCCGCGGTTCTCGGTAAATTCACAATTACATCCAAAGTCTCGGATAACTCACCGCTCGTCCGTATCGATCAGTCATTCGTGCCTTCGGGCAAACATTAAGCGGAAAAGTATTAAGAAACCCGAGACAAAGAATTCGTAAAACAAACGATTACAAATTAAAGCTTCAATTATACGAGCCTCGATGAATTGTCGTCACGTTTCCATGATAAATAACTCATTGGAAAAAAGTCGACGTCTCGTTGTGTACAGCGGAGTCAACAAAAATTAACGGGAATTCGATAATTCACCGGATAGAGCAAATATTATTCGCGGTTGTTATCGAACAAGAGCGAGTAGTATGTATAATTGATAAACGTTTTTCATATCGCCCTGTCTTATCCGTACACGATATTCCGTGTCGCGTACGTGTTACGCAAACATTTAACTAATCGGTTAACGAGACTATTTTCGTTGACCTGAGCTAGAAATACAAAGCCATATCGAAAGACGCGGTAGCGTCTCAATGCCAAGTACATAAAAAAAACATTTTTAAGCGAAAGCGAGACGCTACCAAATACACATACACCACCCAGATAGAAAAACGTGCCGTCAAACGGGTATCGTACCATTGGTACCGCTACCGTTCCGTCGCCGTGCCGTCATTTTTCTATTGCGGCAGAATGCCGGAATTCCGGAAGTGGATTATTGGTTCTCGTAGCGATATAGCTGCATTAAGGTATTCCTTGCGAATAGTGTTCACTTCGCATAAGTTTCATAGAAATGAGAGGGAATTACAAACACTTCTCGATGGTATAAAATTGCTGAAAAAAATCAAGCATATTAAAGGTGCTGAAAAGATTAATTTTGCATGATAATAATGTCAAAATGTTATAAAAAAATTGATGATAAATAAAATTGTTTAACAAATCTTCCGGAAACCTAACTTTTTTAATGAAAATAATTCGTTTATTTTTCTGAATACGTATGAATTTTTTCAGATTTTTTAATTCACTTCGAATTTTGTGACTTTCTACACATTTTTGTCATATAACAAAAAATTCAAAGAGAATGTAAAAATCTTAACTAATTTATACGTATTCAGAAAAGTGAACGAATTATTTTCATTAAAAATTGTTTGGTTTCCGGGAGATTTGTTGAACAATGTTATTTTTCATCAATTTGTTAATAACATTTTGGAATGGCACATTTATATCTCTAACACTCACCACTCTCCCGGATAACAACTCTACCAGAAAACATCTCTACCGCATTACAACTCTACCGTATTAGAATTCTACCAAAAACTCTCCCGGAATTTAAATAAAACTCTCCTGGAATTTAAATAAAACTCTCCCCGAGTTTAAATAAAACTCTCCCCGAATTTTTATTTTAATTCTGGTAGAGTTTTATATACATTCGGGGAGAGTTTTATTTAAATTCGGGGAGAGTTTTATTTAAATTCCGGGAGAGTTTTATTTAAATTCCGGGAGAGTTTTATTTAAATTCCGGGAGAGTTTTTGGTAGAGTGCTAATACGGTAGAGTTGTTAGAATTATCTTTTTTGGTAGAGTTATTATCCGGGAGACTCGTTTTCTGGTAGAGATATTTGAGGGAGAGATGTTTTCTGGTAGAGTTGTTATCTGGGAGAGTTGTGAGTGGTGGAGTTATAAATGTGCCTTTGGAATTATTATTATGGAAAATTAATCTTTTCGGCACGTTTAATATGCTTCATTTTTTGAGATGTTCATACCATCCAGAAGTGTTTGCCATTCCCTCTTAGTTCTCTAAAATTTATGCGAAACGAACTCCATTCGGCAAGGACTACCTTAACGTCGAAGGACGAAAGAGTGTTCGTAGTTTCTACGGCTAACTTCGATTCTTCCGTTACACGATAATTCGAGGGTCTATACTCTTTCATCGACCCCCGATAAATTATCCCGAAACCGTCGTGTAAACACGAAACGCGTGCGCGCCGAGACGAATTTAATCCTCTTTTAAGATCGTCTTTTTTTTTCATCTCTTTCATCCTCCTTTTTACGTGCTCGAGACTCGAGGCATCCGAACGAGCATTATTGTCGAAGCTCTTGGACAAACTCGTAGACAATGCTTTGTCTTCATTCTTTTCTCGGACGTTAAGGCAGCTCGAGGCGATAGATCATAACAACCAAAGCATACACGACACGTCTAAGGACGAAGCGTTCGTAGGACACAGGCCTTTCCCCTCTTCGCCCCCTCCTCGAAGTTCCGCCGGAGTCGCGAGATGTCGCCGCTTCGCGACATTAATTTGCGTGCCGTGTGCCTTTTTTTCGTGGGCGCTGCTTGAAAAGCGACGGATGTGGGTGCGCACCGGAGAATGGAGAATTCAGCAGCGGTAGCAGCGGAATCGAGTCGGCCTCGCGCCTCTTCGACAAACCAGCCAGTGACGATGGCAGCGGGAGCCTCTCTAATTTGCCTGACAATGAGACGCCTTACTTTTCTTTTTCCTTCATTGTGACCGTAACCGTCGCTCGGGCATTGTCGCGAGGGCATGCGTGCCCCGGTGTAGACGCTCGCTCGGACTCGCCTCGCTCTTCGACGGTCACCAGAGACTTTACTTTTGTCGCGTATCGTACGAACGCGCTGCCTGAGCCCGTGAGCCGTGCGCAGAGCCGAACGCGGACTGGGTGGTATAGGATCGTAAAAAAAAGAGTGTCATAATAACAAACCGAACTCATTGTATTAGGCGGATAGATACACGAGTCAGGGAGCCGAGAGGGATCCCGTTGAGAAACGTTTAGTCAATGTCTTCACAGGCATTAACACACATTAGCGGTGAATGAACGGCGTGTTCACCAGCTCTGCCATTGCCACCGGAACACACATACTTGACACTCCTTCACGTTATGGACTCAGCTGTATTGTATGTTCAACATGCGTAATGCCGAATGCTCCACCGTGTCTGCCGATGAGTGGCACTGACTACCGTGCTACCGGGTAGGCTCTGATGTACGACGTTTCCTCCTGGCCTTAACAATCTCTAGCTCGTGACTGTCTCGCGCGTCGAGCTATGTCGCTCGGTGTCGATAATGTTTAACGACGAGCGCGCGGCGGACCAACGCCGAAGCTCTCGTCGAATTAATGTCGGTAGATTGTATGTTGGGTTGAGACCATTAAGAAGGAAAAGAAACCTCGAAAAGTCGAATTCTTTTTGTGCTCATATGATTACGAACAAAGAGCTGCAAGTTTGTTAATAAATTGATGTTACAGTTACATTTAATATAGATGTAGAGTCTCGATTATCGAAACCATGACGCTGTTTATTCGAACGTCAGTAAAGAATATCGTACATTGTTTACATTCATACATTAAACTTACGATTTTTTTTTACAGTGTATGTCTTATTTCTATACGTGTTATAATTCCGTAAAAAAAATGGTTTCGATTATTTCGATTATCCGACTTTTTTATTATCCGAACTAATCGTATAATCGACGTTCTACTGTAAAAAAAGAGTCGAGTCAATACATTTAGGAGTTAGATACCCAGTGCGAAGACATTAGTAGAGGCGTGTGTATATCCGACCGGAAGTCGGGGAAGAAAGAGTCGAGCGTCGAACCGAGCTAAACACAAAAAGTTTTATGAATCGAAGGAAAGCGGCATCGTAGCGTGTAGCGCCTGTATATACGGTACCGTCTATGTACCCCGGAAACGAGCGAGCGGCCTATGCGTACCGAACGGCTCGTGCCTATTGAGAAAACAATGGATCGAGCCCCGATGCAGTAGCCGCAGTTGCGAAGCGAGTTTCTCGTGTGTTCGTGAAAACGAACAGAGAACTCGATGGTACGCGATGATGCCGACGTGTGTCGCGGCGCACGGCCGGTTCGAGTCTGCAGTTTCTGCTCGTTTAACAGGAGACTTCCGGGAGCCCGCGAGGGAGAGAGAGAGAGAGAGAGCAGCGCGAATCGTCGGGCAAGAGAGATACAGCTCGGTGGCTCCTCGGAGTTTTTCTGTGTTTTTGCCACCGGCTCGGGAGCATCGATCGAAGTCAAAGAGCACATCCTCCCGACGCGGTGGTTCGTCTCTTTCGCAGAAACGAAAACGACCGTCGAATTTATAATTAGCTCTGACGAAGGGACTCAACGGCCGCTCTCGGGCACAATGGCCGCGCAACCCAACGGTATAATCATTAATGAGGGAACAATAAGCCGGAATGAAAATTAACGGACAAAAAAATTAAAATAAAAAAATGAATGAAAACAAGGAAAAGAAAACGAGGCAGCGTATATTTCAACGACCGCTTTCGATGGGACGTAATTACCGTGCGAGGCCCATTACAAAGTGGCGAGGAACCGCAGGGTTATTGTGCGATGAATTAATGAGTTGTCCGGTACGTGACGGAGACGTCGAAAATATCGACACGCCCGTCGACCGCGAAACGAATTATTCGCATTTTTATTTGAATTATACGGGACTTAGGTGGGGACATTTTTTAAATAATATGATAGTAGTGTATCGACACAAATTTTTTCATTCTTTAATCGTTTAACCTTTCAAAGCCTCTTGATTAATTCGAGTGTAAAGATAGTGAATTAGTCGAATATCCTTTGGAGATTTGAACAAAATTAAAAAATCCGTACACATTGTTTGGAAGGTCGCCATTTTAGACAGCCACACTTGTACTCGTCAATAATTTTTGGTTTTTTTTAGTTTCCGATGAGAAAAACGCCTGAAATTATAGTCGAGTCGCAGGACCTATTTTCAGTTCTCGAAAGTGAAACCGCGTAGCACCCTTAATTTATTTTTATCATACCCCAAAAAAATTTGAAGAACACCTGCAAGTATCTATAAATAAGTGGGAAAACTACTGATGCTGAAATATATAACAGAACCGATGAATTTGTTTTATAAACCTCGAAAAAAATCCTCGTTTAAACTAGAAGCCTTAAAGTTCAGACTTTCTGTTCGAGTCGAAAACCGTAATATGGAACGTACAAGCTTGTTCGCAGAGGTATTAAAACAACGCAGCCCCCCCCCCCCCCCCTCCTTTCACTGAACTACAAGCAAGACTCACGTGACCTCTACTAAGTTCCGATTCTCTTCCTGCTGGGCCCGAGTTTTCTGGGAAAACGTTCAAATTCATTCCGGCCGCATTAAATTCGTTCGTGCGCGAGAGAGGCGAGGTTTGACGCTCGTAGTTCCCATTTTTTATTTCCTTTTGTTTTTTCTTCAAATGGCCTTCGGAGCGCGCGCTGTGGAGTAGCTCATGCCGCTCGGCATAATGAATATTGATAACCACTTCAACGGCGCGAAGTGTGTAAGGATAACAGGGTTTGGGGTAATATACCTCGGGAGGTATGTACTCTTACCTACCGGCGAGTATACAGCAGGGTTACCTAGAGAGCGCACGGGCGGAGCGTGAAGCATTATCGTAACTTCGCATCTGCCTCACGGGCCTATGGCGAGCGAGCTCGGTCGTACGAACCTAGACCGCCTTTTACCACCTATAGTTATAATATATAATGTGTGTAAGCCCAACGACTGTTGCACACTGCTACCGGCACACCTATGTGTAACACAAGTGAAAACTCGTACGCTATGTAATCTTGACTCGCAAACAGTCGTCTTTCCTCTTACTTGATCCCACCGTCCACCTTTAAGAAATTAGAAAGATTTTTCTAAGGCAAATTTTCAACTGAGCGACCCGATTCACCCACCGGTTCCCATATATCTCTATTTTGTTCCTATATTCATAATCCTCGGTGCACCGGCACGTGTGTGTATGTACATATAGCGTGTGTGTGTATGTATATCGAATTAAAAAATATGGTATAGCGTTTAAGGTAATAACCGATTCCCCGCGGGGTCGTCGGATAACGAGTATGGATCGGGCGTATCGTGCGAAAGAAAAACACGACGGCTTCGGGAACGTGTTCATTCTCGGATATCCTCGAACCCACGTCGTTTCTCTTTCTCTACGTACGATAAACGTATGTTGGCATGCACGTGAACTCCGAAGGTTCCCGAGGGCCCTTTTCAATACTATTCAGTATTATTAGTAAACGGCGAGAATATGCCCGAGACTATTACGATGAAGATGTTACGGACACCAAACGGCCCCACTCTAGCTCGATGCGGAGAGCGGCGAAAGCGGCGGTCGGCCGAAGCTTTAACGCTCTCGCGCTACGAAACTCGCACGGATGCGTCCTGATATCAATAATGCTAATACATAGTTTGCTCCCGGAGAGAGGCTTACCGATGGAATCCGCAATACGCCGTTGGTAATCCTAGGACTATTTTTTTCCTCGCTCGATATTGACGGTGTACTCGTTACCTAATAAACTCTTAACATGCCTAATACGGATTTTAGGTTATGTAAGTTCGAGCGCATGTGAGGACGGAAAGTTTATCGCATTAGCGTCGGCGTTGGAGATTGATGTACTATCGGGGATTCATACATATTCCGTCGGCCGATTGCGTAGGCGAAATTTTATTTCTTATTTTATTTTTTCTTTGTTCTTAATAGATAATAGGTGTTTAAAACACGAAAGACCGAATAGGTAATAGGCAGAGCGATAGGGAAATTTTGTTTCGGGAAAAATAACGATGGAAGAACACGTAACTTTATAAGTTTGGAGTTTTATGTACGATATGAACTGTATTTTAATTGGGGCAGCGAGAGACGAGAGTAGGGAAAGAGAGCGGGGCAAAATGAACCAGTGTCCTTTATTTGAGGCGAAAGTTTTTTGTTGATGTTTCAAGGCTATACTCCATGTATTTTTCCCGCTGATCACGAATATAACAATTATTTTACTCCCAACCCAATATTTTCCATGTCAATCCCAAAAATACGATTTTTCGTGCATAAAATCGAGGCTTTCAATGTCTCACTGTACTTTAGGCCAAAAAAGGCTAGCGCATTCGTGTTCAGCGGGAAGAGATACGTCGAAATACGTGGCGGTCCATTACAAAAAAACATTTACTAAATTAAATATAAATTTTTAAACAAACTCGAATTTTCGGGGATATAAAAAATTCAAAGACATTCCAGGACTTTTTCAAGGTCAGGCAAAATTCAAGGACAATTCCAGGACTCCAAGGATTTCAAGGACCGCTGGACACCATGGGTACGTTTTTCCCCGGCGCTCCGTCTTACGCCGCTCTCATCCCATGAAAAACACGAGGGCCCGAATGATCTCGGTGTTACGAGACTTTGTGTACGTTTTGCTGTGGGTAGAGCGGAGAGCATACATCAAACGTAGTATAAGGTTACACAATGTCTCAATACCAGTCTGTCGAGATATTAGCTTCAAAACGGATATGTATAATTTGTGGCTCCGGTATGTTTCTCAGTATCGGAAAGAAATCTTTCACGCGTTTACATATATGGATAGATTATACGCGCGGGGGAGTTGATGCTTTTTTTTTGTTTTTAATCCGTTAAGTTGCATCTTCGCTACACGCTAGACACTAATCTGTGCGATTTGTTTTCTATATACGACTCCTACGTACCACCGACGTGGAGAAGAGGCACGAAGCGTGCGCTCTCATACCTCTCGCTGGCGCGAGGGCACCCTGAACGAAGATGAAGTCATTGCCACGAAGCTGCATCGTTGAGAGTTGAAGGATGCGAGCCCACAGCAGCATTCGTAAAGAAATTTTATATATATATATATATAATGTATACATATAACGATACTGCAGCGTGCGTTACAGCCCGCATAGAACGCTGAATACTTTTACGGCCGAGAAGAGCAACGTAATAGTCCATGTAATGGCAGAGTTAAACGGCGATTTGCGAGTTCTCTGTAGTACGAGGCAATATATCGACGCACCAGCACGGTAGCCACCGAGGCTGGAGTGTGAAATCGACCCACCTATTCAACACCGCATAATGCATTTTCTATTGTATACGTACACCAGGCGATACGATTTGTTTGATTAAAAGTCTGGTTCGCCGATTCGATGATTAATTTCAAAATTCTTTTTGGGTGATTACCCAAAAAGAATTTTGAAATTTGGAAGTCACACGGTGAAATATTTAGTACATTGTACCGATCAATCTGTAGACTGTACATTGTAAAGATAAGCACACAAAAAAGAATTTTTCGCACTTTACACTAAAAAAAATTGTATGCTTTTTAATATACTGGTACTGGAATTTTTTATGTTTAAAGTGGTATATTAAATTTCATGTACACTTGTGATGAAAAATTAACTGGCAGTATATTAAAAACTTTAGAGATACTTTACTTTTTATAATTTACTTAAATTTTACTATACAACTACTTTAAATCCAATGATTTACTTTAATATCACTGTAAAAATCCATCATTATTAATTGTACATTGAATTTAATGTGCCAGTTTTTGCTTAAAAAACTTCCTGTCCCGTGCATTAAATTTAAAATTTCATTAAGCAGTGTATGTACATCGGCGACCTCTGTAGGCCGATTATTGACCGGTTCGATAACAAACGCGTCACCTTCGATAACCTCCAAAGTGGCGTCGGCTTGCCCAGTCCGAGCCCCTCTTTCGGTTTTCTTCGTCCATGTCGTCGATATTTCGGCTGGCTTCTCGAATGCGCAATAGCGCCAAACCGCGATTAATCGACCGTTAATAAAGCACGCACTCCGACAACGACGACTCGGTTTGCATCAAAGCGGAAAAAGGGCCCGTGGGCCACGAAGCGAGCAGTGCATAAACGTTTATGGCCCTGCGCACGCAGCTCACACGGGCGCCCCCCTCCTCTTCCCTGTTGTTCCCAAAGCCGAGGTGAGATACCACGGACTGTTTGTACCGCTTAACCTAATGAGGTACAGATGGTGATATTGTTGTAAGTCGGTGTCGGCGGCGAGAACGAAAGGGGGAAACGGTCTCTAACGCTCCCGGGACACATGCGGTCGTGCGGCGGCGGCGCCGCGCAAGGTGGCTCGAAAAAGCCACGAACGGTGCGCGCGGGGGCCCCCGAAAAGAAACCTGGAACTTGATGCCCTCTTCGCTTTGCTTCCCCGGACAGCGCCGAGCGGAGAGACTTGGCGCAGTTTCGATTTTATCTCGCGACCAGCCGGTGGCTACCGGCCGCGGCCGATCCTATCTCCGCTCACTTATATTATACTCCTTCGGTTATGCTTCTTTCTTCTTCTCATTCACCCCTTTCTCCGCATCGACTTTCTTAATTTTTTTTTTTTTTGTTGTCTTTTTTTTCTGACAACTTTTCACTCGATCTCTCTCGAGGCCGGTCTCATTGTTTCGTTCCTTCCTCGCCGATCGTATAATGCGTTCGAGCACCGAAACGTTCGTTGCGCGATGCTAATGCGCTCACTTTTCGGACGCAGATGTACCGGAGGCGTTGTTGCTTCCGCAAGTCGCCGCTGGGGCGCTGCGGGCGTTCGGTCCTCTTGACGAGGCACCTTGCGGGTTTCTCGAAGGATCGTGAGACAACTGGGGATTCGGGAGGGAGGGTGCTGTGGTCGAAGTGACAACACTAGAATTAGGCAGTTTTGTTCCGGCAATTTTCACGTCTCTCGGACGGGATAGGAAAATAAACGTTTTCGACTGGTAGGATATTTCGAGGTTAGACGAGGGTGAAGGAGTTCTCGGAAACGTTTTAGACAATCCATGATGGATGGATCACGCTGGGTAGTTTTTCCTTTCACGCTGCATCGAGTATCAACGGGCATCGGGGGAGGAGCGCTGATGTGCCGTGACGTTCATTTTTGTAAGCGTCAATTGACCAAAGAATCACCGTCTATCGACCGCCTTTTTTATTGCAGAAACTATGAACTCTATAAAATTTTTTGTTTTTACGGCTAATTTACGGTACAACTTTAATTTTTTGTTTTTCAATTTTTATATACTTGGATTGGTGGTCGTTTAGTGGTAGTTGGTAGCCTAATTAAAACATGGTGGTCAATCGTTTTATTACAATCATTTAAAAAACGGATGAAGTCTAAAGTTGGCCAAACATTTTTTTTTCTTCAAATAGGTCTTCAAACAGGGCTCCATCGTTGGGGAATTATTTGGCAGTCACGAGTAGTATAATTAAAACGTTTGGTGCAATTTATACCATTCAATTGGTGGTTGTTCGGTGGTGACTCGTAGTCCAATTAAAACATTTGGTGGCCAATTGTTTACTTACAATAATTAAAAAACGAAATGAGCCTTAAAGTTGGCCAAATATTTTTTTTCCATCAAACAGGGATTCAAAAAGGGCTGAAACAATGCTTTGAATGGTAATTTGTTAATTTTAATGTTGGGACCGTCGAGGTTTTTAGAGTTAATATCGCTCTTGTCACAGTGCGGTCGTTTCCGGACCGGTCAATCGACGGTCACGTGACAGTCAATTGACAATAAAAACGAGCGGCTACAAAGTCGGCGCCGATCTTCAGGGAGGAGCGAGTGAAAGTTATCGGACTGTGAGTTCCAGTCGATACTCAATCGCGAATATCGACGGGATTTTAATCGTTAACTTCGTAGATCTTAATTACCGTCGCGAAAGTTAATAGCTACGTTATTTAATTCGACATTGGTACACACGCATTAATTTGCGGAGATACGTTTTCATCGATAAGACCGCAGTATATAAATAGTATCGTTGTACAAGCGAACGGTAATCAATAATGCACCCGAGCCGATCTCCTCGAATATCCAATTTGCGTTAACGTAATCAGTGCGAAATTACAGCAGAGGAACAGGTATTTTTCGCGTGCGGTTAACCGAAAAATCATGGGGCCCCCATCGGGGCCCCCCGATGCAGCCGGGGCCTTGTCTTACTTTCCTTTCGAATAACGCTTAATGCGGTACACCGATGAGGAACCAGTTATTCAATCTGTTTCGGCCGATGGTGCGCGACGACGCGGACAAAAAACAAGCAGTCCTCGCCAATATTACCATAAAAATGACCAGATGGCGACTTTTTGCTCAACTTATTCGAGGGCCTTATGGATTTTCGCTTCTGGGCCACCGCGTCGATTTCTTCCACCTGTAGAAAAAAATCATGAGAAAAATAAGAAAAAAAAAAATAAAAAAAAAAAGTAATTAGCGCGAAGCCGTACGGCGGTCGTATAAGCACCGTACGTAGAGGCACGTGGGCCCCTTCGATTTAACACCGCGGGACCCGGTGTGTACGCCGAGCCGAGCGACCGTGATTCGGCCAGCGGCACAAGCTGCAGGTACCGGAAGTGAGCCATCATATAGGCACACATGTATAACTGCCGCCCGTGGAGCAGACGATTTTCTTGCATAATGTGAAATCGGGGTCTCGACGTACATACGAGAGTGTAAAATCGCGAACTCTCGGCGAGATGCAGCTTGCCCGTCGTCGCACCGTCGCTTTTGTGCACATTGCGCCGAGTGGCGTGTACACGCGCAAGGCCCGATGAAACAATTACTTACAAGCCGCTTCGAGCGAGTAACGGAGAAATCGGCAGCCGGCCGAGATTTCGACGAATGTCGCGATGCAGCGTTGACGACGCCGGGTATGAAGAAATTTTTTACACACGTGCAAATGTCAACTCTTTAATTTGTATCTCTTAAGCCTTTTGCTCTTAACGGAAAAATTTATTTTCGATGCAATCGATATTGGAGTTGCATATTAAAGTGACTGCAATACAATGTGAATTTAATTTTAGTTCAGTCAGTTTAGTTTGGGTTTTTGAAAAATATTTATTGGATCAAGCTTTTGGATTTCGCTCTTTGTTTGTCTTCGAGTTCTGGGAATCCTGCACGGTGCTCTTAGGGAACGACGATCTCAAATGCTGTTGGTTCATTTTATTTCTATTCAAGTTTAGTTAAGTTATAGTTCAGGTTTTTTAAATATAGCAGTTTTATTCACATGCATACCCTGTTGGGTTTTTACATACACCAGACCTTATAATAATCCCATGGATTTAAAGATATATTTATTAGATCAAACTTTTGGTTTTCCTTCATTGCTTTTCTTCGAGTCACATTATTTCTGCACCTCTTAGGGGGCGATGAGCTTGAATGATGTTGGCTCGTTCAATTTTTATTCAATTTCAGTTCAGTTAGTTTAATTTAAAAAAAATATATCTATTAGGTAAAGTTTTTAGTTTTCCCTGAATGTTTCTCTTCGGGTTCTGTAATGTGTTTGATCTTGGCTCGTTTTTCCAAATTCAATTTCAGTTAAGTTGGTTCGGGTTTCCTAGAAATATCGATGACATCAACTTTTTCATTTTTCCCCGATTGTTTCTCTGAAGGTTCTGCAATTTCCGCAATTCCCTTTGTAGACTGGCGACGATCGCGAATGACCTTGGCTAGTTTTTCCAAGTTCACCTACAGTTAAGTTACTTCAGGTCTTCTAAAAATATCTATCGGATCAACTTCGTCCTTTTCCCCGATTGTTTCTCTTCGGGGAATTCAAAGTTCGCCGTGCACCTTGCAGAAATTCTACAACTTGTGCAAGGCTCTTAGGGGGCCTCGCGGACTTAAACTCTCCCCGTCTCGCTGCAATGGCCGATGAACATGTGAAGCGTTTCGAGAGCCCATGACTAATGGCATATCGTCAACTCGGTGGATCGGAAGCTAGCCTATCCCTAAACTTTGTTCTCCGTCCCCTGTAGGGCTTCCATTACGCCGGTAGTTATACCCGGCAAATACTATAGGGGCACATAGTTGCGTGATGGAGAATAAGCACATATCGACGCGAAAACGTTTCGCAGCCCCGGCGAACACTCGGCTTCGCCGACTCTCTCGTGCATCGCTTACGCCCCTCGAATTGCTCTCCACTGTTCGGTGTCCGCTTGCACATGCCCCGTACAGCTTCTGGCGAGTTCGCGTTATTAATATATATACACACACGTGAAATATGAAAATATTTCCCACATGCACACGAACCGTACGTATAACGTATTTATAGGAGCGAGTTTCCGAGGATACGATGCCGGTTCTCCGATGGATGCGTGCGGAAAACTCTTCGGCCGGCATCGCCGGTGGATCGTCGGGTAACGCGTTGTTCGTACCGGCGAGCCGAGAATGGCTGTGCGGAGGCACACGTAACCACATGCCTCCAGGCAAATAAAGGAAAATCTCTCTCTATAAAAGGATAATCGGAGGAGGTTTCTCCGGTTTCCTAGTTTCGCAACCCTGCAGCACACGTGCAGCTATTGCCATTTTTTTTTTCTTCTCTTTCTTCTCCTCGCTGGCTCGAACGTTTTATGCATTATGCTCGATTAACGCGCGGTTGGAAAAGGCGAAGGCGCGAACCGGCGGTCACTGGACTATTATCCGCAGCTTTCCCGGTATTCATCGCCTGTGACTCCGACCCGGTAGCGGAAAGACCGAGTCTCACAGGTGATAGACGTAGAGACACCGGTGCACCGGCGAGCTCTGTGGTTAATGCGTTTTCTCGCCGGACGAACGGACGACGGAAGCACACCGCGTTCTCGGGTCTTTATGCACGGTGGATATACCACTGGGTGTGCATCTATCGTATCGTTCACCGAGGCACGCCGTAAGCAGGACGTCGATGTCGTGAGGCTATCTTCTTTTTTTTTTTTTTTATTTATTAATATCACTTCCGTAAAGCGGATACGGAAATTGGCTGGCGGATTGATAGCGGCTCGATCAAGGACGGAAAAAGCAACGTCGCTCCTGCGAGGTAATAAAAAATTACGGTTTTCAGGCGGGGAAAATTGTTGGTTGTTTGAGGTGAATTCCTGTGAATCAAGAAGTTAGTCAATTGGGCCGGTAAATTTGTTGCCTCGGATGAATAAATCAATCACATTGGAACAATTAATAAGAAATCTTTGTTCTCGATAATTTTAGAATTTCTTTTCTGATTCCTTGTAGAGAAAGCTTTGTTTTCGAGATTTTCATGTATAGGTGTTCAGAATGTTCTGAAATGTAGAAAAATCACATGTACAACAAATTTCTGGGTGGATGTGCGCGTGCACGTGTGGTCTCGGTTTTGTGATATTTTCAATTTTTCGAAAAATGTCATTTGCACTCTAGTTCTTATAATTCTAGAGGTATGTACCTAAAAAATTTGACATGAATAAATTATTATGGATGTTCCGTATTGAATTTGGCAAAAATCGATCCAACCGCCTAAATTTTATAAAATTGTGAATTGGAAAAAAAAAAAAAAACAACAACAGACGCAAGTTTCCGTTTCAAACATTGAGGCAGAAGCTAAATAAGTGGCAGATGCGCAATCAGTGGGAAAAAATACATGAAAAGAAGTGCTGAATTTATGAATAACGAACATTTTTTTTATAGGGAATTTTTTTTACCAATATCATGAACTTCAGAATCTTCCCGACCGGAACTGCACTTCATGTCCCTATTTTACATGAAAATTAAAAAGTATATTTAAATTATCATTGGTTTATAAGAAGCATTTTTTTTTACTTATAGAGGAAACTTGATTTTCATAAATATGAAAAAATGGTGCGATGTAATTTGCACATGGCTTCCTTATTTATTGCAATGTTGCGCATAGCTTCCTGTACGAGTAACCCACAAGTAAATCAACGAACATTCTCATAGAGAAAGCAATGCGCAAAATTGTAATAAATGAGAAAGCCATCTGCAAATTACTTCGCACCATCTTTTACTCCGGTTTCTTGTTGCTAAAAAAAATATATTGAAAAGAAAAATAATAGTGGACTTTTCGTGAGCAAAAAAAAAAAAAAAGTTAGACAACGTAAGACCCTTATTTTTTTTCTGCTACTCTGCAGCGTAAATTAGTACGATGTCAGGCTCCCCCTTAAGGCGAAGCCATTCGAAAATCATACTCGTGCTCGTACGCCCAGTAATTATATATATATATATATTCGATTCCCGGTAAGGGTGGCTCGTCGGGAAACTACGAGGCGGAGCTCTCCCGAGGGCCTTCGTGTACACGGAAAATAATTACCCCGCAAGTTTATTAATTCAGGAATCAATAATGAACGTCATGCGTGTTTTTTTTTTTAGGCGCATGCAGGTCAATGACTCACGAAGCGAAGAATAACCTTCCCGGTTATTATTCCCAAAGTTTCGTCTCGAAAAACGTTGAAATATATTTTTTTTGTTTTCTTCCAGGAACGGGAAGACGTTTCGTCACCGGAGGCAAGATAACGGGTACGGGGAAGGAAATTTGTCCGAGCACGTATATATATTTTCGGAAGAAATGTATGTGCCCGGGGTATAATAGCGAGAGTTGGCAATTGGTAGCTTCCTGTCGTTCGGCCGTTTGTCTCCTTGCGTTGCGTCCTTCTCGCCAGCAGTCACTGTACACTCGCAACTTTCCTGAATGGAAACATCCCACCGGATCTTGGCAACAATGAGAACGAAGTGAAAATACAATAAATTGGAATCGTGGCCGAAAGCGTGTTCGCGTTCGGCTGAACCATCACTGGCGCAACATCGATATATAATATTCAATTGTTTTTTTTTTTTTATCTTCTTTTTCTCCAAATATTAAAAGTGCAGCATACAGCATATGTATGTGTGTGTGTATGTGTGTTCGCAAAGGAGTCGCGAAGCGTTTGGGCGTTTCGTGGGCGAGGCCCACGGCGGGCAATTCGACATTGGATATTGCCCCGGGTATATCTTTACGTCTGCACCCGGCTCGGCCACAAGAGCCTTCATCATCGGTCGCCGCCGCGCACTTATCGATCTCCTTCGCGTCTCTCACGGTTTCTCCTCGGCGGTTAAACATTTCTCAGCCGCGAAGTTGAAAAATACAATAGCTGGTATAATACTGCGTTCGCTTATCTTACAGTGCAAGACATCGCGATTCTATTGTCTAGGAACTCTTCCGCGTGTCTGCTTAGGTTTTCATTTCGCGTTCTCAATTTCCTACTTCATAGTTTGAGCCGGAAAAAAATTAATTATTTTGTGGGCGCCGAATATCGTTGTGTGTGTTTGAAATAAATAAATACTGGCTGAAGGACTTTGGTCGATGGCCAATTGGCAATGTAGGGGAGAGTGGGGCAAGATGGCACACCGGGGCAAAACGGGATAATGAGACAAAACGTATTCTCCACTAACTTTGGGATGGTGGTGATGGTGGTACGTGGGGCAAAACGGTTTTGAAAATCCAGATGTATCGTTGGGACAAAATGGGGCATCCAAAAATTAATGGAAAATTGAGTTTTGTCCTCACTGTCCCGTTTTGCCCCGCTGTGTCATTTTGCCCCGGTCTCCCCTATATATGTTCTCCGGACAATCTACGTTACGTCATGCTATGTACCAAAGAATTGTTCCATCTGGCATATTGTCAATAAATCCACTTTCATTACCAATAAGTAAATACGATTGCAACTGGGTGCGTTGGAAAAATTGTGTCTGAATTGTATCATGAAAGTATCGTCGAAATTCCGATCCGATGCTTCGTTTTCGAGTATCATAGATCGGAAGATTTCACTTCCGGTGTATCGAAGTATCCGGTAGCGTCTCGCTTCAAAAAAAAATCTTCTTTTAAATACATGGCGTATGACCTCTTCCGCGTGGCTGCTTAGGTTTTCATGTCTTGTTCTCCATTTCCCGCTTTATATTTCCATCCAGAAAAGAATTAATTATTTTATAGATGCCGAATATTGTAACATGTATTTGAAATAAATAAATATGATTGTAACTGGTTCCGTTGGGAAACTTGTGTCCGTATTATATAATAAAAGTGTCGTCGAAATTCCCCTCCGATGCTTTGTTTTCAAATATCATAGATCGAAAGATTTCACTTCCGGTGTATTGGACTGACTATATGGTAGCGTCGCGCTTAAAAAAAATTGTTTTTCAAAAGTACCCGGCCTCGAGACGCTGCCGCATCTTTCGACACCCTTTCCTCAGTCTTTCCAAATCGACTTAATAAATATAAATTTTGTTTCTTGCTTCAAAAAAAAAAAGTATGAGATCTTTATAAATGTTTATACCACAGATACCGAACTTTTTTGAGTACCGTCTTAATTTTTCCGATTTTGTAATCAAACTATCAGTTAGAAGAACCTCCGACCGCAGAAACGAGAAACAATCCAACCAATATTTCCCCGCGCACCAAACAATCCTCGACACGTGTAGCATACTCGTGGTACGCGGGTGGGGAATCCTCGGGCAAAGAAAGGCAAAGTTCGCGGAGAGAATGTTCGCGGAGGATCGACGAGAAACCCACAGTGACAGGGATAAAAGGGACAAGAGAAGAAGAAGAAAAAAAAAAGAAAAGAAACAAAAAAAAGAAAAGAGAAAAAAAAAAATGAGGAATTGCACACACGAATTGAAAGAAGTTATGAAAATAAGGCGAAGCCGGAAAGGGGCGTATGATATGCGCATGCGACGATCGACACGCAACGCGGACGCTCTAATATTAGATCTTGTCACTCTGACGCCAGCTGGTGCCCCTCCCCGGCCATTACACACGTTTACACGCACGCGGAGGAGGGCGTGTGTGCACACGCTCGCTCGCACACACCGAGCCGGTGAAACACGCGTGTGGAGAGTAGAGCCCCGCGGGGAGCACCGAAGCCGATGTCTCTCGTGTTACACATGTACACAAAAACCCTTCGAATCGAGTTGCAACTCTTTCCGTCCGATTCCGCGACCCTCGGACGCGCGCTATCGACGAAGCCCGTGAGATCGCGAGCAAGAGCGAGCGTGACTCTCGGGTGTTCGCCGGCCGCGACACCGCGGATGCTGCGCCTTCTCGGTACGATATAAATATTATTCTTTCGGTTACCGGAGCGTTTTCGCACGTACGTTCTCTCGACGGAATTGCCCTACCTGCATCGTTCTCTCGTCCGCGCAAATTATACTTACACAGATTATTATTACGCACGCACGATTAAAATACACACGTGTAATGCGGTAAGCAGGGAGAGCCGTGAGGGAAGCCGATTCGTTACTCGTCGGTCATGAATGGCCCGAGACCGGGCACAACGGCAGAAGCCTTTAATCATCGACGACCTTCGCCGGATGACGATTTTGTTTGTGCCATGGGGCTTTCCCGCAGGCGAGCCGTCAATGACGGCGAAACTCCGGTCCACACGCAGGCTCACCCCGAGGATCCTGTTCGAAGAAAAGCATACGGCGAGATACCGCGCCGCCGAGCCGAGAAACTCACGCCCCCCTGTGCATTATACACGCGGACAGGAAATCTCATTGTCGATTGTCAATTTTGCCACTGAAACGACGAGTCGGCTTCGACGAGTCAATAAGTTTCGAAAATGAGTTGTACACTTATTTTTTTTTTTTCGTCGTGGGAATAATAATAACAATAATAATATCAGTAATAATGATGATAATAACAATAATCATAACTCACGAGCGTCGCTAATATTCTGGATCTATCTCACTTGTTCGGAGGACCAATTACGACGTACACGAGAGCTCTCTCTGCAAGAGTTCTTCTCTACGAGTGACACGTGAGCGATTCAAAGATAAAAGCTGTAAACTGTACAAAATTGAAATCATAACTAATTTCAACGTGATCTCATACTGTTATTATATTATTTATTTATTTATTTATTTATTTATTTATTTATTTATTTATTTATTTATTTATTTATTTATGAGGCATGGCCTTTTACATAAGAAATTCGGATAATACAGTAAGTGTGTGAAATTAAGTTGAAATTAATTATTATGTGATTTTGTACAGTGTATACGAAATAGTCTTCGCGAATAATAGAACTTTTATCGTAGTATAGCTCGTGTGTCACTCGTAGAGGAGCACTCGTGCAGAGAGGGCTCTCTCGTAAACTCCGAAATTGGTCCTCCGTGGTTGATCACACCTGGTCAGCAGGTGTGACAGATTCAGCCTATTAGCGACACAATAGGATTATATTATCCGAAATTTTTATGTAAAAGGGCATGTCCCGTAAAATAAATAAATAAATAAATAATAATAATAATAATAATTTACTTGGGACAAATTTTCACTTTTAATGTAGGAACAGTTTGTAGTATATCATTATTTTTTTAATTCTGGTGTTCTGTTATCTGTGCGGTAGCGATTCGGCTCGATGAGTATAAGAGTCACATATCCGCGAGACTCGCGGCGCCGGCAATGAGATCTCATCCTCTCGCCGGGATCATCATACGATGTTAATTACCATCTCGTATATATTCTGCCTGTATCATTAGAAGGAACGTCGGTTGAGAGTCGTAGACCCCGTATGGCTTGAGCCACTGTGTATATCTCGATCTGCATACTCCATCGCGGTACCGTACAATTTCACCCGCACACACACACACACAAAATATGTTCACTTATCTACTTATGTATACTGTAAAATTTCTCATACTCGCCAGTAGCCGCGACTCGCTTGTATACCCAGCGATACGAAAACACACAAAAGTTTTCTATGCACGCTCGATGCATAAATTGTTCTACGAACAAGGAAGTTCGTACGGATACCGTATTATTACAGTTAGCACCACGGCGCAAAGATACATCGAACTATACTCTCTGCCCTGCTACACTATAATAACAATAATAATATCGTACCTTTACATACGGCCACATCGACAGTGCGGAGGGAAAAAAGTCGAGTTATTCTCAATGATCTACTCACCCTCACGGGCATCTAGAAATTATGTTACAGGTTGTGCAGCCCACCCATTCTTCGATTCGCGATACTTAAATTGTACGTCCGCTTGCCACTTTTCTTTCTTCACTGCTCATTGTATTTGCGGGTGTCTACAGAGAAAAAAAATAATTTAAATTTTTTTTTTTTTTTTTATAATTACGTGAAATACGAAGTTTCGTGAAAATAATTTTGTCAAATAAGTGACAAACTTTTATTTTCCGAGTCATTGACAAGTTTAGTTTTTGCTTTGGTTTGTAAGTCTAGAGCCACAAGGTTTGATGGGAAAATTAAGACATACAACATTTTGGACGTTTGTGGACAATAAGTTGTTGCAAAAAGTACAAACTTTTTTTTACTGTGTACAGTGGCGGATTTAAGACCAACGAGGCGCTAGGCTAGCCAATTTGAGGCACCCCGAAAATAATTGGTACGAAGCTTAAATCAAACGTTAATGCTGCGATCTCTGAAAATCAAAAAAAAAAAAAATAAAGAAGGCTTTGATCGAACAAATTAGTGTCGCAAATCCGAAAGATTTTTATTATATTTTGTCACTTGGAAATTGTTTTGCCTTTCGAAGATGTAACACCGATTATAAAATGCACAAAGCCCCCATTTTCACACCTCGTGAAGTAAAATTTGGCACGATACTCGTGCGAAAACCCTTTTTCATCACTCGGTGCGGAAACGGACACTTTTCCGCCCGCTTCGCGTGCGTGAAACCACCACTTTCGCACCTTGTGATGAAAAATTTCGTACATCCTTCGTGCGAAACACTATTTCTAACTCGTGTAATTACAGCACTCGCCTTCGGCTCGTGCTGCAAACTCACACTCGTTAGAAAAACGTTTTTCGCCCTCGTGGAGTACTATTCTTAGCTCGTCTGATTGCAACACTCCTCTTAAGCTCACGCTTCAAAGTCATACTCGTCAGAAAAAGTTTTACCGTATTAGTATCGGAAATTACTATTATATAAGAATCAGCAATTTTCGGTCATCAATTTTTTTTTGTCCTCAGCGCGGTGGCCCCTTCGGCAGCTCGTCGCCCCTAGTCAATTGCTTCCATTGCCTCTGCCCAAATCCATCACCGCTCGCCTACAGGCGTTTCTATACTAGCCTTGATTCTCCGAGAATTTCAAGTGCCGAGGGCGTGCAAACATCGAAGCCATTTAGATTTGAGATTGTCAGCAGGAAATTATTTCTTCGTCTGTTACATTCTTGTTTCTTTTTCACCCGCGAACCGACGAAAGATAGGTTAAGCGTAATGAGAAAGGAGAAAAGCCGAGGCACGCCGGGTCACCGGATGCCGCTTCGCGGGGTAATAGGAAGCGGAGCTTATTATACCACGACGACGACGACGACGACGACTATGATAGTGTAGTGCTGAAAAGGCACACGGTAGCAATCTTGCAATCGAGTTATCTGTTACGGATATAACGGTTAGGCGCTCGAGAGGGACCGGCGGGCAGGGCGAACCGCCGAGTGGCGGATCGTTGATGAACGAGGACGCGCTGGCGCTGCTGCTGCCAGCGCCGGTGCTGCCACCGGAGTCGCTGACGACGCCCGTTCGGGCCTCGCGATTCTATGGCGATATCGCGATATCTCGATCGCCGACACAAACGCCCCTCGTCGTCGTCGAAGAGAAAAGGAAGCCGGGCTCGTTGGACCTTGACTTCCTCTCATTGTCTCGCATCCCGAGATTCTCTCTTCGTTATTACTCTTTCTCTCGTTCCCGCTAGGAGCCAATTTTTTTTCAACGTTCGTTACAGCTGCTCTCTATTTGCGTAGACGCGGAGGGTTTTCTTGCTCGCACCGATTAAAGGCATGTGAAATGCTGCGGTCGATAATCAAAACTGTAATCTTGTTTTTTTTTCACGGGTGCTGAAATTTAGCGTTGATTGGGCGGAGCTAACTGTTGAATTGATAGAGAGAGTCGCATTCTAGTTCGGTTAGACAATAAAGTTTCGGCGGCATAGAAAAAATAGCATTGCAGTTTTTATCACCGACTCGACGCCGGATCGCAAATTGTTCTGTTTCTGTAACAAAATGTTGATCGTTAATAGTTTATTGTTGTGGCAGCAAAAATATTTGGCTGCTACAGCAAAATATTTTGTTGTCCTTATGTTGAGCAGGTAAATGAGTTATGGTAACAAAATGTTTGCTGTCCCAACAATTTTATTTTTCTCCGTGAAGGCGGGTGTTTCGTATCACCTTAACCAAAGCTCTATGGAATTTGCCGGTTCGCGAGGGGCAACTTTCGTGGAAGATATCGCCGCGAGTTCATCAACTTTACCGTGTCGACGAGAAAGATGCAGACACATAGGGTAAAGGCAGGGGTATGGGGATTGGACACTTTGAAACTTTCGTGAGGTCGTTTCAAGTTTTATACTCGCGCGAACTTTCGCTTTGGGCTGAAACCTGGAACGTTTATACCCTTGAGCTTTTGAACGACTTCTTCAAATCCGGAGCAACTTTCATGCTGTTCCTTTTATTTTTATCGTCTTCTCCACCAATCTCTGAATCAAAATCTTTTAATAATACACTTTTTCTATTTTCGCATCTAAGTAAATAAAAAATTGTTATGTAATTAGGTTTGAATAACTTTCTCGGAACGCATTGCGGCGTTCTTAAGATACCATTTTAAATTCTTATCCTGATTTTTTAAATGAAAACTTAAGACAATTTTATCAGAAGCAGCTTATTTGCCAGTCTAACAGACACGGCACATTGTGGATCAAAGGTTCAAAGAAAAATTTCTCTCCGCAAATCTCCCCAATCTTGTTTTCTCAACGCGTCGTCATTTTTAAGAAACCAACAAAAAAATTATAAAATTAATAAGAAAATAAAAATGGCGGCCGGTCGTAAGGAGTGTTTCGTTAAATGCAAAAACCGCTTTAACCACGGACGTGACAAAGTCTTTTAAGTGCATGCACCGTGCATCGCGCGTAGCTCCAGAAACGCCGCGATACATGCGATCGTTTTATTGTGCGAGAGATCCATTGATAAATTTAGCACCGCGGACGTCGTGAGTGCGTATTACGGGGCGAAACGGACCTCGAGCTCCCCGGAGGGAAACAAGAGGATCGTAGAATTACAAAGACGATAAAGAATCGAAGGAGGAAGAGATACGCGTAGGTAAAAAGGAGAGGAGGAATAAAAAGAAAGAGTTGGGTTTGTAGCGCGGAGGAGTCGAGCAGCTGGTCGCGGAGGGAGACTTAATGTACGACCGCGTCGAGGAGAGACCCAACATCTGGCTGTGGTTTCGGCGTTTAGGCGATGACGGACCGCAGGTATGCGCATGCGTGTGTGCCCTGTCGTATGTGGGACGCAAAAGGTGGAACGCAAAACATGCGTATGTTGTTTTATTATTATATACACATATACATATAGGTGCATACATGCGTAACTGCATGCGACGTCTATCTGCCGGTGTTATCCGGCGCGCTGGTACGAAAACGGTGGCGATCGCGGAACGCGATCGAAAAGGCCTCAAGAAAGCTCGCAGTCGGTTTAGCGCTCGCTGGCTCTATCGACGTACGCAAAGCCGCAAGCCAGAGGATGTTACATATTACGAGGGCGTGCACGTTCGGCGGTCTTTAGCTTTCTCTGCGGCTCTTCATCTCGGGCCCGTCGGACATGGCAGACCGGAAACGGATGATCAGGGATGAGAGCCGAAAGAATAATAAGAGTCGGCCGCTTATCGACTTTCCATCGTGAACAGAAGTTGCGGCCACGCTCCACTCGATCATGGTATAGTATATTGTGTGGCGTCGAAGGAGTTTATCTCTTTATTTCATCTACGAGGCGTTTTGGGTGCGCGAACGAGATCCGGATCTTGAGGATATCCCAGCGAGATCTTTAAGAGATCCCCTTAACAAGCTGTGGTAAATTGTCAGGTTAGATAGGGTGGTTTTGAGAATTTTACCTAACGATATTTTAGCTGGGGAAGCGTAAAGATAATGACGTTATCTGTGGATTTACTGGAAAGCGGCTAAAGGGAAGAGGCAGGTTTGCCTGAGCGAAAATTCCGGAGCTTTGGATTATTTGTAAGAAGGCTAGGATTAAGTGAAGATTGATGGAAAATTGATGCTGCTCTGCTAGTGTCACGAATAAATACGGAGACTCATAGTCGTGCATACATGGCGATATAATTAGTTGCGACGGCTAACTGTAATCCCAGCGAGATATTGACGAGATCCTCTTAAGAGGATGTGGTAAATTGTCAGCTTACATACGGCGTTTTTGAGAATATTGCCGGATATTTGAGCTAGGGAAGCGTAAAGATAATCAAATTGTCTGTGGATTTCCTGGAATGTCGCTAAGGGAATCCGACTGCAAATATCAGTCATTTGGGATTATTTACAAGAAGGTTATAACAAAGTGGAAATGAATGGAAAATAAATTATGCTCTGCTAGTGTCGCGAATAGATATAGAGACTCATAGTGGTCGCGCATACACAAGGAGAAATAATTAGTTGCCCTGGCTAACTTTAGTTAAACACTGTTTTGTTACACTGAAAAAAATATCAATTAAAATTCGTTCGCGGGCTCCCAATGAAAAAAATTTGTGTTTCAATTCTACTTTCAATTCTTACAATTCCATACGGGATTGAAACGATAACATGTCTCCTTGACAGACTCGCCGTCGTTGCTATAATATCCTACGAAATTGTAAAAATTGAAATTAAGAATAATTTCAGTGGCAGCCCGCAAGCGATTTTTCTTTTTCGGTGTAGGTTAAACAATTAGTTGCCAATTAGTTAACATCTTTCTTTGCATTGGCTATCGCATGCGGAGCCAAAAATTTAATTTCAGACTGATTAGCTCGACTGCAACGACAAAAAGTCTAGTACAGGCTGTTATAGAAAGACATAATTTTTCTCATTCGAGAAACCGATGATAACTAACAAATTATTACTAAATCTCTTAACAAAATTTGTTAAGAGATTTAGTAATAATTTGTATCCAACCAGCCCCGAAATTGTATACTCTGGAACATCTTTACTTTCATCGGCTTTCGCATCTGGAACCAAAAATTTAATTCCAAACTGATTAGCTCGACCGCAAACGACAAAAAGTCTCGCACAGGCCCTTACACGGAGACATCAAACGCTTCGTCGAAACATAAGTTTTTCTTATTTTTTTGGCACGAGAAATGTGTATCCTATCCATCGTCGATCGTCGATCGGAAGAAGACGAGAGACGCACGTGCTACGAGACGGATATGCGTAGAGGAGTACGTTGTCTCGATCTTGAGTTAGGGTTGAGGCAGGCGCGCGCTCGCGACTCCCGCTTGCCCCCTCATGAATTAAGTAAAGTAAAGCGGAGAACCGTCCTGCGGCCACCGGTCGGTCTCTCTCTCTCCTCGGAGAGGAATCCCAGCTCGCGAGTTGCCCACCTGTTTTGTCCACCCGTTCGCCCTTCTCGTCCATCCGTCTGTACGGTTCTCCTCGGCGCACTCGGATGCGCCCCAGTTGGCACAGGTGTTCGTTTAACTCGAAGTGTGTTCTTCTTACCGTCGGCGGGGCCCGAGCGCGGGGCCCCTCGGTCGACCCATCCCCCTTCGATCCGTGACTCTTCCTCACCACCCTATTCATTATATTACGGCGAGGGGCCCGAGCGCCACCCGGAGGAACCGAGAGTGTGGAACGCGCAGGACGATGTGTAGATAAGAATGCGTGAAGAGATATACCGAAGATATGAGCTGATTATTCCCGGCAAAAAAGTCTTGTAATTTACACATTACCGCGCCGTCTCCGACACTTGAGAAACCGACTTTGTTAAAGTATTTATATATTTTAACGAAGCATTTTTTAATATTTTATATTTTTATGGTTTTTTAGATTCAAGGGGATTTTTTTTTTTGCAGAGTGTAGGAGAGAGCGGGGTGAAATTAATCTGGGTCATCCGCTTGATACGAAAAATTACCTAACATAAAATTACCTAACATAGTTTGGCTTGCCCCGCTCGGTCGTCCGGATGTTAATGTAGATGCAGCAATACGAGTATTACGCGATCTATCTAAAAAGGCTACAGTTAATGTCAAAATATTTAGAATGTTAGATTACCTACAATCTTAATATTAATTTAAGTCACTGCGTTAACCCTTCAAGTGCGGGGAACTTTTTGTCAAGAGCAAATTACAATGCGTTCTTTTAAGCACGAAAGCGATACGGATCTTCGCCATAAATTTTTCTCTGCGCTAAGAAAAAGACAACACTTCAAGGTACGTCTGTGAATTTTTACAGATTTTTTTAAACACATCAACTTATTATTCAAATCGTTCGAAGGTTTTGTCTCGGCAAATTCTAGGCCCTCGTTGAACAAGGATCCCGTACATGAGGGGTTAAAAAATGTAACTCTCGAAGTTAATATCAGATCACCACAAAATCAATTAGAAGGTTAAACTTTTCACAGGTGACCCATTATGCCCCGCTCGCCCTTGGAACCCTCTCGAAGCTCTTTCAGAATTGACCGAAGTGTCGAATTCAACATCGGATGACCACCGTTTCCTCGTCACTTCCTTTTTTTTGTATGAAACCCATAAACTCCTAAGGGCATAAATAGGCATTTTACGCAGCAATTACGATCACCGCAGGAACGAGCAGCACAAACTATCAGCCGATCTAGCCACCTGTCCATCAGTGCGAAGAAACATTACCGAAGAAAAAGATAAGACTCCTCATATTTTGCGAACGAAGAACAAGTCTCCGACGACGAAGAAGAGGGGAACAAATTTATTGTGTGCATTATGTTTTGTTTCACCGATCCGCCCTTGATCTGCCCCGCTCTATCATTCGGATGTTAATGTTAATGTAACAATACGAGTATTAGGCGATCTATCTAAATAGCCTACAGTTAATATAAAAATATTTTGAATATTAGGTTACCTAAAATCTTAATATCAATTTCATTCCGTGCGTTAAAAAGTGAAGTCTCGAATTCAATATCAGACCACCCCAAAATCAGTTAAAACGTTAAACTTTTCACCAGAGACCCATTACGCCCCCATTAATTAAGAATTAACTAACGTGTCGACTTCAACATTGGATGACCGTCATTCCCTCGTCACTTCCTTTTTTTTATATGAAACCCATAAACTCCTAAGGGCACAAATAGACATTTCACGGAGCAATTACGATCACCGCAGGAAGGAGCTGCGCAAACTATCAGCCGATCTAGCCATCTGTCCATCAGCGCGAAGAAACATTGCCGAAGAAAAATATACGACTCCTCATATTTTACGAACGAAGAACAAGTCTCCGACGACGAAGAAGAGAGGAACAAATTTATTGTCTGCATTATGTTTTGTTTCACCGATCCGCCCTCGATTTGCTCCGCTCTATCATCCGGATGTTAACGTGAATGTAACAATACGTATATTACGCGACCTATCAAAATAAACTACAAGTAATAGGCTACAGTTAATATAAAAAGTATTTTGAATATTAGGTTACCTATAATCTTATTATCAATTTAATTCCCTGCCATAAAAAGTTAAGTCACGAATTCAATATCAGGCCACCTCAAAATCAGTTAAAACGTTAAACTTTTCCCCAGGGACCCATTATGCCCCGCTCACCCTTGAATCCCTCTCGGAGCTGTTGAAAATTAATCTCGGAATTGTTTAAGAATCAACCCTTTGAGCCATACATTTTGATACTATAAAAACAAAATCTCATGTCAAGAAATTAGTTTAAAAAATTGAAAACTGAGCGAAAGAAGGTGGGACACCCCATGTCCCACCGTGGCGCAAAGTGTTAAAGAAGTGTCGATTCAACATCTTTTTCTTTTATGAAACCCATAAAGTCGTAAGAGCATAAATAGACATTTCACGGAGCAATTACGATCACCGCAGGAAGGAGCTGCGCAAACTATCAGCCGATCTAGCCATCTGTCCATCAGCGCGAAGAAACATTGCCGAAGAAAAATATACGACTCCTCATATTTTGCGAACGAAGAACAAGTCTCCGACGACGAAGAAGAGAGGAACAAATTTATTGTCTGCATTATGTTTTGTTTCACCGGTCGTGCCCTCGGTCTGCCCGGTCTGCGTGAAAGGCACACACCGGGCCGCGAGGTAGCCGGCTTCGCGCACGCGGATATGAGCGATGGACTTCCGAGGTAATTGATGGTTACTCTCCTTCTCCATCCTCCGTTCGTGTTCGAGAAAAAAAAAAAAAAAAGAAGAAGAATAAACCTGTGACCAGCGAGTACGACCGAAGACCCCGAGTCTTTTGTTCGTACGCCAATTATTCGGGCGCGAGAGCGCTCGCGGGTACGTATTCGCCGAATCGCGCGCCACTGCGCAGCTCACCGCGCAGCTCTCCGCCCGCGCGCGCGGTTTTTGATTGCCGAGACAAAGGGAGTTAGGTCATACGGTAGCGAGCGGTAATTCCTCAACCGGGAATCGACATCCGTGCGATTAATATGTACGAGCCACGAATGCTCCGTTTTGTGAGCAGCTCGTGTACCTCAGGTTGCAATTCGCACGGTGATTCGTACGAGAAGATGCGAACCCGTATTAAAATGATTATCAATGATTATAGACTGTCTATGAAGCACTGCGGCGCATAAACGGATGTTTCTCGTATGTTTCCGTGAAACATACTAATAAACTTGCAGACGATCGATAGATCGTTGCTACATAGTTAGGCGGTTAAAACGCGAGTGTCGGTTTAATAATTTAGCGACAGTTAAGTTTCAGGTGAAAAAGAGCATCGACAGTTGTACGGTAAAAAAAAAAAAAAAAAAAAAATGAGGGAAAAAAGGATTCGAGAGCAGCGCTCGGAGCGAGTCCGAGTCCGGATGTGCATCTCGAGTCGTCGAAGACGCGAGCTATATAATGACAGTCTGTAACATAAAGAAACGCCGTGACTCCCGGATGATCGCACAAAACGGTATCCGGTATTCTTAAATTATTATTTTTTTGTTTGATATATTTTTTTTTTCTTCGTGTTTAATGTATGTATATTCACGAAGCGGTTTCCTCCGGTGTTCTTCCGACGTGCATGCGTAGCGGAGGAGAGCAGAGCTGTGAAACATCCGCGACTGAATATGGATGACATCCCCGATGATGGTTGGTTACGGAGATGGGGAGTCTCACACGAGGTTTCTCTTAATATTATTCACCGGTCGATGATTAAGCTGTGGAACAAAATATTCCGTCTTTCTTCATTTCTTGTATCTCGCGCGTCTTGTCGTTGCAGTGTCATTAACGCGCATGAGAGAGGAAGCGGATAACGGTGCGTGTCCGTACAGTCGAAACTACTTAATCGAAAAGAAGAAGAAAAAAAAATGTTAGTCATTTCTTTATCGTAATGCTGCGAGAAGAAAATGTAGTCGGCGTATCTGCTACCGTGCATCTGGGAATATTGTTCGATCTTGAATTTTTATTTTTTTAATTATTTCACCTGTCACAGAGTAAGAAGGCGAGACCGATGGGTTGAAATTGAGGAAATGTCTAAAGTACTTAGTAGATGAATTGAAATGTTACTCTTTTTTCTTTACCGTAATTCTGTGAGAAAAAATTAAGTCGTGTCTGCTACAGCACATATGGGAATATTGATCGATCTTGAATTTTTATTTCTTAAATTATTTCACCTGTCACAGAGTAAGAAGGCGAGACCGTTGGGTGGAAATTGAGGAAATGTCGAAACTAGTTAGTTGAAGAATGAAAATGTTACTCTTTTTTTTACCGTAATTCTGTGAGAAAAAATGAATCCGTATCAGATACCGTGTATCTGGGAATATTGTTCGATCTTGAATTTCTATTTTTAGAATTATTTCACCTATTACAAAGTAAGAAGGCGAGACCGATCGGTGAAAGAGTGAGGAAAACTCGAAACTACTTAATCGAAATAGAAATATAAAAAACTGTTCATTATTTCTTTATCGTAATACCATAATTCTGTGAGAAAAAATGAATTTGTATCTGCTACTGTGTATCTAGGAATATTGTTCGATTTTTAATTTTTATTTTATTTTCCTCCTTTCTTGAGAAAAATCCTTGATTGAGGAAAAATTCGAAACTACTTAATAATAATAGGAATAAAGAAAAAAAAAAACTGTTGTTCATTTCTTTATCGTAATTCTGTGAGAAAAAAATGAAGTCGTCGTATCCGCTACGGTGTGTCTGGGAGTATTGTTCAATCTTGAATCTTAATTTTTTTTATTCCGCCTATCACAAAGTAGGAAGGCGAGACCGATCGACGGAGGTCGAGGAGTTCACGGGACGTGGCCCTGTTAAATAGCCGGTGGTGGAAAGCATGACGGACCGAGAGGGCCGGTGAATCATTATTATGCGTATCGAAAGGGTTATCGCGCTGCTCTCAGCTTCGATGCATTTGTGTGTGTTTGTGTGCTTGCGGTCCGATAGATTCGAAGCGATAAGCGAGTAGGCTGGGCCATACTCCAAATTCATATGCATGAGTCTTTATTATATGGTATTAGCTATGCGCACAGGTGGTTGCCTCGGCGAGTGCGCGCTCGCGAGCGCGCGTATTCACGTCGCTGCGCTCTCGTGGATTAGAACTATTCTAATATTTAACACCGACATATAAAAAATAATTTGAAAAATTGGAACTAATATACAGATCGTGCAATATTGAAAAATCCGTGGAAAAATAAAAATATTTTGAAAACATTTCGGAAATATTTTCAATCTTTCAAATCTTACGACATGTTTCTGAAATTTATGAAAATAATATTTTGAAATATTCTATCAAAACATTCCAACTAAACGTTTCTTGAATATTTCAGAAACATACTAAATCTTTCGACACATCGGAAATATTTCTGAAACATAGTTTCAAAAATTGTAGAAATATTATGAAATATTTTTTTCTTATTTCATTTTTCACCGAAATATTTCACCTAATGTTTCGTGTTCATGCGGGTGCGTATATGCACTTTACATTGATGATGAAATCTTTCACATTTCGCCAAAATGTTTAAAAAAAAGTCTGAAACATTTCGATGTAAGATTTATGAGCGGACAAAAAAAAATGTCAGAAAGTTTAAAAAATATTCCACGAATATTCTTTAATATTGATAAAATATTTTGAATGTTTCAAAAAAAATATTGAAACCTTTCAAAAATACTCCCATGCTATGTCGGTGTGGATAATTCAATTTGGGACAAATTACGTCATGAATATAGTGCGCGTACAATGTACAGGAGCGGGGCAAAATGGTCCCCCATTTTTTTTTAGATTTCTTTTCAGGCTCCACGTAAAATTGTAAAAAAAAAGGTCCGTTTTGCCCCTGTGTTCCGCTTCACCCGTTCATTCCTACCTCGCCGCCTAATATGCGTTATCTAGGTCTTAGCCGTGCGTCGATAAGTGTGCGGATTGAATTCGAGGCGCCAGAGACTGCTAACCCGCCTAGTACCGCGATACCGTCGCCCAATGACTGTTGATATATAGATATATGTAATAAATAACGACGCGTTGAAATGACATAACTGCGAGAGATTATCCGTATCGGACCTCTGCTTTTGGAAGTAATTAAGAGAGAGAATGACGACAGAGGCGGATGAGATATTAACGAGCAGCAAAATGGCCAAAGCACTTGTCATAACAACCAGTATTAAAATGTTTACAAAATTCCGACTATCAATAAAACCAATGAACAAGTTTTCATTATTTTTGAGCCACATTTTTCAATGTTGTTTTTATTTTTTATTTAATTTTATGTTTACTTTCCAATTTATTGATGCAAAAACAGTTATAGATCATTCCGGTAAAAGATACAAAAGTTTCACTGTTCCAATAGTGAAAATCACGATAGCGTGATTTGAAAAAAACCTACAGGTGAGTTTCGTTATTTTTTGGTTTACGATTTTTAAATTTTTTATATATATTTCTTTCAATTTATTTATTTATCATGCATAACAAATAAATGCAGTTGGACGGTCATGCTGAAGACGCACAACTTTCACCGTTGGAACGGTGAAAATCACGGTAGCGTGATTGCCCGGCGCGCCGTGTGTTGGAGGAGCATCGAGAGGAATAGGTTGACGAAGGTTAAGGAGGGTTAACACGACGAGACTGTAAACTGCGCGCCGCGGGGGAATTATAAGCGGTGTAATAACAAGAATCACAGGAACGACGTGTGAACGTCTGTTTTACTCACGAACTCTCCTATCCTCTTGCGCTAGTCGGCGCACAGACGGATCCATGCATCGGGGCTTCCAGGATATTCATGTATGCTATATTGTTAAAATGCAAAACGCTTTCGTATTATATACTGACGGGCAGGAGTTGCGCGGATAATGAAAGAGCGGATGATACGAAAATTCAAATGTATTTAATCATGATGCATAAACTCTGGAAAAATGTTGTCGATTGACTCCAGTGACAATGATAATTTTTTTATTTAACTGGTTCAACCCTTTGGACGGTCAGTGGGAAAATGGTTTTTCGATAAATATCGATTGTCGACGAATCGATGTTTCTATCGATGATTGAATGATCGATGATTGAATGATCGATGATTGAATGATCGATGATTGAATGATCGATGATTGAATGATCGATGATTGAATGATCGATGATTGAATGATCGATGATTGAATGATCGATGATTGAATGATCGATGATTGAATGATCGATGATTGAATGATCGATGATTGAATGATCGATGATTGAATGATCGATTATTTTATCGATGGACTTGGTGTGCACGAACTTTTGGATATTCAACGTATGTTTCGACTATTAGAATTTCTTTTTTCTTCTCAGAGAACGTTATAAAGGACTGAAGGAAATTTTTGTTTTAGAAGTGTTGTTTTACCAGTGTGAGCTGAGCTCTCGTATATGCCCAGCTTGGAGTCCAGAACGCGTAGGCACTTTTAAAAACCGAAACGGTGAAAAAAAAAAAGAAATTAAAAAAATCTCTCATATTAAAATTAATTCAGTTCACGTACGATTTCCTGTACGTACACGGGAACAGCCAGACTTCCAAGAATGCTCATTGAACCCGTACCCTCGCGACGTTGAAGGATGTCACAGCCAAAAAGCATCGACAAAAGATGTCATGCCACGGGTGTAATAACCGTGAACCAAGGAGGGACCAAAGTTTCTTTCCCAGTCGAACGGCACGTGTCTTGGATGATATTAGGTGCAAATTACGCTCGTGAAAATAAAACGCGTAGCAAAGAGAGATTTTTTCCCCCGTATGTGCCCAATTGTCTATTTTTTTAAAAATAATCTGGCTCCGGAAATTCGCATTTGATCCAATATCAAAGCAGGGCAGTCACACTGAGTGCTTGAGGTACGCATTGAAAAAGAATATCATTGAATTTCACTTTAGAGAAATTCGCTTGCGGGCTGTCAAAGAAAAAAAAAACAAAAAAATTATTTCAATTCATACAACTCCATACGGAATTGCAACGATAACTTGTCACCTTGGCAGCCTTGCCGTCGTTGTTTCAATATCACATGGAATTATAAGAATTGAAATATTTTTTTTTGTCTTTGAGAGCTCGCAAGCAATTTTTTTTTCAGCGTACTCAGAACTTCGGCAATTTAGTTCTGCCAGTAGTCAATACGTCAGTACTCAAGAACTATCCAGTTCTCAGTATTTCGAGTACTTCATACTTCGATACGTACTTCAAGTACTTCGGGCATTTGCTCAGCTCTATCCTATATTTTTTTCTCAACGTTACCAAAGAGATCAAGGCTAATCGAGTGTGCTATTACAGCGGCGTATTGGAGGGACACGTGGGCACGAGGCACGGCACGGAAGTGTCACTGATGTATCGTGCGATCAGGAGCATATTACGAAGTATAATATGTCTAATTACTTACTCGAGTTTTTTTTTTTTTTTTTTTTTTAATTCTTGTCTCGTCACTCGAATGAGTATAGCTCCGTGCGGCAGCGATGTCGAAACAGTCACGGAGGGCATGAGCATTTAAAATTCATGACGATTGAGACATTGGTCACAAAACCGAGCCGCGATCGCAACACGTTTATTAGCCGCAATCTCTTCGTTTATTATAATAACGCGCACGACTCGAGACCACGCGCAGTGAGAAACATGTATAATTAACTCGGCGAAATCGTGCACGATATCGAGTGATAACTGTCACGAGACATCGATGAGTAGCAAATCCAACGATCGACAAAAGCTAGCCATCCTTGATCTTTAAGTCCTTAAGGCTGAATTATAATCAGTGGAGCGCACGCGAGAATCGGTGAATCAGCGGATTCGCCTTTGACGGGTTAATTTCACGAATTTAACGAGATTATTAATGTCATCAAGGGAGTAAGAGTCAGACGGAAAAAAAAAAAAAATGACGATGATAATAAATGATCCGCTAAGAGGACAGGCGAGCGTCAATTTCCGACGAAAATTATGATGCTGCGAGGTGAAACAGAAAAGTGAGAGATATCGTTGTCGCGACGTCAAGGATGCAATTCATTAGCGCAACACCCTCCGATGAAGCGATCAATTTTTTTCACCCCTCCATCACGAAGCCGTCTCGATGTTTTCGAGCCGATAGTGCAAACTCACATCAAGGGGGATACGAGGTGGAGAAAAAAAAAAAAAAGATTCCTGAAGTACGATTCTTGGAGCCGTCAATATGTATAATTGACGCCTTGTAGGTGTCAATTTACAATGAAATCAAGATATTCCGAGGTCGAAAAATAAATAACAGGTCTCGTGGACGTTTAGTCAAGGATGCAATTCATTAACGTCTCTGCGATTGAGTGGTCAATGTTTTATTTTTTTTATTTTTATTGTGAGCCTATCTCAAGGTTCTCGAGTCGTTATTGCAAACTCCACATTGGTTTGACTTTGAAGCACATGTAAAGGATGCTTTTTTTTTAAGCTATAAAAAAGCGTGAAAGAAATTTTTAAAAAATTACGGGAGAATAATCAGCGCAAGTTTGTACTATTTCCTTACGTTGTTGAGCGTTACGAACAAGCCAATTGAAGCACGCTCGAAGTAACATAACTCGCACAGCATTACCGTAAATGCACGTCAGTCATCCACGCAGTCGTATATGCGCAGTATTTATTAGTTTCTCTGACCGAGCAAATAGATACACAGAGATAGAAAATTTATTTTCCTTAATCTTCTAAACAGTCAAAAATGATTTCGTAAAATCGGTATCCGAAATTGCGTAACAATAACTTTGTTTTGAGTGACAAACGCATTCGTCACTCATTTGAATATACAAACCGGTCCTTTTATTTCCCGTGTCATTGACAATTGTAGTTTGTGCTTTTGTTTGTAAAAGTATAACATTAATAAATAAAAAATTGTGGACAATAAGTTGTTGTAAAAAGTACAAACTTTTTTTACTGTGTAGATCCGTAGTTTACTGCATTATAGTTTGAACGTCCAATCCTTCCACCTCTAAGCGTAAGCACAATGCACTTACGGTGGAAAAAGATTAGAAACTCATTCGCAACTCGATAAGGGAAAGGCGCATCGTTAACGCGCTCGCATGACGTTGGTAAATTTACGATCCCTGAAAGACATTTTCTATTTGTATGCGATTTGTCGTACGATCACATTTTCTAGCAGAATGTCTTAAGTTTTTTTTCGGTTCCTCTAAAAAAACGACCTTAATTGTTTGTTATTAACAAATAAATTAAATTTTTTTAATCATCCGCTCTTTAGATAGAAAATGTTATAATCATGGATCTATCCAAATCTCACTTCAATCGGACCAACAGATTTTGAGATACGATGTCCGTTGTTGATTGTTGATTATTAATAAGTCCGTTGTTAATTCATATTTTTAACTAAAGAACAGACTCAAGCCTCATAACATCTTGTACTAAATGCGTGCAAAACGCCGACCTTGTCCTTCTAACACCCGCGTTAATCCAAAATGTTGAAATTCGACCTGTTTTTTGGAACAAATAATTACGCTAGCGCCTTAAGTTTACAATGAATGTTTGCCACGATATCGTTGTATTATACCTGAAGTCCCATATACCTGAAAGTTCCGTCGGTTTTCCGCCAACCGAAAATCCGAAAATTACAACAAGTCTGGTGAAAACACCAGACTTGTTGCAATTTTCTATCAAATCCTTCTCTCACTATATATTCGACGACAATAAAAAAAAAATCGTAAAATTAAGAAGAAAGAGTGGAGTCTGAAAAAAAAAAAAAATGAAAAAAGTGCAAACATTTATGTTTATCTAACCCTGCCAAAAGTATGGATTATCATTATTTTTCGAAAATCCATAGCTTTTTCCCACCTACAAACCACCACCAAATTGTCAAAGAAAAAAAAACCTTAAAATAAGAGGCAAAAGAAAAAAAATATGTAGAAGAAAACCCACCTCACGCATGCGCGCAGCCCAAAGCCCGATGCTTATGAATCATGGATCTGCTCTCCGTTTCTCGACCCCCTATCGAGGTTCATCGGCGCAAAATGTCCGCCGCTCAGAACCGAGCCGCACGATCTGCGTTCGGTCCCGTCCATTCTAATGGTGGAGCGAATGCTCACGATGGTGGGTGGCAACGATTGAACCAACGAGAGCCATAAAACCCGCGAGACAGAAAGCGAGAGAAAAAGAAAGAAAAAACAAAAAAAAAAAAAAGAAAAAAAGAGAGAGCGATGGGTGCCCAATGCCCAGGGTGTCCGCGGTCCGACATGTTACATTGCCCGATAAAACGTGCGCGCGCGCGACTCGGATTCACGTATCGCCCGCGGTACTCGCGATTCTCTCGGTGGCGTGCGTAAGACCAGTGGCTAAAAAAAAATACAACGAAAGAAAAAAAATTGTAACCTCCGAGTCCAGCCAGTCATTTCTGTGGGTGTGGCATTGCGAGCACGCCTACATTCGCCGATGTCCAGTGATACGTTATTCCCCGCCGGTCTCGGGTTTCCAGACGCCGCCCAGGCGCATAGGCGCGAACCCGCGCGATAGCCGAGAACCCGGTAGCGGCGCGGACGGGCCCGCAGTGGAGGGGAAAACGCACACCGGAGCCGAACAGCCGACTCGAGCTCGCGGAGGTTTGTCCGGAGCCTTTTCTCTCCGAGCACTTGCCCATAGCGCGCGCGTTTCTTCCCGCAGCTTCGGGAGCCCGATACATATACATATACATATACATATACATATACATATACATATACATATACATATACATATACATATACATATACATATACATATACATATACATATACATATACATATACATATACATATACATATACATATACATATACATATACATATACATATACATATACATATACATATACATATACATATACATATACATATACATATACATATACATATACATATACATATACATATACATATACATATACATGTGTGTATGTATGGTCGAATCAATAGACCAATGGCTACTAGCACGCGTGCGTACTCTCGCGTGACCGGCGTTGCCCCACCCACGGGCACGGAGCGAGGAGCGGAAAATACATATAGTCCTTCGAGCGGAGACTCCGAGTACCTGCACCGCATTATCCGGGCGCTCTTGGCTCGGTTTTTTTTTTTTTTTTTTACGTGTGTATATTCCACCTCTTGGTAACTCTGCTCTCTATCTTTCCTCGAGGAGCCGGTAATCAGCCCCCTCGCGCATACCGCCTCGCCTGACGTTCGAGGCTCGCTCCTTGCGTTCCGGCGAGGGGCGAGCGCACGGGTAGCTACGTGCGCGCGGCCAATTTAGCCGATTCATTCCGCTGTCGCATGATTTATCCAGCGAGAAACGATTCGATGGCTATGGTGGTTGGTCTCGTGTGCGCCGCCTCGCTACGCTGCGGCCGCTCGTACTAACTCCTGCCGGCTTTAGAACGTGTACAGCGTGACGATAAAGAAAAATAAAGAAACGTTGACCGCGCGGAGTCGAGCTGTGGCCGTTTCGCTGAGGGCGGACTTGCACGCCACAGGCTCGTGTATCGAGAGAGGGATTAAAAAAGGGCGTGAATTTAGGAGGGGTTCGTTATCGTCGATGTGCAGGTCTTGTAGCGAGGGACGGTTTTTTTTTTTTTTTTTATGGTCTGATAATTTGTGTTTCGACGGTTAGTTTTAGCGTTTAATTTCGATCGGCGAAATTTGGGGAGGGTAAATGAACAAGTTAAATGTCGTTTTTTTATATGCGAAAGCTAGGGTTGAGATTCGACGCCGATTCGTCGTGTCGGATAAGCATGAAATGGAATCATTTATGCTAATGAATCATTTTCTTGTATTGAAGAAATTGAATATAAACCTTGTAGACGAATCGAATGACTTGTGGATACTTGGCATGAAAATTTGGAACGACGATACGTTGGGACGTTGGCATTAATAAAAATTAAGAAATCTAAACGCAATTATTTTCTCTTACTGGCAAAGCTTCCTTTAAGAGGGAGCCAAGTAATCACAAAAAAAATCTTTCCGGGAAGCTTGTACACAAAAATACATTACATTAGGAAGCTATGTGAAGATCTCGATTTTCTCTGTTTTTTTTTTACACACATTACACAAAATGTGCACAAAAATGAGATTACTCATATAGCTCGAAATATTTTGAAATAATTTTAGAAATATTTTTATTCTTTCAAATCTTACGAAATATTTCTAAAATATAGGAAAATAATATTTTCAAATATTCTGTCGATATATTTCAACGAAACGTTTCTTAAATAATTCAGAAACATACTTAATCATTCGACACATCTGAAGAATTTTTGAAACATAGTGATAAGATATTTAGAAATATTTTTATTTCATGTTTCAACGAAACATTTCAACGTAAGATTTATGAGCGAACAAAAAATATTTTCAAAATGTTTTAAAATCATTTCACGAATATTTTCTTAGTATTGATAAAATATTTGCGACATATAAAAAAAAAATTATCGAAACCTTTCAAAAGTATTTCCGTCCTATGAAAAATTCTACTTTCACTGTCTTTAACACAAAATACACAAAATTACATTACATGAGCAGGCTTTGTGAAAATCTCGACGTTCACTACTAAAATGTTTTTCTTTTTTTTAAGTTATTCTACACGTGCACGTAACATTCGCAGACACAATATCGGAGGACAGCGTCTGGGAAGGTCGCGAGCGCGGCGTAGGAGAGGTCAATGCCGCTGCACGCGCTTGCGATGCCAATTAAAACAGCCTTGGACTGAAGTCGCAGGATTAAAGAAAAACGCAGTATATCCGGTGATACTCGTATTTCTTCGTAACTATACACAATGCGAGACGTGAGAAAACGATAGCGCGTTGCGCTTCATCATTTCGTGACGAATATACTGTGCGAACGATAATTGCTCTGTGGAATCTTCGAGCATATGCATGTTTAATAATCCGTTTGCATGATATCTCTCGTTCCGAAGACACCGCCCTCTGCCGCAGTGACACTCGAGCTTAATCACGATCCATACGTAAGTCGTAATTCTTCGTTCTTCGAATAGAACCACGCGCATCGCCAGTTTCCATACAACGTGTCACGGGCAACTAATAATTCCTGATTAATGCTACTGTTCGAAGAATTAATAGCGAAACGAGGCAACTTATTTATTTCTAACCACATTGCATGTGTGAGACCTCCATCCATAAAAAGGTACCATGTCAAAATAACACAACATGCAAATAAGATAAGCAAAATAACGTGACATGAAAATAAGATAAGCGGAATGTCATAACATGCAAATGAGATAAGAAAAATAACATAGGCTAAAATTACATAACATGAAAATTAAATAACTATACCAAGCAAAATGCGGGGAGGGCTCAAAAATAAAATGTCGATGTTATTTTCGCATAATGTTATTTCCACGTGTGTAATTCTTCAACGCTGTTATTTTCACGTCTCACAAAAAAAATTCTCTCGAAATCAATGGCGCTTGTTTATTAAAAAAAAAAAAAAAAAATACGCATTTGGCGCCGTTGCATCGCCGAGGAAAATAAGAGGAGTAATCGTCGAAGCCTGCGCGCCTACTCGGCGAACCATTCGAGACAACGGTACCGCGAGTCAATTGCCACGAGTTCGAGCCGCAATGGAGGAATAATACGAGGAATGAAACCGACGGCGAGCGAAAATGTTCGAACAACGTTTATACCAAACGCGGGAGGGGAAAGAAGATAGCGCTGCAAAGGGGGAAGGGGGGAGGGGGGGGGGTGAGGGAGGGGTAAAGAGTGACTAACCATTCCAACGATTACTACTTGTGCACTTGCAGAAGGTGCATCCGAGTGCATATAATGACACCGACCGTCGGGGATATACGTGCTGCGCCGGCGGAGGGTGTAATGTTCGCATTCGACTCAATATATACACATATACACATATGTACACACATACATACATTGCATATAGGAGATAAGCAATTATTCAAACGGAGGTAGTTTACCGAGTAGCTTTCTATGCCTATACCTGGATATACGGTCGGGAATCGCAGTGCATATTGCTCTCGTGTCAGGAGGAGAAAAGCACGGTATTTCGGGATCGATAGCCGAGCTATCTTTCTCCCTTATTCCTGCTCGCTATTAGAGTTCATATATCGCGGCATGATGCAGCTTTGCCGCCCGTGCGGAAAACGAGCCGCGTACCCGCGAGTGCTCGTTGATTTTAACATCCGTATGTATTTATATATAGTTATATATAAATACATGTATCGGTCGGTTAGAAATGGAAGGGCGTATCTCGCGCTCTTTGAGACGCAAGACTGTTGGAGTTGCGCCCTTAAGGCTCTCGGCTGCCGACAGCGTCTTCTATCTTACCGCTAGGCCGAACGCGATATCCTCGTATATATATCTCAAAATTACCTACACTTAAGTCCCATATTGCCGCGGTGCGAGATTCAGTCACATGAGCGACTATATCTCATGAGAAACGAGGAACACACGCGCGGCCGATACCGCGCAAACCCCCCCCCCCCCCCCCCCCCCCGACCCCATGTTCGTGCCGGGCATCCTACACAGCCTCGCCGAGAGGCACCTCTTTAAATGCCACACAACCGACTTTCCTCATACTGGAATACGGCATGAATAATTGAAAGAAAAAGGATAAAATTGAACACGGAGAAATGATGATGGAGCGCATAAGCGTGCTTGCCGGATCGCCCGGCTGATAGCGAGGAACCCGCAATTTATCGCGAGGTAGGCGAACAAGACGGTGAATAAAAGGGTTTCTAGCTTTAAGATACTTTTTTTGGCGACGAAGGTCCGTTATTGTTTTCTTGTTGATTTCGGCAAAAAATAAATATATTTGTGAGATTGAGAAAGATTTTTGAAATATGGGAAACTTTTTTTGGTACGAGGAGGGAAGGGTTGTGAATGTTCGTGGACGAGAAAGGATACTTGTTTTACTGCAAGAGTTGGAATTGCAAGTGTTGGATTTAGTATTTTTTTTTTTTTTCGCCGGAATACAAATTTATGTATGTCGCGATTTTGGATTAATTCGACGTTGATTAACAATACAAAAATAACAAAAAAAATGATTGATTGCATATGCAAGACGGATCTGTTGAAAAGTTTCAAACGATCAGGAAAATGGAAAGTTTTCATGAGCAAACTCCTTTAACGATTTTAGATATTTAATGTCGTGCATTCGATAGCATTAAAGTACACCCAGAAAAATCATTTATTTGTCGGGCGCCCTGGAAATAAATATTTACTTGGTTTAAATAAATGTTTATTTGTGGGTCACCCGTCAAATAAATTCACTGTAAAAAATGTTATGAAATTTGTAACACATTTAATATACAAAGTTATATGAAATATAGAACCTCGGTATGTGAAATTAGAATTAATATACATTGTATTTGAATTTTAATAATTCATACTTAAATGCAATACCTGCGTATTAAAATTACCGGTGATGGGATTGAAAATTAAGACATCCGTATATGAAAATTATGTAATTATTACAAATATTACAAATTTTATACAACTAATATTGTTTTTAATATACCGGTAGCGCAATATTCTTACATACGTGTCGATGAAATTTCATATACTGTATATGCATAAAACTTCGCATACATTTGTGAATTTTCAAACAGACATTTTTTACAGTGTTGTTCTTCTGGGTGCATAGCGTAATGTGTTTTATTGAGTATCGTGAAAAAAGAATCGACGAACCGAAACATATCGGATCAACGGGAAGCTTCCTTGTCGATTTGAGCCGAAACCGCAAAGATATTTATGCGAAACAAAAAAGAAAACAATTTTTTTTTTTGCTGTTTACCGATTTGAAAGAAGTTCCGTGGCTCCGAGTTAAAAATAAATGTCCTAGTGTCTTGCGACGCCAGTTCGAAAATTTGATTCGCGTGCAAATAAATATAATAACGTGTTTCTCACAGTGGAATTACATGCGTCTCTCGACGTATGACGATCGCGAGCGCACGCACGATCCTCGTCGTTCCGAGTTGTAAATTCTCGTGTACTTAGCGTCGTTTAATCTTCCTTTATCCGCAGAGCTACTTTTAGCAGAGCGGAGCGCAGGTTCGAGCCACATTAGCTGCTACGGGAGAATAGCGTTTTTTATTCATTTTTTTGTTAATGAGGGTTAATAATATCGTTGACGATCTGTTTGTTATCGAAAGACGTAGTCGTTCTTTAAAAAAAAAGGAAAAAATATGGAGCTTTGAATCGCATTGCAATTTGCATTCGAAGATCTCTCGACGCGTCAAGAATGACGTCCCGATGAATAAACGCAGCCTCACCTCGCGAACTCCCGACGAGAAAATGCATCGCAAAGTGCAATCAGTTTTGCTCATGCATCGTTGCCCGGACTCGTTTATCACCGACCGGAAGCTCTCACGTAGGCATCCAACAAATGTGTGTGCATTTTTAAAAATAGATTACCATTTATTTTATATAATATAATATAAATAATACATCATTTTTATAAAAAGAAAAAAGAAAAAATGTAAACGGTTCTTTTGGATCGCATTGCAATTTGCATTCGAAGATTTCACGACGCGTCAAGAATGACGTCCCGATGAATAAACGCAGCCTCGCCCCGCGAACTCCCGACGAGAAAATGCATCGCAAAGTGCAAACAGTTTTGCTCATGCATCGTTGCCCGGACTCGTTTATCACCGACCGGAAGCTCTCACGTAGGCATCCAACAAATGTGTGTGCATTTTTAAAAATAGATTACCATTTATTTTATATAATATAATATAAATAATACATCATTTTTATAAAAACAAAAAAGAAAAAATGTAAACGGTTCTTTTGGATCGCATTGCAATTTGCATTCGAAGATTTCACGACGCGTCAAGAATGACGTCCCGATGAATAAACGCAGCCTCGCCCCGCGAACTCCCGACGAGAAAATGCATCGCAAAGTGCAAACAGTTTTGCTCATGCATCGTTGCCCGGACTCGTTTATCACCGACCGGAAGCTCTCACGAAGGCATCCAGCGAATGTCGGTAAATTTTTCTCTTCTGGAATAATCCTTATCGGGAGCAGTGTATAATAATCGTTGTATACAAATTGCGAGTAATAAGATGGAGCGAGGAAGAGGTCGTGAATACGCGCTCCCGTACCGGAAGTACGGCTCTCAACGATTGATGGCCGATTCCGGGATTAATTATTCGTGCCGGCAGTGCGGCGCAAACTCCGTACCGTAAAGACTCTCCTCGCAGATGCTCCGTCATTAGCGGGCATTACGCACGTCGAGCCACCCTAAGAACATTTTGCAAACGCGGCAAAAAAATATTTTTAGATATAAAAATAAATGGGATTCTGACGATTCCGTAATAAGTTCGAACTATTGAGAATCCTGGACAGAGAAATGAAATGCACTTCGCAATAAAAAAAAGGCTCTTGCATGCAACAAGCGTTTCTTACTCCATAATTTTTCGTCTGTCAGAAAATCGTATTTTTTACTAAAAAATAAATAAATAAATAAAAATGGTAAAATTAAAGCAATTGTATTTTTAATCAAACATTAAATAAAGAAACACAAATTGTAACATTAACAAGGAAAGAAACAATGCCGAGGTTTTTAAGCAAGAACCGTTTGTTGAGTGTACAAACCTTCTCGTTACAGATTAAAGTCAATAAAACGATTTGTTTTTCCGACAATCATCACGAAATTTATCTTCAGCGCGAGGATACATTTTATCGAAAAAACGACCTTGAAAATTTCGGCATCAAAAATCGTAACTTTCTACAAAATAAAATCAATTTAGTCGCAATAAATCGTACGAAGAAAAAGCACTATAAAAAAAAAAAGAAGAAATTTCATCGATTTTCGTGATGTCTTCAATCCCCAATCTGCGCACGATAAATGGATAGTAAGAGAAACGCCTCACAGACGATGCATCGCAAACGAGAAGGGAACGATTGGAACAGATCGCCGAAGAGAGAAGAACGAATCAAAGTCGAGGACGAAATTTACGAAGCAAGAAAAAGCTGAATCGTAACTTTGTACAAAATAAAATCAACTTTGTCGTAATAAATCGTATTCCCGTACCAAGAAAAAACACTATAAAAAAAAAAAGAAGAAATTTTCATCGATTTTCGTGATTTTTGAAATCCCCAATCAGCGCACGATAAATGGGTAGTAAGAGAAACGCCTCACAGACGATGCATCGCAAACGAGAAGGGAACGATTGGAGCAGAGGAACGAAGAGAGAAGAAGGAATCAAAGGCGAGGAAGACGTTTACGAAGCAAGAAAAAGTTGAGAACTGGGTATGCGAGTCAACCGTAGTGGTAACATGAGGACACACACACACACGCGCGTCTCTGCACACGACTTTATGCACGTATAAGTCATGTATGGATTGGACTCGAGAGCAGGAAAAGAAGTGCGGGTGTCCGATGGTCTAAGTCTCGTCGAGCGGCCCTCGGTGGGCGTCCACGAGGTCATCCAATTGGCCGATCGGTGGGTAATGGTCGGTGGGCGGTAGGCGTACCGACGATTCAAACTCACGGATGCGCGACGGGGGTGCGCAAGTTGGTCTTCGTCATCGTCGAGAGGTCTCTCTATACACATCTTCGCTCCCTCTCTCTCTCTGGGTCTCTTCCTCACACACAGCGGCGAGGTGTGCAGGTGTAGCGAGGTTCCTCCACTGCCGCTCGAAAAACTACTTGCTCGCACCGCACAAGCCGACTATCGGCAGAGCCTCTCGACATTTCCCATCTCACTTTTTTTTTTTCTTTCCCTCGTAAAAAGATCGTGCAGTCTGCGCTTCCGTTTTACCACGCCACTGGCTCGATATCCCGACGTCGCTGTGATTCCATAGGTCGAACGTAATCATTCACGCCGGAATTAAAATATCGTGTTCTGGGAAAAATATATTAAGTGATCGGCGTTCGAATACATTAATTGCATAGTTACGAGCTTATTAGATTAAAACAAATGGTTCAACTATATGTCTTTTTAGTTGTGGGGTTTTGAGTAATTAATTTTTGGATTGTGCTTTTTGGATAATACATTTTTTTATTATTCAATTGTTGGATTGTTGGATTATTAAATTGTTAGATTGTTAGATCATTAGATTGTTAGATTGTTGGATTGTTGAATTACTGAATGACTGAATTACTGAATTACTGAATTACTAAATTAATAAATCATTGAATTATGAATTTTTGAATTATGTATCTTGGAATTACGAATTTAAAAACCATGGATATCCGAATCAATAATAAACGTATAAATATTAGATCGTCCGCTCTTTCGATGACTGTTGGAGTCGCGGATCCGTAGTAAAAGTTGGGTTACTCGGGAGCGATGCGCGATATATCCCCGGGGGTAATGCCGTGCGCGGGTCTCGCTCGTCTTAAATCTTGATCTCACCTTTTCGCGGTTAGGCCTGCCGGCGGGCAGGTAGGTAGGCCAGGGCGAGAGGCGCGCGGAGGAAGTGTACGGGAGGAGGTGGTGGCGGCGAGGGGGTGCGGCGGGGTCGGGGGGGGGGGGGGGGGAGGAGAGAGGTTTCGTCGTGCGGTGGCGGGCAGGAGAGCGGCCGCGCCGGTGGCAGTGCGGAGGCAGGAGAGGGGGCGAGAAGGCAGGTCTGGGTGAGCTTCGAGCCGGCGAACGGAAGCCAATCTGCTCGAATCCGGCGGAGCGCGAGCAGTCACGGTACCCCTATAGCGTTCAAGATATAGCCTCGGCCGCCTGCCTTCGGCTCTGTCTCCCTCGCTCGATCGGCCTTCTGTCTCGTCGCTCGTTCGCGGACGGTTTGGATCGTCGACGCTTCGCCGTCGCGAGACGAAAACAACGAGGTTTCCGAACGTTCGATAATCGGAAGAAAAAAGAAGAAAAAAAAAAAACAAGTTACTTTAAATTTTTTTCAACGATATAATTTAATCCGGTAAACCGAGACGCGCGAAAAGTGCGCGTTGACAATGGAGATCGAGGTGGGAAGAGCGAAGAATTGATCGATCATTCACGCGTCTGACGACAGAGGGTTTTTACTACTGGCGGCGAGGGATCGAGTTTGCAGAAGCACCGTGCGCGAGCGGACGCGGAGTTTGTTATTTTTTTTTACTCCTAAAACCTCATCGTTCCGGCACCAACTTAAACAGTGACCTCGGGTGATTCGCGAACAGTGAGGTGAAGCATAATCGGCGCTTGCGCGCGCGCGCCCGTCCTCGTCAATTACGTCGTCATCGTCGCAACGTCCCGGCGCCTCGACGTCGTCGCTCCATCGACGATGGAATCCGATCGCGATCGGCTTTCGTCGCTAATCACCGCACTCGGCGAATTTACGTCCTAGTAAAAACAACGAAATTCCCACGAATCCACCAAGGATCTACGAAGAACCAAAAAAAAAAAAAACGAAAAAACAACAACAAAACGAAAGAAAAAAGAATCCCCGAAAACCGTAAAAAAAAAAAATTAAGGCCCAATAAAACTGCGAGATAGAAAAAAAATTAAGGTCCAAGGCAGAAAAAAAAATTAAGGTCCAAGGTAGAAAAAAAATTAAGCTGCAAGATATAAGAAAAATATTAAAAAAGACTGGACGTCAAGAGATAAGAGGGGAGGAGAGCGAGTGGGTTTGGGAAGAGTCGAGCGTCCGGTGATGATGATCGGCGGTGGTGTAGCGACACCTCCGGGTACTGCCAAGACCGTCGCTGCGATAAACAACGAGATGGTGGTCGACAGCGTGGGCAGTGGTAGTGTCAGTGGCAGTGCTAGTGGCAGTGGAAGTCCGGCGACCGGCTCTACACGTACGACGAACAATAACAACAACAGCACCAACAACAACAACAACGAGACGAGCAACAACAACAACAACAACGAGGGACACGTTATAGTGGTCGGGGGTGGCGCGACGACGGTGACCCCGAACGCGGTAAATTCGGGAGGAAAGATCTGCTGCAGGGACGACGAGGCGAGCCCCGGTACCGGTACGACTGTTACCAGACCATGGGAACCCCCCTCCCCCACTTTAGCGCAGTCGAGGGCCCGCGTGCTTCAGGTCCACCCGTCGCATCATCAGCAGCACGCCAGCCATCCGGCTCATCATCATCAACAGATCGCCCTACCGGCGGCCCAACTCATCGAAGGTAAACTCAGATGTTTTACCATTTTTTATGTTTTTTTTTTTTTTTTTTTTTTTTATAATGATTAAAAAAAAGGAATTTCATATTTATTTATTGAGAACAAGATATTTTAATCCTTCGGGTACTAAAGATGTTGTTTCAGTGCTTAAAAGGAGGCTTGAGCCTCCTTTTAATTGGTATTGGTATTGGTAGTTTTATTATGCCCTAGTTAGACTATGGGTCAATAAGTTCAAGCGCTTTATCAGAAAGACTTTAAGGCGGGTGTGCGAATTCTTGCAGATTTTTTTTAGCGCATTAACTTGTAGTCGTTGACGAATGATCCGGTAGATGAAGGGTTAAAGAGGATGAAATTTTTTTTTTTTGTTATTTATTTGGAGAAAATAATTATTTTAACCCCTCAAGTAGTGAAATTTTAGTTTCGGTGCTTGTAAGGAGGCTTGAGCCCTCTTTTAAGCACTTTATCACAAAAAGACTTCGAGGTAGGTCTGTGAATTTTCGCAGAATTTTTTAAACGCATTAACTTGTTGTACTCGTTGAACAAGGATCGGGTACATGAGGGGTTAAAAAGGAAGAAGTTTCATTTTTATTTATTTCTGAAAAAAAATATATTTTTATTTATTTTTGTGACGAGGAAGATCTGAGGATTAAATGCATGGACAGATCCGCGGTCCAGCGGAGATTATACCGTAGAACGGTGTCTCAGCTGAGCGGAAATTTTTTTATTTTTATTTTTGGGACATCCGAGGATTTAATGCCTGGGTAAATGTGCGGCGTATTCGAAACACCGGCGGATGTCTCAGCTGATTGGGGAAATTATTGTTTATTCTTAACAGGGAGATCGGAAGGTTTAATGCATGTGGACGACGTTCTTTCGTTTTGTCCGATTTATGTTTCTCCTTAAATGCGAATATTTTTTCGCGAATTAGTTACGGACGATTTGGCCAAATTTTTTTGTGCGCGATTCAGAATATCGCCGTTCCATTCACCGTCGTCGGGACTGCAAGATCGGAGCGTATTTGACTTTCAGATTAATATTTCACACACCCGCCAGCAGATACTCGATAGACCTGATTTTCTCGCTCGCTTATCTTCGATGTTAGCCGTTAATTTGTGTACACTTTAACGCCATTCACTGTTTCACCAGTCACATGGCATTGCACTCTCGGAATTATGAATCGCCGAGTTATCTTTTATTCGCACTCGCGAGACCGCTCGACACGCACGGAAAAAAAAAGTTGCTACACTTTGTCAAAAATAAATACATTTGCGTGGCGACGAAAAATTGTAAAATTAAAAATAAAATAAAAATAGTGGCCCTTTAAGGGCAAGAAATATTTTTTTAGTTTAAAATCCCTTTTTTTCGATGTATACAGTGAACGAGTTCACGACCTATCGTCTTTAAAACAATTTTTTTTAATGCTTTTCGATGCAATTTTTTATTTTTATCGCAAGTATCCAAACAATTCAAGTTTCCCGTAATCAAGGTTTACGTGTATTCCTATTTTGACGTCGCAAAAATAGCTCGATGTACACGGCTTGAAGAACGCTTTGTACAGTTTGCTGAAAAGACATTTTCTTGGAACCGAAAAATTGTAAAATTACCAAACAAAAAAAAAATGCCTTCACCTCCGTGGGCAAGAAATATTTCTTAAATGTAAAAATCTTTCTTCCAAAACTGTGCACAGCGAACTGAAACACGGCTCACCATCTCCAAAAACAATTTACAATTTTTAATGCTTTTCGATAAAATTTTTTATTTTCATCGGCAACTCTCCCGATTAATTAAAATTTCCCATAGTCAAGGATTACGCTCATTATGACAATATCGTCAAAAAAAGATAAAAACAAAGTGTAAAATACCCGAACCTCGAAAATTCGTTTGGCGACGGAACTCTCGCCGCTACCACTTGGTCGATCGATTCCTCAAAATATATTCCCATTATCCGAATGACGAATAATATTCCAAAAAATCCCGCATTGTCGCCGGAGCCTTCGCCGAAGTGTCTATCAGTCGTTCCCGCAGCCACGCAAAATCGGGTCGTCCCTCAGCGTCATAGAAGAGTAAAAAATCGTCGCGAAGAAAAGCCCGCGAGAGCCTTGCATTGATTATTTTTGAACATCTGGATTTCGTAACAGGCATCTGGTGTAATCAGAGCAGATCGTCTGTGTGTGTCGAGAAGATTTCGAGGCACCGAGAAAGGCGCAGGGAGAGGAAACGCATACCGATCTCGCGGTGCGGAGTCACCTGCGTTCTGGCGCTCTTCGGGGTTCGCCGTGGGGCGAGCGAGCGAGAGAGAGGCTGATGAATTAATTCCATGTTTCGGCAGGTGCAGGTACCTCTACGACGAAGCGGAGCCCCGCGGGCCCGGAGTAAGCCCGAGAGAGTAATGTGCCCCGCACATACGCGAATATACATTCTCTGATTTCAGAGATTAAACGAGAAAAAAAAAGGCCAACTTGCACGCGTTTCCGATCGCGGAGAGATTATACAAGCGGGGAGTGTGTACTTTGGGACACGGAATATGCCATTAGCGATCCTGGAGATTGCAAAAATCACGACGAGTGACCGAGTTTTATAACTCCCTGTGACTTACGACGCTGCTGACACGCGGTAAATTAAATTTCATGTAATCACCGAGAGCAGTGAATTTTGCCGTGAAATGAGGACATTTTTTTATTATTATTTTTTTTTCTCTTGATTTTTTTTTTTTTTTGTGCGAAGAGAAATAATAATCGTGTAAACTCTCGCTGCAGCTGACCGGCTTGGGCATCGAATTTACGCAGAGTTTCGAATAAAGTCGTGAACTAAGTGTAACCTTTGGCTCGCTTCGTGATTCAGTTTTTTTTTTTTTTTTTTTTTTTTTTTTAATGCGGCGGTTAGTGAGGTGGGCAAGGTTGAAAGGCTAGGGAGTTTCGAACTCTGAGAGTCGCGCGAATAAAGTTTTGCACCTGCCCGTCGCGCTGCGCCGTCGCCCAGTTTCCGGGTATGACACCATTGGCGTTAACGTTAGAGTCGAAGAGACATGCATATATATATATATTTTTTTTTTCATGACCTTCGCGGCGCCTTTGACAATAAAAATATTAACGGAAGGGTCAGCCAGCTGCGACATACGATGTTGTCGTGATTGAGGAGAGTCGAGCCCTTTGAAATACTGCGATTCCTAAACTTGAAAAAACTCATACTAACAATTTCAACTATCAGAGTATATTAAATGCAAATATTGCACTGGTTCGTATTCAGATATTGCAATGTATTAGAATTATGTATTAAAAACTATGATATACAAAATTGAGACAGAATTAATTTTGTATACTTAATTTTGTATATTATAGTCTTCAACTCGTCCTTGTATATCAAAATAAAAATTTAATTCACTGCATACAAATTTGCATATTATTAATTCGTATCCGTAACGTCTCTTTTTCCCAGTGTGTATCCAATTAGATTGAAATCCTTTTTTTTTTTTTGCTTCAAATGATTTTTTATTTCAACAGCCAATGACCGATGCAATACGACTCACCGTTCCACCCCTTGGGTCGATTACTTCTTTTTTTTTTGGCTTTTGAGATAGTTGCATAAATATGTAGATAAGTGGTGGAGATCAAAAGGGAGACACGGTAGGTGTCTAATTGGCTATTAGGTAAATTATCTCGTGGCTGATCCGGGCCCTGGATCCAACATCGCGAGCACCTGCTGTTCCCGAGTCCACAGAAAGATAGAGAGAAAGAAAGTCGGAGGGAGAGTTGAAAATAAAAAAAAAGGAACAAACGAGCCCCTCAGTCGTTCCCGGCTATGATTTTTTTCGGTTCATCTGGACGTCCTCGTATAGTTTCCTATCGGCCCATCCATCTTGTTCTCGGTATGAACAAGTGAATCATGACCGTGTCCGATTCATTATCTTCTCTTCCGCTATCTCGAGACGAGGCGAAACATGATCTCGGGATGTTACACAAATCCGAAGCCATTTGAGCCCGGTTATTAAATCAATGTAACAACCAATACATCGTCGATATCTTACGATGACGCAAAAACCGCGATCTCCACGTATTTTAATGATCCGAAGCAGTCCCAGCACTTTCCAAAAGTCACATTAACCTTTCGAGTTCTAAGCCTCTTTTCTGTCGAGTAAAATCATTCGTTTCGACTTCTAGACACTTTTTTGAATCGATCATTTCTTTTTTAAGTGTCGCATTTTTAAAATGCACTTTTTCCATTTTCAGACCTGAACTGGAAATCAAAAAATTTACGACGAAATTACGTTCGTCAAACTTTCTTTATGATCTATTATTATTAGGGAAGTGCGAATATTCAAAAAATTTGAACAATTCGTCACGAATTGAATATAAATAATTCGTATTTGAATATTCAAAATAATTGCATAAATTGAATAATTCAAAATACTTGAAAAATTCGCGTAATTTGAATACTTCGAATTCCAGTAATTTGAAATATAATCGAATAATTAAGAATATTCGAATGTCAATATTCAATTCAATTGAAACGCTATTCGCACACCCTCAATTACTATACGTAAAATCTTTCCAGAATTATTATTAAAATTGGCAAAGATATTTGAAAAATCAAAAAATAAAAGAAGCATAAGAAATTGTAAGAAATATAAATATGAAGAATAAAAAAGAGCAAGAAAGAAGTTAAAAAATTAATTGGTAGCTGTGCCACCAATGTGGGAGATCCGGTACATCGGGAATCAAAGGGTTAATCGTCTTTAGTATCGTTCAGTCTTGCCGATCAAGCCGTTAATGATTCCGCGATCTTCTCTTACGATTTCATTCACAAAATCGTTGCGGCATTGCGGAAGCGCATATTTCGCTATCTAATCTTCGATCTTACGCATGGCTTCAGCCCGCGCTGCGGGTTGCGAAGGGTCGAGGCGATGTCGAGCCGAGTTTCACCTGTGCGGAATATCTTGTATATATCTTGTTGCCCCATTCACAGCTCGTATATAATTTCCATAAGAGTTATTAGCTGTAACGCCGAGTTGGGCTCCTCTTCTCGTTGTCCCGCTGGCGAGCCTCTCGCCGGCGGCTTAAACGACCGTGACAAAAGGAAGTTTCGTGCTTTTGCTGACGGAAAAATAACTGCGTAAGAGGAGCGAGACTAATGGTTTTGGCCCTGCACGATAATCAAAAAGATATCCGAAAAATATATTAATCAATAATAGTAATCCGCGAATATAATAATAATTAATAATATTGATGTGTCGCCAAAATATATTATGTAATAATAATTAATAATAATATTATGCGAAGATTTATATGTTATATTATATTCTACGGAAATATTAAAGTAAGATTTAGGACAGAGTATTTTTATTTGGGTTCATATATGCGATATGGAATATTCTTTAAAATTGAGGCCTCGCCCTAACGAGAGTCGTGCATAAGCATATACTAGTATAATTGAATTTCTCTGTGATATCCAAAAACGAGTTTGCAAATTTTCATGGACGAAATATTTGGGAGAGTTTTAGCGGCGTAAGATGTATTTTATTATAAATGATACAATTAGAATATGGTGTTTGTGCAATAATAATTGAATTAAATTTGAATACTTGAATAATATTCGAAAAAAATTCATTTGAATTGAATTATATTTGCACGGAATTATTTACTATTTTCCGGCAAAAAGTATAGGGGGAAAGCGAGGCAAAATGGGACAGTGGGGCAAAATGGGGTTGAAAATCCGGATGTATCGTTGGGACCAATTGGGACATCAAAAAATTATTGGAGAATTGAGTTCTGCTCCACTGTCCCATTTTGCCCCGCTCTCCCCTATATCTAATACATGACAAATATATTTACGCATATATTTTTTTCGATCGGAAGGGGTTTGCGACATCCGATTATGGTGTTTATTTGCAGTCCCGTTCTGCTTCGACGTTCCAAACGAAATTGACGATATCGGTGCAAGTTATCGGTGCAAAATTAACGATTAGGGCAAAGAGCGGTGGGCACGGGTGGACTGCGCAGATATTTGGCTTCCCTCGACTGACATAGGCAACAATGCACTGTGTGCAGAAAGCCCAACTGGACGGCTGACGGTGAACCTAAAACCTACGCCCAACAGCGACCTATCGTAATTCGATAGTCGAATACCGGATTTTCACACCTTCGTTCTCTAATTTTGCGACGTTCCGAACCGCAAAGCCGTAGGGTTCAGTGTTTTTTTTTTTTTCTACGATTTAACGTCGTCCCGCTGAAAGCCCGATAAACACGTAGGCTTCGAATAGATTCCCCGACGGTTCGATTTTCCGTTTGTTGAATGAATTTAACTGTTTTCAATTTTTTTTTTTGTAATTTTTTTTACTTCTATAAATATACTCAGCTGTGATATTCGCGTAATTCCAAGTGGTAATTTTTTGTAGACGATTTAAAATCTTACCGTCGAAGGCTCGATCAACACGTTGGCTTCGAATATATTCTCCTACCGTTCGATTTTCTACTTCTTCACGCGGGAAACAAAATTTGTTCCCCGAATGAATTTAACATACTTCATTTTTTAATTATTTTTGTACGACCGTAAAAATACGCAGCTGTGATATTTGTGTGATTCCAAGTGGCAATTTTTTGAGACGATTTAACATCGTAACGCCGAAGGCCCGACAAACACGTCGGCTTCGAATTGATTCCTCTACGGTTCGATTTTCTATTTGCTTACGCGTAAAGATAGAAATTGTTCCTTGAATAAATTTAACATATTTCATTAACATTTTTTTACGACTGCGAATATACACAGCTGTGAACTTTGTGCAATTTCATTTGGTAATTTTTTTTTCAACTCCCCAAGTCACGCGATTCCGAAAAATATAATGTTTCGGATGTCAACCTTCCTACTGGCGGAAATATGACTACCAGATATGTATATTTGCTAGATACAGCAACCGGTTGCCGTGGGACAGCAGCAGCGTTTATTTTTATTGACAACTTTTTTTTTTCACACCGCTGTCAATAGAGTTATTATAGCGTGGGTGACCAGTCGAAGCTACCGTCCTTCTTCAGCGAACCGGGCGCCGCCGATAAACTTTGATTATTAAATGAATTCAATCTTCGACTCTCATCTCCGTGTTGCTCCGAGACTCGACAAGGCCACGCCATGTCGTTCAATCTAGTATCAACATTCGCTCGTGGATATCAATGGCTGCGATAGAGAGAACGAGTTTTACCCATTACCGATCGAGCTCACGGGGGAAACGCTTCGTCGTTAGCTCGTTGATTTATTTCCGAATAAATCGCAACGTCGATAAAATTTAATCGGCCAACTATCGTGAGCAATTACCGATGTGCATATTTGTGCGATTAAAAAATGCTGTCGATTCACGGCGCGGCGCTCGCGATATTTTTCTTTATCGGCGTCGTTCTCTCCCGACGACCGGTAGTGAGCTTATAGCTCGTATCGCGCCCAATTTTATTTCGGGCGCGATTTTGTTTTGCGTGAAAAATCGTCGAGACGCCGATTTATTTTGCACGAAAAATCGTCAGCACGTCGATTTATTTGGCGCGAAAAATCGTCACCGCGCCGATTTATTTGGCGCGAAAAATCGTCACCGCGCTGATTTATTTGGCGCGAAAAATCGTCGGTGCGCCGATTTAATTGGCGCGAAAAATCGTCGATGCGCCGATTTATTTTCGTGATTTTTATCGATTTTTAGCGCCGATTTTTACGGTAAAATTGTATTATTAAACCGTGTAGAACTTTGACAAGGTGAAAGTGTCGAATACGGACCAACCCGATCAGCACCACTTTAACCCTTCACGTATCCTTGTTCAACGAAAACCTAAAATTTGCGAAAATGCAACCTTCGAACGATTCAAACAAGTAGATGTCCTAAAAAAAACCTGTAAAAATTCACAGACGTACCTTGAAGTTCTTTCGATAACGCGTAAGAAAATGTATTACTAACATCCATATCGATTTTCTGCATAAACGAAGGCATCGTCGTTTGCTCTCGGCATAAAGTCCTTTGTACTCAAAGGGTTAACCATTTCCCTATTAACCTGCGTTATCTCAAAGATCGTCGATAAGTATCATACGGATCTATCGAGCATAATCGAGCGCTCATTATTTCCCAATACGCAAAATGAAGAAATTAAGAACCAAAAAAAATAAAATAAAAAAATAATAAAAAGATCGTCTTAAACTCCAATCGTATCTCCGGAATGTAACTCTGCTGTTACACGTTGCCTCCGGCAATGTGTTTTCATTCTTTTTCCTTTTTTTTTTAATACCCATATACGCGTCAGCTATATCTATACAACCTCGGCGACATCGGGACAATTTTTAATCGACATTTTCGCACCGTTCTCCGAGTGATACTGGAAATCCAGCCATACTCGTTGAGAACCGGTTCCACGGTTTCGTGAGAGACGACCGAGCCGCGCTCACGGTGTATGGGCACTTACTTCTTCCTCCTCTTCTTCTCGTGTCGGGTCTCTTGCATTAGCCCGTGCCCAGAGGAACGAAGAGTCTACTTTCGTTTTCACGAACGGGTCCACGAGGTTTCTCTGTCTCTCGTCGTTTTCTTGGGGCTTTTTACCGCGCGGTAGTGCAAATTTGTTCCCGAAAACGGAAACGAAGATGCGGAGAGAACGGCCCGAGCGGTTTTGCGTACGGCCCGGTGTCGGCCCGCCGGCAGACGTCTCACGTACGCTCGCAGCGTGCCGAGCGGTACTGAACTTGTCGTTAAATTGCTTCTCGCTCGATAATAAAACGGTGGAGAGCCGCCCGCCTCGGACAACGATGCGTCGATGTACGTTGCCTGTGGAGAATGCGCGATAAATGCCCCCCCCCCCCCCCCTGCGGGTGCGGGGACATGTAGGCTGCCGACACGCATGTATAATGCTCGGGCTGCGATTATTTACAGGCGATCCAGGGAATAAGACTAATCAATCGCGCACACGAGTTGTGGCGATTAGAGATGTGAGCGGTACATTAATACGATATCTTTACCGTCGCGATACTGTGTTTTACCAATCGAAATAGTAGCTTTTTGGTAGAAGAAAAAGTTGCAAATTGAAATTTTTATACTGCTTTCTTATGAAAGTTGAAAACTGAAATTTTCATATTGATTCCTCATCGAAGTTGAAAATTGAAATTTTCATATCGCTGCCTCATAAATGTTGTAAATTGACATTTTGATATCGCTGCCTCATAAAAGTTGAAAATTTCATATCGCTTTGTCATAATGTTCCATTATGAGTGAAGTTTCCTCTATGAGGAAGCCAAAAATACAGACAATGCTTTCTCATAGAAGAAGCTTTGCGAGTAAAGGAACATTATGAGAAAGTGACATTAAATTTTCAACTTTTATAAGAAAGCAATATGAAAATTTCAATTTTCAACTTTTTCGACTTATGAAGTCGAATATCAAATCTGTATCTATCTATCTATCTGTATCTATATCTGCGCGCTGCAACTTTTTTTTTCTAAAGACACTCGACTTATTTGGTCGATTACAGCGTTACATTTATTTATCGAAATTAATATTTGGTTACAGGGGATTGGAGAATAGTATGAAAAAAATAATAAAATATGGCAACTCAATAGCCTTTCGGTGATTTCTGATCGATTTTTGCCCCGATCTATAAGTACTTTGAATGCGTCAATTATGGGCGTTAATTATGAAATAATTAATAATAAATAATCAATACATGGAAACGTCGTCGAGACTTCGTGGCAAAGTTGGCTAAGGTGAAGATCCTCGTTTCCACCTAAAGGGTTAAAAAAAAATCATTTCACGACTATAGACTGGCGAGTAGTCGATGCCATTTAATAATTCAGCCTCTCGTTTGTGCCTTCAGGTGTCGGTCTTCCGAATTGTACGGCGAGTCCGTTCACCGGTGCCGGGGGTGCCGGTGGTGGTAACAACGGCGGAGGATCGCGTCAGCGTCTCCTCGAGCTTTCGCACGGATTGGGCGCCCTTAGGCACTACAACGATCTCGCGAACCACGTTCTATCGTTGAATCAGCAAGGGGCCGTTGTCACCAAACTTTTGGGTAAGTGCATTCACAAATCAACGTCCCGACGAGCGACGTCGAACTATCTCATATCTTTCGACCAAACAGCTTCTTCGCAATCATTATAAATAATAATAACAATAATGGAATGGATTGGGATGAAAGCAAGTGGCGAGAAGAGAGTCGCCTCAATGCCAAAAGAATAAGAACGGGACCGACCTCAAATGGCCGATAGGCATGAAACGACTTGAAGGCCTCGCTTGCTTTTTTCATTTTCAATTTAGAAAATAATGTTAACTTCTGAAAATAATTTTTAATGTATAATTTTTAAATAATGTTTTATTCAAGAAAATATTGTTAATTTTTTATCGGGTTCGCGAAATGCTCTTGCTCAAGCGTTAGGCAAGAAGCACTGTAAAAAAAATTGTAAATTGAATGTACCGGACTGGAAGTTTTTATGCAGAGACTGGTACATTAAATTTAATGTACAGTTGTGATGAAAAATTAATACACTTTTTCATTGAAGTTCAAGTAAATTATCAAAATTTTAAGTATTTTCATAGTAAAATTACAGCAAATTATAAAAAATAAAGTATTTCTAATGTTTTTAATACACAGAACAGTAATTTTTCATCACGGTTGTATTTGAAATTTTATATAACAGTTTTTTCTTCCAGTTTAACTTCAACTCCGATACATTGAATTTCATACGATTTTTTTTTTTACTGTGAGTCATTATTGGACAAGTCCATCATGCGAGCTGAGTCTTTTTTCTAAGTCCTGCGAAAGCTTGTCAAAAAATGGTCCGTCTTGCCCCGGGATTCCATTTCACCCCACCCTCCCCAGAGCACCAAAAAAATGATATCCTCGTTTTCTTTAAAAACAACAAGTTTCAATTTTTTCTTTTAATATTTTACAGCTTTGTTTAAAAATTAACCCAGCATGAAGATGAATCGAGCACTGTAAAAAATGTCCATTTGAAAATTCACAAATCTATATGAAGTTTTATGTATATACAGTATATGAAATTTCATTGACACGTATGTAAGAATATTGCGCTACCGGTATATTAAAAACAATAATATTTGTATAAAATTTGTAATAATAACATAATTTTCATATACGGACGTCTTAATTTTCAATGCCATCACCGGTAATTTTTATACACAGGTATTGCATTTAAGATTAAATTATTAAAATTCAAATGTATATTAATTTTAATTTCACATACCGAGGTTCTATATCTCATATAACTTTGTATATTAAATGTGTTGTAAATTTCATAACATTTTTGACAGTGTAAGTTACGTCTTCACTCTTCCACTTCATTAACGTCCAGCGTAAAAAAAAAAAAAAAAAATTGCGGATGACTTCGTACAATTTGCCCGCGAATCACGGTACTACTGTGCAGTGTTAATCGCCGTGCGTTCTCGAGCGCTCCCGCGACTTCGCCGGGTCGAGACAACGCGATGCGCTGCTCGCCGGAATTCACGAAGAACGCGACGGTCTATACTTTGCTAATCGCCGAGCATGATTGCGTGTTCATTAGTCCCCGCTAAAAACACAACTTTCATGTGGTGCAGAGTTTCCTTAAAAATTCGAGCACTTCACCGAGAGAAGGTTAAGCGCTGGATACTTTGTTTCCACTATACACAAACACACACACACACACACAGGCACAGTAAGAACAAAGTGTTATGTGCCCTCTCACGACCCGAATAAAAATCCCGTGCAGAAATCGTTTTCGGCGAACGGTCATTTCAGTTAAATTCCCGAGATATGAGGCTACCGAGCTGCTGGCCCCGGCTTAATGATCTTTCCATTTTTTTGCCTCCTTTCCTTCGATGGATATTCTTCCTTTTTTTTAGTAAAAAAAAATAAAAAATAAAAAAAAAATGAACAATAAGACCCTGCAACGGCAAGATGAATTTCATGGAAAGCCGCTTGGAACAAGGCGAGGTGTTGGAACGGGGCCACGGGGAAAAGTCTCGACTTATCCCTTCAGCGAGCTGATTTCACAGTCGCAGCGCGCGCGCCTCCTCGAGCCGCAGCCAAAGCGCGCGCGAGAAGTTCTCCGGAGAGAGTGGTGTAATAAAAAATGAAGCCCGAGAGACGGTCGGAGAGTCAGTTTCTTGGCGTCTCTTTCTTTACTCGCGCTTTGGGAATCTCTCGGTCCGGGGAACGGGCAGAACTGCCGTGCGATGCTGCGGAGGCGAGCGAGGGGGCCCCCGCAGCATCTCTCGCTCCTCGTTAACTTTACGAGCCGCTCGTAAAAATACCGTTCGCCCCGCGCGTCCGGTAATGTCTTCATTTTCGGAATACCAACCTCCTTAGGTGCCCAAGGTGAATATAATGTACCATAATCGTTCGGTCAATTACTTAACGGTGAAGGACAATTTATATTGCCCCCCATCGGAACACCGATTGTTGACGCTGAAACTCTCGCGCTCGTTACTCCTCGCGGATTTAACGCCGAGATAGCACCGAAAACTTCGCCGGCAGACTCCTTTTGTGGTTGCGTGAATCGTCATTTTTTTTATTTTTGTTTTTGCTTCGCTGCACAAAACAAAAAAACAAAAATATTTGCTGTCACAGGAAAATATTTTGTTGTCCTTACGCTAAGCAGGTAAATGAGTTATGGTAACAAAATCCTTGTTGTCCCAACAATTTTTTTCTCCGTGCGGAGAGGAAACTATGTTTTTGTAATGGGAATAGTTTGAAAGGTCGAGAAATAGATTTTTTTTTTAACTGGAGTCGGGATGTGTGGGTGTGATGGATTTGCATAGTTTAGGGCCGAAATAGGGCCGAAAACTTCGCTGGCCGACTCTTTTTGTGGTTGCTCGAATGGTGATTTTTATTTTTGTTTTTGCGTCGCTGAACGGAGAAAAATAGTTCCGCTTCTCTAACAAAATGTAGATCGTTAATGATTTATTGTTGTGGCAGCAAAAATATTTGCTGTCAGATTTTTTGGATTTATCAAATTTCTGAGAAATTACTAAAAACGGTCCAATTCTAGTATACATGGAGGTAACGACCTCCATTTCGGCAACTGAGTGGACTAACATGCTGTACAATATTTGATATCGGATTTGGAGAAAATTGATCTAACCTTTTAAATTGTTTCGGCACTTTGAAATGTTTAAATTTCTTCAGGAAATTTGCATTTTAGGTTCGTCAGGTGTTTATGCATCAAATATTGCTCTACGCGTGAAACAAGTTCGACATTCGTAATCGGCGGGGAAAAATACATTACACATGCCTATAAAACGACGAATAATAGAAATTTGACTCGGCTCGATTTTCAAACGCGCATAGCTTCCTCTATAAGGAAGCCGAATCGTTGAATAACCTTTCTAATAAAGGAAGCTCTGGGCAAAATGGTGAAAAATTAGGAAGCCATGTGCAAATGACTTTGCACCTTTTATTTTGCCAATTTTGTTCGAACTCGTAACTCACTGGTGATCCGAATGGGAAGATCCGCTCTCACGAATCCATCGCTCTTTTATGGTTCATTGGATGCAAATTAATTCTTATCCCGGCAGCGATCGTCCGCGTGGGCTTTTGTCGCGGCTTCTTGATATTTAAGTGTCGAATCTCATGACCGCAGTCCCGAGGATTGTGTCCGGTAACCGGATTTCGTTTCGACGAGTCGGCGTGACGGTCCAGAGGAAGCTATCGGGGCCGCTTATCGTCCGAATTGTTTATTTCGTTGGCGAAATCGCGGATCGTTTATTTCGTTTGCGAAATCGCGGGAGCTCGGTGAAACGCACAGCACGGGAGTCAAAGTAAAAAAATGTCCGGTCACAAAAGATAACGCGCTAACGCAGTATTTTAAAAGTGTTGGACCTTCCCAGTGAAGACGAAGTACACTGAGAAAAAGGATGCTATTTCCTACTATAGCGAATAGTTCCCCGGGGAAACGTCTGTATTGACACTTTCTCATAGTATACATTTAATTGTTTAAACTATAATTATTGTTGCAACCATGATGTTTCGTCATTGTTGTAACTATAAAATGTAAACGTTCCGCCTGGGAATTATTTTTGATGCCAAAAAATCAGTCTTGTTGCTTTAACTATGAAATTTTTTCTCATTGTATAACAGTTGTGTCGTTATTTTATTATAACTGCCGAATCAGCAATGTAACCGTAACATAACAAAAGTGTTGTCTAATGGTTATATTGCTGAGGAGGGGAAAAAAAAAGTTGTCACATTTAGCCGGACTTTGTTTCGACGGGTCGGCGAGACAATCCAGAGGAAGCTGTTGAGGCTGCTTATCGCCCGAATTGTTTACTTCGTTCGCGAAGTCGCGGATTGTTTGTTCCGTTGGCGCAATCGCGGATCGTTTATTGTGTCGGCGAGATCGCGGGAGCTTCGTAAAACTCGCAACGCGGGAGTCAAAGTAAAAAATGTGCGGTCACAAAAGATAACGCACTAACGCAGTATTTAAAAATTGTTGACGCTTCACCGTGAAGACGAAGTAACAGTTACGCCGCTGTTTTATTGTCATTCCCGTGTGTAACCGTATCATAAAAAAGGTGTTGTTTACACTGAGAAAAAAAATGGGTTGCATTGACCAAAAATCGCGGCGACATACGTTCAAAGCTGTTATTTGTTTGGTACAAATAAAGCATTGTTTTATTAAACAATTATTTGCTTCAATTTACTCAAAATTTGTCGATTGAAACGAACATCTTTGTTGTACCAACAAAATACACCTTCGAACGTATGTTACCGTGCATTTGCTTAATCCAACAATTTCTCTTTCTCAGAGTAATAGTTATATTGTAACCGTAACATGACAAAGGTCTTGTCTATCAATGGTTATATTGCTGCGTGGGATATTGTCACTTTTTGGCGGATTTCGTTTCGACGGGTCGGCGTGACGATCCGGAGGAAGCTATCGAGGCTGTTTATCGCCCGAATTGTTTATTTCGTTCGCGAAGTCGCGGATTGTTTATTTCGTTGGCCAAATCGCTGATCGTTTATTGCGTTGGCGAAATCGCGGGAGCTTCGTAAAACTCGCAACACCCGTCTTTTGCTCGCCGGGCAAGTTGGGAGTGGGAAAAAAAATGTACGGTCACAAAAGATAACGCGCCAGCGCAGTATTTTCAAAGTGTTGACACTTCTCAGTGAAGACGAAATAACGGTTACGCCCCTGTCTTATTATAATGCTCGAATTGTAACATTGTCACCGTAACATAACAAGGGTGTAATGGTTGTCTAATGGTTATATTCCTGAGTGGGAAATTGTCATCTTCAGCCGGATTTTGTCTCGACGGGTCGGAACGCGCAAGCCCATCCTTTGCTCGGCGAGCGAGTCGGGAGTTAAGGTAAAGGTACCAATGATCGGACGGTGAAAAGCCGCCTAAGATTGCAGCAGTTATTAATTTGTCAAGAACATTTTTTTCTTGAAATAACCGAAAACAATGTCAAGCTGATAGTTTCTAGTTTCCAAAAGTCGCCGGTTAATTATAAAAGGATAAATATTCTTTTAATTACGGAAGAAAGTATCAAGAGAGCCCAAATGTACCGATCTTCGGACGCGGTTTTTCGGCACGCACCTATATTCGGACACTGCGTGTCCCAATGTTTCGGACGATCGCAGATTTCGAGAATTCTGATGTGCGAACTTTTAGTTAGTATTGACTAAAAGAATTCCTTTGCGATTTATCAATTAAATCAATGGAAACAATAATATTCACGCGAAACAATAATGAAGATAAGATACGTAGAAAACTGGCCAACCTAACTTTTTCGTACTGTCCGATTATTAGGTCGCGTATGTGGTAGGGGAGACCGGGGCAAAATGGCACAGCGGGGCAAAACGGGACAGTAATGGTAAAACTCAATATTCCAATAATCGTTGGATGTCCCATTTAGTCCCAACGATACATCCGGATTTTCAAACCTGTTTTGCCCCACGTACCACCATCGCCGCCATCCAAAGGTTATTCTAAAATTGCGTTTAGTCTCATTATCCCGTTTTGCCCCGGTGTGCCGTTTTGCCCCGCTCTCCCCTAACGCTTGTACCATTCTTCGGACACTATATCGTCGGTGTTTTAGCAGAATTCAACAATAGAAAATAATTTAGGCTTAAACCTTGTGTAACTTTTTTTCTGTGCATCATATAATGTTTGCAGTTACGATTACAAGTGTCATAATGGATTTTCAATACTTCAATTAGGAATAAATCAGATCTGCATAGGAGTGTCCGAAGATTGGGACGTGTCCGAACATCGGTACCGTTACCTTGTAGTAAAAAATGTCCGATCGCAAAGCATAACGCCCTAACGCAGTATTTCAAAAATGTTGACTCTTCCGAGTAAAGACATAGTAACAGTTGCGTCGCTTTTGCTTATTATAATTCCCAAATCAGCAATGTAAGCGCAACACAACCGAGGTGTTATCTAACAGTCACATTGCTGAGTGAGAAATTGTAACATCCCAGTAACATCCCTGTAACTTGCGTTCATTGGGTTCGACGCGCAGCAAAACGTGAGCGCGAAAAAAAATACGCGAGCATTTTTACGAAAAACGAATATATTTATTTAGAAAAAAAAAAAAAAAAGAAAAGTTACCCTTTATCGCGCTTTTTTCGCGTTCCTCGTCGTCCAGTAATGAATTCCGAAAACCCGTCTAGCATCCCGTGTGTGTTTTCCCGCGAAGCCCGATAGGCACCTGGCCGAGCACGAAGAGTTGAATAATCACGATAATTACACACGAACTCTCGCAGAACCGCAATCGTTTGTGATCGTCGCAACTACTCGCTTCGTAATTCATCGAATAAGCTCCGGCCTCGCGTTAGTCGCTTCTCAGCGAAAACCGATTATGCCGTTAGTTTCTCATACGCTATACACAACAACTATAATACAAAAAGTCGAGAAGACGTTCTCCTTTTTTTCCTCTCTCCTGGTTCTTCGCTCTTCAATCCCCCCCCTTTAGAGAGCCTTTGAAACCGACGGTCATCGATCGATTTCGTTGTTTCGTCAGTCACGCGAGCTCCTCTATACACATACGCGAACACGTGCATCTCCTCTCCGCCTCGGTAGAAGAGATGCCTCCTCCTCCTCTCTCCTTCAACTTGAGAGAGTATAAAAAAAAAAAAAAAAAAAAAATAAAAAAAAAAAATACGTTCTCGTATTCGCTCCATACTCGCGAGATCCTCGGGAGCCTCATGCTCTTTTCTCTCCGTTAAAAATGAGGTCTCGAAGGTTTTTATGCTCTCCGTGCGAAAATAAAGCGCTCGCGCGCAGCAAGTAGCGCGCAGCGAGTAACGCGCGCAACCCTGAGCCCCAAAGGGGGTTGGCGGGAGGGCCCGGCGAAGTACTCGAAGGCCCACCGTTCACGGACACCGGAGCGAGTCTCTATACACACTAAATAATTGGCTGCGTGCGGTTTCTTTTATTAAATGCGCGAGCGCGGTTTTGAAATTTTTTCATTTTATTTTTTAACCTACACTGTGTTTATAATATACACAATATAGGGAATGAGCGAAAGGGAAAAAGAGAGAGGCCGGGTTTTCTGGTGAGGAGGGAAACGGAGGGTGGCGGGGAGGGTTGGTCGAAGGCAGAAACAGTGAGGCGCGGTACGTGGCCCGAGGGACGAGGAATTCGCTCGGGGCACGGATACCTATTAGGTCTCTCCGGGTACATCGTTTATTCCTTGGCACGCACTTCTCTCGTGGGAGCGCACGCGATACAGCGTCCGCTCGTCCGCCAATGCCCGCTCGACGATCTCGCGGAACCTTCCGATATATCTCGTCGGCCTCTTTTGCGCTTCATTATTGTTATTAATAATAGTACGTAATAACGACCGATAATTGCTCAAGTCTGCCTGCGCCTCTGCTTTCCATTACCAATCGTGAGAGGATCATCGCACGCCGCTCCTATATCGAGACTCTGCACTACGCCCCCCCCCCCCCCCCCCCCCCCAAAAAAACCCCCGCGTTCGCTCCTTTTTTTTCAACGCTCTTTCGATATCTCACGTGTAGGAAACTGACGAACTAATCGCAATCGCGAGTTTTTTTTTGTTTTCTTTTCTTCTAATTTCAAACTTCATGTTTCAAAATCAAAGCTGGCACGCAGAGGACACGGGATTGGGTGGGAGTCGAGTGAGTGATTTTTCACTCAGGCCGGGAAGGAAATATCATCGGTGGCTCGAGATTTTACGTGCTGCGAAGATTCGAATGATTTTTAAAATATTAAATCGTTTCTGGCTTTGGAGTATTTTTGTCACGTTCGTTTTTAATCTAACATTTTTTCTTTTTTTTTTTTTTTTGTGTAAAATTGTTGTTCCGTTACTTTGTTTCGCGAAACTGTAAACATTGACTCGAAAGATTTTTTTTTATGTTGGATCATTTTTGGCTCCGGAGTATTTTTGTCACGTTTGATTTTAATCTAACATTTTTTTTTTTTTTTTTTTTGAAAAATTGTATTAAAGATTGCATAAACTTGCGGCGGATCGATCGCCCGATTATTCCGTAAATTTGTTTCGCGGAACTGTAAACATTGACTCTGCCGATTGTTTGAACGAAGACTGCAATCCATACCCATTGATTAATGAGAATGCTGACTTATCTGGTATAAAATAAATGTAAAAAATGCGTTTAGTAAATTCGCGACCGATTTTTCATTCGAGCTGAGAAGGAAATATTATCGATGCTCGAGATTGCACGTGCTGTGAAGATACGAATGATTTTTTTTTTGTAATAGATCGTTTTCGTCTTTGAATTATTTTTCTCAGACTCATTTTTCATTTAAGTTTTTTGTTTGGTTTTTAATCCTGTCAAAGGTCACGAGAACTCGTAGCCGATGAGTCGACCGATTTATTCCGTACTTTGTATCGCGGAACTGTAAACATTGATTCTGCAGATTACTCGAACGAAGATTGCCATCCATATTCTCACACGTTAATACGAGCATATTAATGTATGGATGGCAATCTTCGTTCGAAAAACGTCAGTGCTAACTCGTCTGGAATTAAAAAAGAAACGCGTACGGTAAATTAGTTGCCGCGCTGTAATGAGATTCAGTGAAGTTTAGCGACGATTAAAACGATGGCTCACGCTTCACTGCTCCTCAAAGTTGTGTTGCCTGGAAGTTGAAATTGATTAGTACCCGTTTTAGTTTTATTTTAATTTTTTTTTGCAATCATCCGAGAGGCATTAAAATCGTTTTTACTTTGCAGCTTGATTCGCAGGCTCTTTTCTAACTTTTTTTCATTTTTTTTTCTCTTTAATCGTCCACTGCCACTGGACAAGTTATAATCCCGGAAGTTGCCGAGGAGCGCGTGGGACCCGCACCGGTCGTAGAGGGTCTAATGTCTATGATTCGCCCTGTCAAAGCAGTGCTGTAAAGATTCGAATGATTTTTTTATTTTTATATTTGATCATTTTCGGCATTGAAGAATTTTTTTCAGACTCATTTTTTCATTTCAGTTTTTCTTTTGTTTTTTTTTTTTTTAATTGTGTCAAAGATCACGTGAATATGAGCACATGGATTGGCAATCATCGTTGGAATAACGTCAATGTTAACCCGTCAGGATTAAAAAAAAAACACAAAATGCGTAAAGTAAATTAATCGCCGTGCTGCAATGAGATTCAGTGAAGCTTAGCGACGATTAAAACGATGGGTTACGCTTCACTGCTCGTCGAAGACGCGTAGTCGGGAAGTCGGAATTGGTACCCGTTTTAGTTTTATTTTCTTTTTTTTTTTTCACTCGTCCGAGAGGCTTCATAATCGTTTGTAGTTTGCAGCTTGCTTCGCAGGTTCTTTTTCTAACTTTTTTCACTTTTTTCTTTAATCTTCCGCTGCCACTGGGCGATTTATAATGTCAGAGGCGTCCTTGAGGAAGTTGCCGAGGAGCGCGTGGTGTGCGACCCGCACCGGTAGCACCCCATCAGCCGCAGAGGGTTTAATGTCTATGATTCGCCGCGTCAAAGCTAAGGCGCGTGCACCTGGGGCCCTCCCGCGCAACTTATTACCCAGCTCGGCGAGGTGACTCACGGGACCAACGGGGCACCGGCGGCGGTGGCCGTTCTCCAGGAAGCGTGTCTCGACGAGCGATGAAAAAAAGGATCTCTCCTTTTTTTTTTAAGTGGGGAAGTTTGGTGGATAAAAAAAAGTTCCCCACAAAACAGTGGGGAACTTTGGTGGCTAAAAAAGAAAGTTTCCCGCAAGACAATGGGGAACTTTAGTGGCTAAAAAAAAGTTTCCACAAGACAGTGGGGAACTTTGGTGGCTAAAAAAGAAAGTTTCCTACAAGACAATGAGGAACTTTAGTGGCCAAAAAAAAGTTTCCACAAGACAGTGGGGAACTTTAGTGGTGAAATAAAAAATTCCCCACAAGAAAGTGGGAACTTTGGTGGCTCAACGATAAAAGTTCCCCACAAGAAAATGGGAAACTTCAGTGGCTAATCAATAAAAGTTCTCCACAAGAGAATGGAAAACTTTGGTAACTAAAAAAAAAATTGCCCACGAGACAGTGTGGAACTTTGGTGGCTAAAAAAAAAAGATCCCCCACAAGAAAGAGGGGAACTTTGGTGGCTAAAAATTTGTTTATCGTTCACGTTACAGGTACTCTTCGCCCACCGGGACTGATAGGGGGCAGCAAGCCCAAGGTAGCTACACCAGCGGTCGTCGCCAAAATCGAACAGTACAAAAGAGAGAATCCGACGATCTTCGCGTGGGAGATTCGGGAACGACTCATCTCAGAAGGTACGACAGGAATCTGTCTTTCGATTAATTACTGATTTTACCATTTAATTAGCGATCAACCTAATTAATTGGATCGGCAGTTTTTTTTCACAGCGAAGGCGAAAGAATTTTTCTCTTATCTTGAGTCAATTCCATTAAAATAATATCCGATTGAATTATTATCGCGCATTGAATTTTTTTCTGATATTAAATAATTCCATTTACATTCCACAATTAACCCTTCACGTACGGGATTGTTGTTCAACGAGGTCCTAGAATTTGCCAATACGCAACCTTCGAACGATTCGAATAACACATTAATGTGCCAAAAAAAATCCTCAAAAATTCCCAGACCTACCTTGAAGTGTTGTTTTTTTGTTTTTCACAACACGGAAGAAAATTGATTACATCCGTATAGTTTTTGAGCTTAAAAGATGTTCGTTTGCTCTCGGCAAAAAGTCCCCGGTATTTGAAGCGTTAATGTTAGTGTGTGAGATTGCAATTGCCGATCATCGGCAACAAAGTAATTGATTATTATGAAAATTGCTTATAATAAGAGCGAGCGGTCGTTTCGGTCGTTTCAGGTGTGTGCAGCAACGCGACAGCTCCCTCGGTCAGTAGTATAAATCGGATCCTCCGAAATCGAGCTGCGGAAAGGGCGGCAGCGGAGTTCGCTCGGGCCGCGGGCTACGGTCTCTACGCGGCCGGGCCTCATCCTTACTTCAACTCTGCCCATCATCATCCGTCGTCGTCTCATCATTTACCGGCGGGTTGGCCGACCCCCGGAGCACCGGGACATCCCTGGATGATGCCGCCTCTGGCTTCTGGTCTCTCCGGTGCCGCCTCGGCTCTCCTGCTTCCGCCGTCGCTCAGTCCCGGCTCGGTCGCGGCGTCGGCCGCCGTCGCCGGAAGTCCGGAGCACGCTCTTCACGCCGCTGACGCGTTGGCTCGAGGATACCTTCAAGGTATTTACATTCACTATCTCATAGTTCGGAAAAATTATATATGCATACATATAATAATACCTCATAAACTTAATAATATATTATAAATATAATTATTTTATATAAATATACATTTATTCCTTTGGTGCATGTTGGATTTAAGGGCAGTAATAAATTCCTCCGATCGGATCTAAATCCGTCGTCGCGGATGTCCGAGACCCGTTTGATATTTGAGACCTCGAGAAATCAAAGTCTAATTTTTATAATCGTTTCGAGCGATCGGGCTGTTGTTAATTGTTTTATTTTATTATATTTATTTAATTCATTTTGATTCCTTATAGAGGGAGAGGAAAATAATTGAGATTTTAGTGTTAGAGTACTTAAAATAGTTTGATATTTTGATTCTTAGCTGGCGTACGGATGTATGAGTGTGTGTTTGGGTGTGACAGACTTGCATCGGTTAAGATGACTGTAACTCGGAAACGGTTTAAGATAGCGAGTTGAAATTTGGTACGCGGATGGAGCGGTCACATCGCTTCGTTCACTGCAATTTCCAGGAAGATTGGGGCCCGCTTCGCGAAGCTTCCTGTATGAGGAAGCCAACAATACAGAAAATGCTTTCTCATTGAAGAATTTATAGGAAAGTGATATAAAAATTCCAATTTGCAACTTTTATGAAAAAAACATATAAAAATTTGAATTTTGAACTTCTATGCGAGAGCCATATGAAAATTTCAATTTGCAACATTTATGGGAAATAAACTCTAAAATTTCAGCTTCCAACTTTTATGAGAAAGCCATTCTAAAATTTCAATTTGCAGCTTTTATGAGAAAGTCATATGAAAATTTCAATTTGCAGCTTTTATGAGAAAGTCATATGAAAATTTCAATTTTCAACTTTTTGAAAATTTCACGCGGGTTTGAGGCGATTGAAAATATGGTAGAAATGTTTTCGGCCATAGGTGGCTTCGGTAGTATTGTGAACGCGAGTGATATTGCATGCCTCCCACGCGACACGCGCTCGCGATGAAACGCCGGAGCGTGGAGAGACCCCGCAGAGGTCTCGCCGTGTACATAACTTATACACACCAGAACTTTGGATATGATCAGGCAGTTTATAACGCGAGACAGGCAGCTACTTAGTGATTCATTAACGAGCATATAAACAGCAAGTAAGAATGCACGTGACATAAATTATCGGGACAGGGTTCCTCCCGCTCGGGACTCGCGACGTTTCTGCCAGTGCGGTTAACCCGCCGGTTTCGCTATTTCGCTTCCACACACCGGCGCTCGGTTTTCACGATTTCATTATCGCTCGCGAAACGTCGGGAGGCTTGAGATTAAAATCACGGTTCGTTACGATCTTTGACATTTTGTTCTGCGGGTAACTCGTGCTTCTCGCGGTGTACGCGCGCGTTATCGACGATGACTGGGCTCTCGTTTATTAGAACCTACCCACTGCCACTCGGGGCGCGACGCCGGCTCCGTGACAAATTATCCATGCTCTGTCGAAGGTTGCGCGACCTTTTGCTGAAAATTCTGATTCTTTTTGTGGAAAAGGATTTTTTGAAATCAAGGAATTTGCGCCTGGTATGGGAGTAATGGTGACGTTCTATGGAACGTTGTTTAACCATTTATCATTCACCCCATGCTAGGAGAAAATTTCTTGATTTTTTTTTTTAAAGTCTTTCAGTCCATGATAAATAACAAAATGTGACAAATGCCAATTTTTTTGATTCGTGGACTAAAAGGGTTTAAGAAAATCAAGGAATTCGCGTCTAGTGTGCGATAAATAATAAGTTTTTTGACTTTTCGTCAAACATCTTGATGTGTCGTGTAAGTGGTTAAAAATGAAGGAATTCGCCGCTAGTTTTTGACAAAAGCTCTTACAAAGGTTATTCAACAGTTTGCCGAAAACTTACATTTCTTGCTTAAATGTTAAAAAAAAGCAATTTGCTCCTAGTTTAAGCTAAATGCTAAATCATGTCCGGAAGTTAGTTTAACGTTTTACCAAAAATGGTGCTTAATTACATTGAAGTGTCAAAGAAAAATAGAATCAAAAATGAAAGTATCGTCGTTGATTCGCAGACGGTGAGGGTGACGACGGCAGCTTGGACGGTTCGGAGCAGCCGAAGTTTCGACGGAATCGCACAACTTTCAGTCCGGAGCAGCTCGAGGAGTTGGAGAAGGAGTTCGAGAGATCGCACTATCCGTGCGTCTCGACGCGGGAGCGTCTAGCGTCTAAGACCTCGTTGTCCGAAGCCCGCGTACAGGTGAGGGACCGAACTATATCCTCTTCCCTATCGATTCGCCGGGAGCGCTCTGACTCTCAATTATTCTTTCCATCTTTTTTTTTATCTCTCCGAGTTCTTTCTCCCCTTCACTTTTTTCTTCGCTCTCCAAACCGCTCTTTATTTCTCTATTATCGCAACTCTTCCGGGTACCCTCTATTATTTATTATTTACTTATTCGCTGATAAAAAAAAGGTTGAATCAACTACAGATTCGGGCAGGGACGTTTAAATACATATTTTCTTGGTACAGCTAAAAAATTGATCAGCTCAAAAGTTTTTTTTTATGATTTTACCAAAATATTTTTGAGGCATTCAAATATTTCGCTCGACCAACTAAATATTTATCTAATCGTCCCTGCCCGAATCTTTAGTTGAATCAACCGCATTTTTTATCGGAGTTATTTATTTATTATTTATTTATTATTTATTTATTATTTATTTATTATTTATTTATTATTTATTTATTATTTATTTATTATTTATTTATTATTTATTTATTATTTATTTATTATTTATTTATTATTTATTTATTATTTATTTATTATTTATTTATTATTTATTTATTATTTATTTATTATTCATTTATCAATCTCTCTCTTCTCTAAAAATTTCTCTCGTCTTCTCTCCCTCGCTGAATTACCTTATCGTTAAGTCACGAGCCTTCTAACGACCTAACTCGTGACTCTTAGGTTTGGTTTTCCAACAGACGGGCAAAGTGGCGGCGTCATCAGCGAATGAATCTTTTAAAGCGCTCGCCACCGCCGCCGCCACAGCCGCCACAACTGCCGCCGCATTCCGCGTCCGCGACTGGCTTGGATATCGGCCGTACGGTGGCCTGCTCGATAGGAGGTATGGGCGGCGAAAATAGCGCCTTTCGGGCGGTCGTCACGAACGCGACGTCGACGAACGAGAGGCTCGAGGCGCACGCCGGCACGAGACAGCAGTCGAGCCATCAGCAGCAGATCGAGAGAAAACCGAGCGCATTTAGGATGATAAGTCAGCTGGTCGGCGAGGACACGGCGACGAACGCGACGGCCTCGTCGACGAGTCCGGGAAGCGGTAGGCGATCGCCGGTCGCCGGTCAGGGCGCGGGGAATCCGATGGACATCGAGTCGGCCGACGACGAGGACGAGGAGATCGACGTCCAGGACTCCGACCAGGAGGTCGTCTCGTCGTCGCCCCTCGCCTGGAGAGACCACTGGAGCGACCAGCAACCGCTCGAGCTCACCAAACACGATCGTTGAATTTTTAAGGAAAAACAAAAAAAAAAAAAACAAAAAAATTGCCTCCGAAGATTTGAGAGAGAGGAGAGGTGAGAGATTTATAGATCGTGCGGTACTCGTGGCCCGATTATTGTCATCGAGTGATTAAAAATTGCACGAGAGCCCCCGAACGATAAAAGCACAAATGGACCTGCGGTGATAACTTATAAATAAATATTATTAATAAAAACACACACACACCTGTGTAAGTGTGCGGGTGGATAATGCGAGTATATTAACGGTGTCGTGTTTGCGAGTGAGAGAATTTTAATCGGCGGACGTGCAAGTTCAGCAGCTATTGATATGTGTTAGTCATATATATATATATATATATATATATGTTTATGGGTGTATATATGTATGACGACGCGACATACCCGGTTCTAAAAATATGGCTATTATCTCTTTATAGTATACTTAATATACTGCCGCTGCGATTACACTATCATCACACTAATACTCTATTCTCTACTACCACCTATACATACATATATATATATAAATGATTATATATATGTATTTGTCCCTCCTCTGCTAATGCGTTTAAATCAATTTTTTTAATCCTAACGCAAATATCTCGTTAATTATCGTTGCGAGAAGATCGAGAGTCGAACGATGATCCAGGAGGATCATCTTGATCTGGAATTCCAGTCGAGGCGGGAATGCGGCTCGGGCCGCAGACTCGCGCGTCCGACGACTCGCTCATTCAATCGGCTAGCGAATATCGCATTAAAATTATTAAATTAAAACTATCGCATTAATTTGATCAGTGAGAATTCCTGTCGGGAGTACTTGAGAGTAAAACGGAGCACTGTTAAAAAAAAAGGATAGTGTTCCGATCGTTTTTTTTTTATAACTACCTGAAGAAGTTAAACTCGTTACTGTCCCTCGATCGCGCCGGAGTCCCATTGACGATGAGTCGGTTTTTTTTATTATTATCTTTTTTTCATCCAAAGGAAACAGAAACATCCCGACTCTATCGAAACTAGTCCTATGAAAAACAAGAAGAAATAAACGAGATGAAAAAAAAATGAGAAGAAAAAAAAAATGAGAAACCACTAGATTGTTAGATACTCTGTATAGATCGTAAGAAACTATCGATCGATTTAATTGATCGATCGATTATACATATCCTGTACTATGTATACAATACAACATATAGTTATATTATACGTTATACCTCTGTACGAAAGTTCTGTTGAGATAATTTTATTAAAAAACAAAAAAGAAGAATAATTAAAAAAAATGAGCAAAAAAGTAAAGCAATTGGGATCGTTTTGTGAATGACCTCTGGTGACGTTATACCCGTGCGATGGAGGGAGGTGAATTTAACCATCCGAAATATCCTCCCGAATATCTCGGGAACCAGTGAATCCCATAGCGCTCTCTTATTTTCACACTCGTGTGAAAATAAGAGAGCAAAAGGAACGGGACGATTGAGAGAAGGAGCTACCATCAGCGGGGGAAACAGCATCCAGCAGCCACGATTAACTCGTGGATTCCGAGATTCGCAAATAAGGGTTTCGCCAGTTGAAAAAAATAAAATAAAGTTAAAAAAAAAGGTCCGAAGGAGAGAACGAGCGAAGATATAAACTGGTTCTTCTCTTCGAAAAGGGGGGGGGGGGATTCTTGGCGCGAGCCGTTAACGCGTCGTCGCTGTTTTTCTTCGGGGTTTGACACCGCCTGAATGGTAAAAAAAAGTTTGTACGTTTTGGAACTTACTGTCCAGAAACTTCCACAATTTTTTACTTCTTAATTTTCCGATCGCACAGTCCGGCTCCAGTATTACAAACAAAAGTACAAACTCAAATTGTTGATGACGCGGGAAATAAAAGGACTGGTTTGTATGGACAAATCTGAGGGAACGAGTTTGTCACTTATTTAACAGGATTATTTTTTTACGAAATATCTTTTTACTGTGTGTGGACACCGGATGGTCCTGAATTACCTCGGAACGTCCCGGACAGTCCCCAACATCGACCACGAAAGCGATACAAAAAATCGACATTCAATTTTTTTTTTCATGTCCGAGACTTTATTTTTATTAATTTAACATTTTTTTAGTTAAATATACGGTTATTGAAAAAAAAAATCGTGGACAAAGAATGTTGGTTATTACAAAAATGTATTGTTCATTGTCTATTTTAAAAAATTTTAACGAACCGTATTTGAAAGAAAAAAAAATGTAAAAATGGGCAAACCTTCAATGCAAAAAAAAAATGTACCAAATTTAATCTACTCGACTGAAAGTTTCTATTCAAAAACTGGTACAATAAATTTCACGCACAATTGTGATGAAAAATGAATATTCGGTGTATTAAAAACATTGGGAATACCTTATCTTTAATAATTTACTTTAATTTCAATGAAAAAGTATATTAATTTTTCATCACAATCGTACATTAAATGTAATAATGTACCCGTTTCTGCATAAAAACTTCAAGTCCGCTACATAAAGTTCACAAGTTTTTGTACAGCGTTTCTTCACCGTGCGGACTCCTCAAGCGACTCAATCGAAGGCCGAAAGCCGCATTGTGAATAAAAATCCCAAATTGGAAAAAAAAGAACAAAATCAGAAAAAAAAAAAAAGAAAACCACTGAAAGATACATCGTGCAGCTCGGTAGGAAGCTCTATAACGGTATAATAGAGTTAAGGTAAAACGGATAGGCAGCATTGTAAGCCGAACAAATTTGCGGCGGGCATTAAAATCGCTCGAGAGTGAGTGGTGTCGTCGCTGTTACTCCGCCTCGAAAGGGAGCATCGGCGCATACTTGAACATCTGTATTCCACCACGTTAGATGTACAGATTATAACTATACGTTCGACGAAGGTACTTCGTGTCGAGAAGAGCCATTGGCAAGCGGTCAGCAGTTGACTAGATAAAACTCAACCATACACACACACACATATCTACATATCTATATACACACACATTTTCACGCCGAAGGATCGGAAGCTATGAAAGCAGAAGCAGCCGTTCTAAGCCGGTCGAGCGAAGGAAACGAGTTCGCCACTGCCATATGTATATGTATATGTATATGTATATGTATATGTATATGTATATGTATATGTATATGTATATGTATATGTATATGTATATGTATATGTATATGTATATGTATATGTATATGTATATGTATATGTATATGTATATGTATATGTATATGTATATGTATATGTATATGTATATGTATATGTATATGTATATGTATATGTATATGTATATGTATATGTATATGTATATGTATATGTATATGTATATGTATATGTATATGTATATGTATATGTGTAACAAAGTCTCCGAGCGAAGATTCAAATGCCGGGAGTCTCGGATGCTCGCGCGAGTCAGCTTCGAAGATACCCGTCACAGAACAACTACAGCATAATATACATACACACACATATACGCGCATATATATTTTCTACTGGTTGCTCCCGCGAATGTTGCTGCCCGCTGCCGGTTGAGGTTGTCTCGCCGGCCGTGCCGCTGCTGCAGCAGTCAGCAGTCAGGCGCGAGAAAACGAGAACGTAACAATTACTATCTGAGACCGATCGGCGCGGAAAGATTAACGATCTTACTCTTGCCGGCACGTCGGGTGCCTCAACGCGATTGCCCACGAGACGAGGGGCACATTAAAGTCACCCTCCTCCTTTTCTCAATGAGATATTGCCGAGCCGAGAGTGTTGCCGAGCCACCTTTTTCCACCGCTCTGCGGTCCGGCTCTCCGAGATACTCTCGCAGATCTTTCTCGCCTTTTTCTTTTTTTTTTTTTTTCCCGCCGATACTGTATCTCGCTCTTTCACGCGGGTCGGCCGCACGGCGCGTATGTGTACGCGCCTCTTTTCCTCGGTTTCGCCCTCGCCAACTCTTTCGAGTCTCTCTCCCTCCGTCGTCCGGGTAGCTTGTAAATCGCGGAGGCTTTCTGCCTCGAAAAAACGTGGTCCGCGGACCACGAAACGCGCGTGCTCTTCAACCGCTCGTTCGCGCGCGCGGGCGGGATCGCGAGGTGAGTAGGAGAGGACTCGGTCTTCTCGCACGGTGCGCGTGCTGCTCTCGCACCCGCGTGCGTGGTAGTCGAGGGAGCGAGGAGGACGAGGCGAGGGAAGAGAGGGAAGGCGCGCACACACCGGCCAGAAGGAAACCGAGAGAGGTTTCGCGAACGGTCAAGTTTGTCGTGTCCCTCTCCTGTCGGTTTGTAAAAATAAAAGTAAAAAAAAATTGAAAGTGAGATAAAAAAAAAGAGAGGTAAAAGTGCGCGGAGGCTGAAGGGGGATTTGGCGAATTAGGATCACGCGTGGGACCCCGTTCCAGAGGTGTCTCCTCGAAGAATGTCGTCGAGACGCGCCGCGGAGATGGCTTAATCGTTCGGTGGATACGAGAGACTCCGGTATAAATATAAGTTAGATCCCACGACGAACGGGCGACCGGGGACGAGGAACGCGAAGAGCCGAAACGAGATATCGGCCGGAGAGGGATTTCGACGTTTAACTTCGAATTACATCCATATGTTTGTTTCGCCGATTAGAACTGAGAAGCGAAAAAAAAGGTTGGCAATTATGAGTCTTAAAAGGAATGAGGCTTATCTAGGAAAATATGTCGACTGCAATAGAAAAGTTGCAATTTAAAAGGTCTTAAAAAAATTACTGCTTATTAAAAAAATATTTGCCAAAAAAAGGTTGGGAATTATAAGTCTTAAAAGGAATGAAGCTTATCTAGAAAAAGATGTCGACTGCAATAGAAAAGTTGCAATATAAAAGGTCTTAAAAATGACTGCTTATTGAAAAAATATTTGCCAAAAAAAGGTTGGGAATTAGAATTCTTAAAAGGAATAAAGCTTATCGAGGAAAAGGCGCCGACTGCAATAGAGAAGTTGCAATTGAAAGAGTCTTAAAAAAATTACTGCTTGTTAAGAAAATATTTGCCCAAAAAAGGTTGGGAATTAGAATTCTTAAAAGGAATGAAGCTTATCTAGGAAAAGATGTCGACTGCAATAGAAAAGGTGCATTTTAAAAGGTCTTAAAAAAATGACTGCTTATTAAAAAAATATTTGCCAAAAAAAGGTTGGGAATTAGAATTCTTAAGAGAAATGAAGCTTATCGAGGAAAAGGTGCCGACTGCAATACAGAAGTTGCAATTTGAAAGTTCTTAAAAGAAATTACTGGTTATTAAGAAAACATTCGCAAAAAAGAAATCGAGGATAAACGATGAAGCGATTAATGAATGTAAAAAGTAACTTTGAAAAGGATGAAATAATTCGTTGCAAAACAATAATTAATATGGTTTCTTTGCAATTGATTATGTAAGTTTATGACTATTATTATATGAAACGAGTATGGCACTCTGAGGCCTGACTTACCATAGCAGGAGCTCTAATGCCTTAGAATGCCATAGTCGTTGCACCGAGCTCCGATTGATTTACTGCGTTGGTTCCGACTCGGCCCGATCTCCCAACTTTATGTTGCACGAACGAACAGTCACGGGTGTGTATTATCGGGATCAATTCAATTTCTTTTTGTTTTTCATCGGTATAGAATGTGCACAGAGAAAAATGCCGGTAACATAAGTAGCTTGTTCCTACGTCGAGGCGCTGGCGAAGGGAGAGAGACAGAGTGGAACAGTGGAGAGGATGCTGCGAGGACGGCAATAACGCGAGGATCGTGAATTAGTGGCGTATTTGACCGGGCCGTAGGAGAAAAGGAGTGCCCGATGATTTCTCGCCCAATTAGAGTCGACCGGGCTATAAACTTCTTCGGGTGGATAAGATAGGACTGAATCCCCCCGGTCGACGCGGTCCTGTTCTCTTCCCTGAAGCCCCCTCCGCGCGCGCGCGCGCTCGCCCGTTCTTCCAAGACTCCGGAGAGCCAGCGCGCTCCCGCGGGTGAGACTCCGTAATGTGTCCTCTCGTCGTGGCTTCAGGCCCGGAAGCCTCTCGGGCAGGTCACTTGTGAGAGAAGAACAAAAACAAAAACAAAAACAAAAAAAAATTTGCCCTGTTCCGCGGATACGCGCGGTGCTCGATGCTGACGGTGTCCTTCCGTTGGCCATCGGGACATGGAACCCTTTCGGCCACGCTGGGGACCTGAGCATTCGGACGGGGCTAATTGGCTCGTCGACTGACCATCGCCCTTTTCGACGATTCAATTCACACCGTGGAGGTACTTTTTAATTTTTTTTTTTTTTCTCGTTTTATGTCGGAGATCGATTTTTTTTTTTCTGTCGTGCGTTTTATGGGTTTTTCTCGGCCCGTCCGGATATCGGCATGGGACGGGCACGTTCGGTCCTCGCGGAGAGGCGCGACGATCAATTAAACTGGCGAGAAGAGCCACCGAGAGATATACGTGGTTCTGGAACGGGGAACCTTATACTATGAACCGAGTATACGTGTATATATATATATATATATATATATATATATATTTGTACACTGATTAAAAATTGTGACTGAATCAATTAAAGATTCGCGCGGAGGTATTTAAATACATTTCTTTTTTGTACTGCTAAAAGATTGGCCGGTTTAACAATTTTGTTAAACTTTTATGATTATTCGATGATTTTATCGAAATATTATTGAGGCATTAAAGTATTCTGTTCCACGAATTAAATACTTATTGGAATATCCCTGCTCGAATCTTTAATTGATGCAACCGCATTTTTTTTTATCAGATAAATAGACATTTATAGTTTTCGGGAGCGAAGGGAAGAAAGAAAATGCTCTTCTTGCTCCGGATCTGCCGTTATTTAAAGCTGTGAGGTTCCGCACAGGAGGTAAATAAAAGTCAAATGAAAAAAAAAATTGCAGTTTGTAGAAAAACGTCTCCAAAACGTGATAATTATAATTCTAGGTGTATCGATATGAGACCTTGACGAACATGCTTGACGCACATTATAGCTCATAGATTTCGATACAGTGGAAATTACCAGAGATCGAGTCCCATTGCCAAGCGTCGCGGAAACACTCCCCATAGGTTCTCCCCCAAAAATCACAAAACTCGAAGCTGCATTTGGAAAGTAAAAAAAAAATTGAAATTTTCATATCGGTTTTTAGAAAGTACTTTCGGTATTTTTGGCTTCCTGCTGGGTGTGAAATTTCAGCTTGATCGGTCGAGGGATTCTCGAGTTATAGCTGTTAGAATTTTTCGCGTCAGAGTCACATATACATACATACATACATACATGCAAACATACATCCGGACATTTTTTCTAAATGTGATTTTTCGATGTTTCCGAAAATTCTGAACACGTTTCCATTCAAAAAAAATTTTGCCGGAACGAAACTTCCTCCACGAGGAAGCAAAATAATGAAAACAATATATTTTTATTTTTGTCAATAGGTAACTGAGCAGGTTTCCTCTAATTGACAATAAAATCTTTACAACACCCCGTCAGATAATGCCGCTCGGGTTTTACAGGCCATCGCAGCGTCAACTCTATAAACGTCACATTAAATGTAAGAATCTCACCCAGTTGAAAAAATTACTGAACCGAGCCCCGAGTATTATTGCCAAGTTTCCAACCCAATGCGAATGCTCGAGCCGCCACGGACTCGCCGCAGGAATTCTTATGTGGAAACTCGCGCGAGCTTCTCCTCGAGAGTCGAGAGTCTCCGCTATCCCGGTAACGCAATCTAGGGCCATCAACAAAGTCGTACACGGGCGGGAAGTCGCGCCACCAGAGCTCAGTGGATAGTGTTAATTCCTTATTCTCCGATCTCCGGCGGACAACGCTGTAAAGCTTCGCGTTCGTTTAATCCCGGGACTTGTGTGTATCTGTCGCCTCTCCCGCGTCTGAGCTCGAGCTTCCGTGGAAACCGGGGCCGCCCGACCAGCGAAGAGAGCGTCTCCGCTCTGAGAACATCATCGTCTCATCATTCATGGACTATATTTATATTTATATTTATATTTATATTTATATTTATATTTATATTTATATTTATATTTATATTTATATTTATATTTATATTTATATTTATATTTATATTTATATTTATATTTATATTTATATTTATATTTATATTTATATTTATATTTATATTTATATTTATATTTATATTTATGAAAGTGCATTTGTTGACAAAATCGTGTAGTTTATCCAATAGCTAGTACATCTCTCTATGTAGTAACTATAACGTTCATATAGACATTGCCAATGAAAAATCGACCGGAGTGCTTCAGCCCCGGGTTTTCACCATATTCGGGTCGATTTATTAATTAATTTTTTCCTTAGTGTATTAAACTTATTGCTGTATTTGTTATTTTATAATTGTCATCATGTACATATACAAGTATATGATTTATACTTGATTTTATGTTTTCCGGGTTTATACTTGTGTTTTTATATGGTTTTCTATATTGTCCATTGGTTGAAGCTCTTGGAAGATTGTCTGCGCAGGTGATTTGTACTTGCGTCTTGTCTGTTGTTACACTCATCGCTTTTCCGTTGTTTGACGGCGAATCGTTTCGTGAGATTATATTTACATTTATGTTTATATCATAAAGTACTCTCCCACTTTTGTCAATATCCATCTCACTTTTTCCCTTCATTCAATCTCTTTCTTTTTTAAAAATATTTATTGTTTATCTTTTTATTGAAAAAAAAATGCTCATCCTCGTCTCTCATTCCCTCCTCGTCGCCTCGAGTACTCCCGTGTACACACAAAGTGGCAGGACCGAGAGGCGTCCGAAGTAATGGCGCGGGTAGCTACTCCTACTACGCCACCGGAGCTCTCCGATCGTGCCGGACGCTGGTGTGTGCGCCGCTCCTGCTCCTGCTCGCTGCCTCGTTCTCCTCCTGCCGCCGCTGCCGCTGAAATGAGCCGACTAGGATGGTGTCGAGGTGATGTACAGCGACAGGGTCGATAGCGTTACAAGAGCTACTAACCCTTCTCTCCTCCCTTGCCTCTCTCCGCCGCGCTTCTCACACTCGCCGATTCTCCTTCCCTCTCTCGTACCCTCGGTTCGGTTACTTGTATCGCTCGTGGCACGCCTTTACTCGCCCTCGAAACACTCTCGGCTTGCGCTCGATTTTTCTTCGGTTGACTCTCTTCGCTACATGCACGCTCGCACTTATTGCCCGCCTATTATTTTCACTCTCGAAAATTTCATGGGACATTTTAGTTATTTTTTATTATTTTTTAAATTTATTATTCTGTTAATACCGCAACGGAATTCCACGAGTGGTCGTGGCAGCTTAGAGCACTTCTTCGAGAAAAAATGAATAGACAACTCACGCTGCCGTTACGTCCATATCTTTGCCTATAACGAGACTGCATATAATACTCTATCATATTTTTTAAATTTTCTTTCCTGTATCGCTTCTGTTTGCTTGATGGGCAAATCAAGCACCGTATGCGCGCCCTTATAACTTAATATATCATTGTAAAAAGGGCTTATCCTTTATCTCCCCAATATCGATACATAAATAAATTAATGATTTATCATAGGGGTTTGTGCGATATGAAGCGTAGGTGGATAAATATTTCGTTCGAAAGTGATCTGCTTGCTCAGAGAACTGTCGCCACTGGGCTTTGATGAAAAAAAAAAACAGAAGGATTGGCATATAGCTAAAAAAAAAAATTACAATTTACGGTTAAAAATGTGATGAAATTTAATGGGCAGTTTGAGAGAAAATTGAGAGCAAGTACGATAAAAAGAAAAGAGTCGAAACAACCGCAGTTGAGGCAGTTTTTATTATAATTTTACCGTTAATACACACGCATAATTACGTGGAAACGGGCTCAGCGTCGGGCGAACGGGGCCCTTGCGTGGCTCTCGGTTGCCCTGCCCCTCGTTTCTTTTCCGTCTCGCGAACTCCCTCGCTCGCGGACTCAGCTTCGCTGGGGAGGGACGCAAACGCAACGGGCGCTATCGCACCACTAACTTATTATCGGGAACCGCCATTAGCATGTTTATAGGAGCGACTTGAGAGACATGCATACACTCGGCTTGTTCCCCGGCGTACCTGTCCTGTACGCGCCCCAACGCGCCTTATGTGTGTATATTTATGCTCGTATTTACGATCAATTATCGGAGCTCCGCGGTTTGTCGCCGCTAAGCGACTTCGCTCGGGCAGGCGGAGCGAATGGGACAAAGAGACATTGCTTGATGAGTGTGAGAATGAAACAAAAAATTATTATAATGATTCCCCGGACAACTACAAATCGATGACCGCTCCGTCGATTTGTTATATTATCTCTAATGAATCCTCTTAAAATCCTCTCGTTGCGGAAAAATTCCTGCGCGTAGATTCTTTATAATGTAAGTTTTTTCAACGATAATACTCGTGCAGCCTTTTCAATCTGCGGAGAGTAAGAAAATTAAGGTACGACTCACTCATTTTGCTGGAACCCATCGTACAGGTTGTCCGTCGATGCTTCGGCGTGCGAATTCGCCTCTCGTTCATTGCCGGAGCGATCCTTGAGGCTCGTGCCTCGATAATTCACTTCCCACGAAACCGTAAACAAGCGAAAGGTAAAGGTAACAATTCTCGGATGGTTAAGAGCATTCCCAGATCCCAGCAGATAAAATTGGTCAAGAACAAGTTTTTAGTGAAAATAACTGAATCCAATGTCAAGCGGATAATTTCTAGTTTCCAAAATACATCTATTAGTTACGAAAAGATAAATATTTTTATAATTACGGACGAAAGTAACAAGAGAGTCCAAATGTACCAGGCTTCTGACACGGTTTTTCGGCACGTCTCTATGTTCGGACACTGTACGTGCCGATGTTTTGAACAATCATAGATTTCGAGAATTCTGATGTACGAACTCATCTAATTCATATTAACTAAAAGAATTTCTTTGCCATTTTATGAATTAATGCAATGAAAAAATTACAAGTACGCGAAACAATACTGAAGATAAGCTACGTAGGAAGCTGTCTAACCTAACTTCATCGAACTCTCCGATTGTTGGGTCGCGCATTTAGTAACGTTTGTAACAATTTCCGGACAATATATCTTCTGTCTTTTAACAAAATGCAACAATAGAAAATAATTGCGGTTCAAACTTTGTACATATTTTTTTCTCTGCATCAAATAATGTTTGAAGATACGATTACGAGTGTCAAATTAGATTTCTAATACTTAAATTCGGAATAAATCGAATCTGCAGAGGTGTTTCTGATGCCTGGAACGTCACCGTGCATCGGTATTGTTACCTTACCTAACCTAACAGAAGCTCGCGAAATAAGAAATACCGAATGTACACACAGCGAAGCTTCCGACGGGACGAGCTCGGTGCGAATTATTCCGTCTGTACAGCTTCGTCTATCGTCGTCAATATGGCGTCGCTTCGTCCACGGGTGCACACGGTGCACGCGATTCGCACAGGTTCGTGATTCGGCGGAGAAACAATGGCCGAGCGAAAGCGAAACACGCAGCGCGTCGCTTGATCTAGAAGGCAGAGTAATCAATTTGCCGGTCGCTTGTTAGGGGTTGCGCGCGCAACCGCCCGCATCGTGAGCGCGACCCATCACTCAGCTGTCCAGTAATGGCGAAGCGTGAAGGATGCGACTCGTCGATCGTGCTCTTTCGCTGAATCGTCTTGCATCAACGACGTCGCGCGTTCGGCGACTCGTATAATCGAGCAGAGCTCCTTCGGAGGACACGGAATACGGACGGTGATATTCATTTGCATTTATTTCGCCGGAAGTCTTACGGGTTTGCAATCGATGTTTGCGAGCCTAGTGGCGCACGACTCGCCTTTGTTTACGAGCGAGCGAGAGTGAGAAGCTTACGGTGACAAGTGTGGGGGACGTGTGTGTGAGGTTGAAAGATCACTTTGGCGAGGATCGACGTGCCAAATTCGTTGTCGTCTAAACATCGACGTAAATACAGTTCTTCGATTCTCATCGCAAGTTCGAGCTACCGACGAGGGTCGCACGGGCGAAACTCGTGCATAGAACGTTCCCCATCTTCCATCGCGAGTAAGTACCGAGACAAAGGTTGGTGGAATATTTTTTCGTCCGGCGCTTCAAGCAGCCTGCGGAAGCGCCCGTTGTAATGTTTCCAAACATTATTTTCGCATTTTTTTAAATACAAATACCTTTTCAGTTACGGAAGAAAATAAGAAGAGTCCAAATATACCAGTTTTAGAACGCGGTTTTTCAATACGTCCCTATGTTTGGACACTGTATGTCCCGATGTTACGGTCGATCATATATTTCGAGAATTCTGATGTACGAACTCAACTAGTTCACATTAACTAAAAGGTTTTCCTTGCTATTTATTAATTAAATCATTAATTAATTACTTAAATTTTATATTTACCCGAAACAATACTGAAGACAAGCTAGGTTGAAAACCGGATAACCTAACTCCTTCGAACTCTCCGATTATTGGGTCGTGTATGTAATAACGCTTTTACCAATTTCTGGACACTGTATCGTCGGTCTTTTAACAAAATGCAACGATAGAAAATAATTTAGGCTCAAACCTTGTATAAGTCGTTTCTGTGCATTGAACTACCTTCGTAGATACGATTACAAGTGTCAAATTGGATTTCAAGTACTTAAATTCGTAATTAATCAAATCTGCATAGAAGTGTCCGATGACCGGGACGTGTTCAAGCATTGATACCGTTTACCTCACCAACTCATTCGCGAGAATAGAAAGAACAAGCGGAGCGTGACGACGAGACAATCGTATTGCTAAAAAAAAACTAATTTAGATGTAATCATCTTTTCAATTTACGAAGTGCGATGGAGTTCGGTGAGGATGTGCAGGAGCGAGATCGACACGCTCGAGCAGCACATCCATGGCTCGAGCGTGCTGAAGCCACAGAACGAGCGCCCATTCGCTTCGAGCGCTCATCCAGTTTGAGCGCTCATGTGCTTGTGAGCGCTCATTTACCTGTGAGCGACCGAGTAGACTGCAGATGCTTCTGTATCATGTTTTTCTATAGTATTCGTTGCTCTGCGGTGTCGCGAGCAAATTTGTTTTTAATTTCCTCATATACCGTATCCTGAGTATTTTTCCCAGTAGAAAATGGTGGACGCCTTAGGTTTATTCGCGATTACATCAGGAAGTATTCATTGTTTCACGCAATTTTGGAACATTCTGCTGAATTTTTTTGTAATCGAATAATAAAAATAATAATAAAACAAAAATTTAATTATTAAAATTAAAAAGTCTTATGAATCGTCGATCAAATTATGAGATCGTTTCGCTTCTTTACTATATCGAGGCGTAGAAGTTGAACGAAAGAGAGAGAATAAAACCGCCAATGTAAACTTTGACTGGTTGCTGAGATCTTCGTAGAATAACGAAATACTTTTTCATCCACTTGGCCGACATGTCCGTCCACGGAGCATCGTACGTAGCGTTCGCTATCAAATCACTCTAATTGCATATATCTTCGCAGTTATCATACGATTCGACAGACGTTTTTAGGTCTTTGCATTGAAAGGTGGCATTAACGTTGATATTAGCGTTGCGATTAAAGTCGGTCAACGAATTGATTCATAGATACTAAAGTTAAATTAGATTATAGTTGAATTAAAGATATAGTATATTATGCCACAAGGGTGAAAAGGCACTTTTCTCCCTTGTAGCATAATATTCTATTTCAATTGCGGAAGCAAATAACAAGAGTGTCGAAATGTACCAGTTTTCGGACGCGGATTTCGGCACGTCCTATGTTCGGACCCTGTATGTCCCGATGTTTCGGACGATCATAGATTTCGAGAAGTTTTATATTTACGCGAAACAATACTGGAGTTAAGCTACGTAGAAAGCTGGCTAACCTAACTTCCTCGTACTCTCAGATTATTGAGTTGCGTATGTAGTAACACTTGTACCAACTTCTCGCCACTATATCGTTGGTCTTTTAACAAAATGCAATAGAAAATAATTTAGGCTCAAGCCTTGTATAACTTTTTTCTGTGCATCAATGAACGTTTGTAGATACGATTACGAGTGTCAAATTGGATTTCTAACACTTAAATTCGTAATTAATCAAATCTGCGTAGAAATTTCCGATAACTGAGACGAGTCATGCATTGATACTGCTATCTTACTCACTCGTTCGCGAGAATAAATTTTAAAAAACACAAGCGCGGCGTGACGAAGAAAAAATCGTGTTACTAACAAACTAATTAAGACGTAATTATCTTTTCAACTTACGAAGTGCGATGGAGCTCGCCGAGCTCAGCTCGATGATCGCCGCGAACGTTAAAGCGAAGTACGAAGTCCGTAACGCGGCTCGTTATATCGAGTAGATAAATAAAATAAAAATAATGGCGTAGAGAGCGTCGAAGCACCTATCTCGCCGTCAACTTGAAGTGCATAACCTGTCGTGTCTCTAACTATCCGCGCTGAGCTCTCTAGCCCGCGCTTGTTCTGATGAATTTACGACCAATTATTATCGTTACTCCTCTGACCGGGCCTTTCGCCACTGGACTAATGGCTACTCTACCGATTATAGTCTAGTTGGAATTCCGTTAACATACCGTTTTCACTGCCTTCTCAATTTTCTTTCTTTTTTTTTCTCTCGTCTCTTCCTCCTCCCTCTCCCCCTCTCTCCCCCTCGAGGGAATCCAACGGGAGCCGCTATTTCCGGCGACACGAGATTATTCAGAGTCGCACACAATTTTGTCCCGTAAAGATAGTTTTCTTCGAGCTTCTATTTCTCTATCAGTGGGGGGAGAACCTTAATTATTTTTTTCTTCATTTCTCTTTATCGAGTCAACTCTCCGTCCAGAGGAGGGGGAGGGGGGGGGGGGGCAGATAGATGCCATTGACTATCGATCGGACTGAGATTACTTTGTCCAACTTTGCCAGCGGATCTTTTTTATACGGTCTCGCCCGCGCGCGGCGAGACGAGATACACGGACACACATACACGGACTCGCTGTAGGCGATAGATCGATCTTTATTGTTCCCCGTCCAAATAAAGCGTTAATAGCCTGGATCGCGAGTGTTACACGCCTCCGTTCTCTTTTCTCCTTCTGTCTCTCACCTCACTCTCGCCGGAGCTATTGGGATCGAACTCGAGGAACACCTTTTTATTTTTCGACTTTTATTTAACGGACAACGAGCTCCTCCGCTCGATTAGGCTTCGGCTTGCAGCGCCGCAAAGTGTACGACGCACAGCGTCAGGCCTCGAGCCGACACGAGTCTTCGTCCTCGCGAAATCTCTTTCTGCCGAGATCAAATAATTAAAGAATTCTGACCGACGAATATTCGCCACGATCGCAATTAGCCTATCGAGTTTAGTCATCGTGTCGCAATTAGCGAAATGGCCTCGCGGATCTTAGCCGTTGTACATCGTCGCGCTGATGCGATACTTGTTTTTTTTTTGTTTATTTTATTTAAACCGTTTTTATGGACAGTTTTTTCGTTATTTTATTTTATATGTAATATATAATAATATTTATTGTGACTCAAGTGTATATATTTATTTTTCTTTTTGCAATAATAATATATAATAACATCGAGTTAGTTTGATTTGAATAGTTCGTAATTGCAATCCCCTTGAGCGGGTCGCATAAGTCTTTATGAGTTTCTTCGCGATCTCCTAACCTAACTTAAAACTAAAACTAATAAACATAAAATCTTTACATAACGTTTAATGTTTCCAAAAAGGAGATAATCCATTTAAATAAATATAAAAATTCAGTCTTTAATGTTATTCGCTTCTATTGCTTGAAGAGACCAATTCTTCGTTTCTTTTT